>CM053792.1:305517861-305897861 GCA_028749045.1 Cupressus sempervirens | reverse complement strand
TTGAGGAATCAACCATGAGTTGAATAATGATAAAGACTGATTAATTATCCTAATCTTACCATCATAAGGACATTAAATACATGGATGAATAGGAGAATCAATAGCTTGCATGGCAGTCAACCAAGATAAACAAAGCTTCACTTGAAACTAATCACAAGTAGGAATAAAAAAGGTACTATTCACCACGTTACCACAACACTTAATAGGAAAAGAGATTTAACCTTGCAGAGAAACCATTACAAGTCTAAATCCAAGGATCATTTGTGTCATAGAAGTCATGATGTTTCCTTTTATTATAAATATGTTCCTTAATGATGACATTAACCATAGAAGTGGGAATAACAAGATACCCAAAGAAATGATATTTAGCAATCTGGGTAGCAATAAACTTATCATCATCAGTGAATGAGATAGTAAGGGCTCTAGTATGTTTATAATTTGGTTTAGGTTGATCATTAGATGTAAAAAGAATGTCTTTCTTATGTGGAGGTGGAGGTTACACTAGATGTTCCATTTCATTAACAATATTATCATTATCTCATCATAAAGTATTATAATCAACATTCACTTTAGGAGGATAGAAGAAGGATGTTAACCAATAGTATTTTCATATTGATCAAAACAATTAGTGTTGATTTACAAATTTATAAGGAGGTGCTACATATTTATTCCCAATATCTTAACCCTTAATAGATAAAGCATTAGAATCAATCAAATCTTGAATCTTATATTTTGAAGAATAACAAGCCTCAGTATCATGTCTAGACTGGTGATGAAATTGACAAAAAGCTTGAGCGAAAGTGCAGACTTTATGTTATAGAAGGAAAAACAAATTTTAATGAGAGAAAGTGTAATCATATTAGCACTAACCAACCTAGTCATAAGAGAAATTAAAGACTCAAAGAAAGGAGTGAACTTATGGTTTATCTTATATATAGATGAAGAAGCAGTAGCACTTTGAGATGTAGTAGCTACTTGGTCATCTACTATATTTTTGGCTTTATTGATCATGACATAGTTTTTAGGTTCGTGGAATTTTTTAAGATTTGATGTGGCATCATTGTTATCAATTGGTACTTGAGCCATTGGAATGGTGCTCTAAAATTGACCCACTTTTAATTGATAATGATGAAGTGCTACATACAGTTGTGAAAAAGTGATAAACTCAGTACAAGTAGAATCTTATCTCTATTATAATTTTGTAAATTCAAAACAAAAATACATTGAATATCAATATTAGGTATAGGATAAGAAATGTGAGCATGAAAATTCTTAAATATACCTCTAAATTCACTCACTTTATCATTAGAGCCTTGCTTACAGTGCATCAAATCAATCAAAGAAACAAAAGGCCCAATATTATTTTGAAACTATTGTATGGAAACTTTAGCAAGTTAATGAAAAGAATAGATAGAATATGGTGGCAAAGAGAACTACCATTGCAAAGCTTTGTCATAGAAAGTGCATGAAAATAACTTAGCTAAATTCCTATGGTCATGAGAATAGTCACTACATTGAACTTGGAAAGTCTTAAGATGTGTCACAAGATCACCTTTACCATATAAGTGTCAAGCCAAGATATATAATCTTGTAAAGGAGTAGTAGTATGGATAATATCAAAAGACAAAGGACTATCCATATCATATGTAGGAACATTGAACTTAGATTGAGTGAAGGAAGCAAGTTTTTACTACAAAGAAGACACCATTTTAGAAAGACCAAGGACAGTGGAATCATTAGAAGCAATAGATGAAGCATGAACATTTGAAAAATTAGGAAGGTTGAATGAATTAGCTTGAATGGCAGAAACTATAGGTGGAATACTAGAAACCATGGTAGGACGACTAGGATAAATAAAAGGAGTAGTATTTTATGAAGGTTATGAAGACAACAATGAATCAAAATAATCACAAGAAAAGAGGGAATAAGAAGATTACAAAGAGGATTAGAAACTTGAACATAAGTAGTCATAATAGGAGGAACATAAGTCGAAATGCTAGCCATAGGCAGATAAATAGGAAAAAAAAGGCTGAAGAGTATAAATAGGAAGAACCCTTCTGACTTTAGAAGCAAACTGAGTCAAAGGATTAACATGAGTATGGAAAAGATGAGTAATACCACACAAAAAATTAACACAATGTTCATCATTACAACTAAATTTTTTTAATAGCATCAAAAGTTGTAATAGTCTCAGTATTTTGATTTTCTTATAAAAATTGATCATGCATTTTATCAATCTTAGTATAAATCTTATCAAATTGTTCAGGAGGAGCTCATAAAGTCTCATCCTCATCATGAGATGAGTGAGAAGAGTCATGTGCTCCATAGAAGGATTAGGATCACAAGAAACTATAAGATCACCAAAGTTTCTAAGGTGAGGAGAAAAAGGAATTAGGATCAAAGAGAGCCAGGAGTCTATGACTTCTCCTAATGGGAATGATTTAAGTAGGATTAAAAGTAGTAAATATCATACACCAAAAAAAGAAAGAAAACAAAAAGAGATCTAACCTTATTCAATATGAACTCCAAACTAATATAATGAAGGTATCAAAAGAGAATCTAACATCATAAACAAAAGAGGTTGATACACAATATAACATAAGAATCAAACTCCACAATCAAAAGAGGAAATTTTGACTATCAGGTTCATTAATAAATGGTGAGCACAAAACACAACTCAAAATGAAAATTGGAATATAGCACTAGAAAAGAAAGAGTTGACATGGTTAGGTTCACCAATAAATGTTGAACACATAATAAAATGCAATAGTATAATAGTAAAATAAAAAGAGGAAAACATAATAAAAAGAATATTGTAACTCAAAAATTGAAAGAGGAAATGTCGAAGGGTGGTTTGCCAATAAATGTGAGAGGGGGAACATGGATCAAGGATAATTCCCTAAGCTCATCACATAACCTTTTCATATATACATACATATATATAAAGGGAGATAAGATAAGGAAGATAATCCTTCTACACCCAATTCAAGATAACTAGGTCTAGAAAGATTAGTGCTAGCCAAATGAACATGAAACATTAATGCAAATTAGATTTAGGAAAAATAGGGGAAAATAAATCTGATTCCTTAAGTGTTCTCCATGGATGTGTGAAATAAGTTAGAACTATGTGGATATACTCAAAGGAAAAAGAAGGTAAAGAAACATACCTTTGCAAAGAATATGCACATTCATGTAGACTAGGTTGCTAACCTAATAAAGACTATCTAGCTAGTTGGGTGTTGGTCTTTTGCTATTTTTATGCTATCCTTTACAACTTGGTTTTTGATTGGCCTATTGTTTTCTCCTTTTGGAGGTTTGTCCTATGTTGATCTATGCTTTTATACTCTGTTGTTAGCTTTTTGCTTATATTTTTAGAATCTATGATTATGTAAAAGGTTTTAGGTCCTTTAAAAATTTTTTTTACTTAATAAAAACTTATTAGGGCTCAAGTTCATCCCTAATTTATTGTGTCCAATGTTTGTTCTAGTTTTACAATTTTTCTAAACAAAAAAATAGTACTTTGATCTGCAACCTATTTTCCAATTTGATATCTAAAAACTACAATAAAAAGGTATTTTTAAAAATTAGGGGGAGTGGGAGGGTTTCCTCAAGGAAACCCAATTTTTGGAATTAAAATTGAATTGAAATTACTAAAATAGCATGAATGTAAAGCAAATGTATGTATTCACCTTACAAAGTGAGATCTCTTGAATTGAATGCAATGTACTTGACTTTGCTAATAGATTGGGTGAAGAAGATGAAGATGAATGGATGTAGAAGATGTGACAAAGGATATTGAATAGATTGAAGAAGATCTTGAAGATGAGTTCCTTCAATTTCTTTAACACTTGAACTCTTGATCTCCAATAGAATGATTGGAAACTTGAGAGTTTGAGAGAGAGAGAGAGAGAGTGAGTGCTTGAAATTGTAAATGCATGGTCTATTATGAAAAATGGAGCAAATGGAAGGGTTTATATAGAGCTTAGAATTAACTAACTCTCATAGGCCAACAAACCTATGAATTAGCACCCAAACATCCTAAAACATGAGACCCAAAGAGAAGAACAAAAATATGGCCTCATCAAGGGAAAATCTCACCCCTAATTGGCTCACTAGGGATAAAATTCACCCTTTATTGATTAGGGGAAAATTCACCCCCTAATGATTAGGTGCAAAAACCCTCAGGGTTATCTCGAGGCTTTAAACCAGGTCTCAAAATCCCAAAATTAGGTTTAGATTCTAAGAAAATCCTTTTTCAATATGAGAATTATATTCCAAGTTTATGGATGCATGAAAAAGAGGGATCTAGGGGAAATAGTTCCTATACCGAGCTTAATACCATGAAAATAGGAGCTTAAAAGAGGATATATCAGGTTTTACCCCAATTCCACCTAGGTGGAATGATATAAATGGGTAGGGGAGAGAGAGAGAGAGAGAGAGAGAGAGAGAGAGAGAGAGAGAGATGAATGCATCCAATTTAAGATGGTACAATTAAAAAAAATCCAAACAAAGTATCCCATAATCTATGCCTAATACTAATTATAACCATAATTAAAAACATATTCAAAGTACCCACATAGTTATAAAGTACAAAGAATCATAAATATATCCCTCCTAGGCCAAGTGTATAACCTAAAAATATAAAAATAGAAACTTAAAAATAGAGAGATAACTCTCTTTTTCCTTCCCCTTCCCTTCAAGATTTTCCAATAGCATCTTGAGCCAATCATCCACCATAAATATGTACACCAACAACCCTATTGCAATGGCAAGTCCTTCCTTATTAGCGTGAAGTAAGTGTAGGGTAGAGGCTATTGAGTGCATAACTTTAACCACAAATCTAGAAACCTCATTGAATCTATATTTCACAATACCATATCTCTCATGGATTTTTTTTGGTACTCTTCTCTAGGGTAGAAAAATTCTCCTTTTAGCTCTTAGAATCACCACTAGGGATCAATACCCATCTTCTTCTTACCCTTATCATGTTGGCAAGAAGGGGAGGTGATAACACCATTTTCCTCCACAACATTGGTCTTTATAAGGGTTCCAAGCTCATTCTTGAAGGTATTTGAGACATGGGATGATATGAGGCTCAATTGACTACCAATAGGGCTCTCCCCCACCTTCTATTTATCCTCACTAACTATGTCCTCCTCATCTTCTATATAATTTTTCCATTTAGCCTTCCTTTTCTTCCTTTTCTAGGGAGACCTAGTCAAGATTGTTCTTATTTATAAGATACCTTCTTCTCCTAACCTCCATTTCAACATTCAAGTCCATAATCTAGATGTCCTTCTCCATTTTAATCTTCTTGATTAAATGGTATGGTGTGGACTAAGGGTGTTTAGTCTCAATCTTGGAGAAAATTTTGATAGAAACTTGGGTAGTCAAACTGGAAATAATAGGGTTAGGCCAATCATCAACCAAAATTATATAAAATGAGCACCTCTATCATAACAAAAAGTCCTTCCTTCTCAACATAAAGCATGAATAGGGTAGAAGTTGTTGAGTGCATAACTTTAGCCATAAATCTATCAACCTCATTGAATATCTATTGCACAATATCCTATCTCTCATGGAGTTTCTTGATACTCTTCTCTAGGATAGAAAAATCCTCCTTTTGGCTCTAAGGATAATGACTAGGGGTCAATACCCATCTTCATCTTACCATTATCATGTTGGCAAGAAGGGGAGGTGATAACACCCTTTTCATCCACAAAATTGGTCTTTACAAGGGTGTTGACCTCATTCTTGAGGGTATCCAAGACATGGGTGACATGAGGCTTAATTGACTATCCATAGGGCTCTCCCCCACCTTCGATTTTTTGTTAGTAATTGTGTCCTCCTCATCTTCTATATAATTTTTTCCATTTAGCCTTCCTTTCCTTCCTTTTTTGGGGAGGCCTAGTCAAGTTTCTTCTTTGTTCTAAGATGCCTTCTTCTCCCAACCTCCATTTTAGTATCCAACTCCATAATCTAGATGTCCTTTTCCATTTTAATCTTCTCAAATAAATGGGATAGGGTGGACTTAGAGTGTTTAGTTTGAATTGTGGAGGCATTCTTGAAAAAAAACTAGGGAGTCAAAGTGGAAGTAACAGGGTTAGGAAAAATGACTTAGACATTAATAATATGTGGGGGGACAAAGGGCTCTATGGAAATTATATAGCTTAAACATTAAATCTTGATGAAGGATGGTATAAGACTTTCCTTCCTTCATCTTCTTCCTAACTTTAAAAATATTGTCCTCCATGGAGTGTAGAATAAGGTAAGGGAACAAAATGAGGTCTCAACTTCTGGAGTGGTTCAAAATAGGTAAGTCGTAGTAGTAGAAAATCTGAAATATACTTTCCAAAGAGATATAGCACATGATGGCATAACATATCTCTTTCTAGGGATTTGACAAATCCTCTCTCACAAAACCCACACGATCATGACTCAAACTTTCATTGGTGCAAAAGAATTAGTTAAGGGTGGCTTCGTCAGAAAATATCATCTAGTTCCTCCATTTTTTGCCCATGGAGAGCCTAACTTCCTTAGAAATGACCTCTTCATTGATCTTGAAACAGATCCCATTGACAAACACCCATCTATTATTCTAGGAATTGATGAATTGCATGGATATAGATTCATCATATCCATTAATACACTACATGTAGGAACCAATCTTCCCTTTCTTAGGTAAACACGAGCCACTTCATTATAATCTTTAATAATATTTGGCTCAATATGGATAGGATTTCCACCCATATCATTTTTTTCACCCAAATTAATACTCAACCTTCAGATAAATTCAACATAACTTGATCTTTACCAGCAAGAAGACTAAAAAACATAACAAATAAATTTTTCATGTTGAAGCAACTTAAACAACCATTCTTTTTTATACAGGATGAAGGGACACTGCACCATGTATAATAAATACCATAAATTTTCCAATTTGAATGTCAACTATAAATGCTACTGCCACCTGTACATGTACTATCATTATTTATGCCTCTCATCCTTTCAACCTTGACACAATCTCTCAATATCTTACTAAAGATTCCATCCCATCTTCCCATCTTTTGAAATTTGAAAAAAGATGGAAAATTCAAAGCTTAATCATGGTATATTTACCGTTTCCCAAATTATTTAAGAAATAGTACTCTCCCACACAAAATGTGGTCATGATAATAATGACCCAAAAAGAATCCCATTTATGACATTGATATAATGGAATCATGAGACATTAATTTAAATCCTTTTCCATAGGGGACTACATATGAGCTGGCATTCTGTCAACATTAAATTAGTGCCATAGACCAACTGTCTCCTATCCCAAAGCTACCAATACATCTATCAGGTTTGGTTGACTTCACAATGGATTTGATGAATAACTACTTCTCAAAATATTGAAATAAGGACCTAGGCTTCATTAATGACTGAACTAACTTTCCAATTTATTTTACTATGCCTTTTAACTACCTCAATGATGAGCTATGAGTCACACTCAACTATCAAAAGGGGAGTCTCCATTTTTTTGTCGGCCTTAATGCCCCATTATATCCCCATGGCTCCCACAAGTTTGTTAGTATTTTCTCCACAACTACAAGCATAAACCATTACATTCCTACCACTATTGTCTTGAATTATACCTCCAATAGAAGACAATCCTCTTTATGTTGAACTATCAAAATTGATTTTGAGCCATGAGGTGGGGGGAGACTTCCATTTGACCTTATCTCTAGCAATAATTTGAGAATTATCATATTTAGAAATTAAATATAGAAATCCCCATTTTTCATCAAGTATTTGATGATTGTTGGAAGGGGGATAGGGGGGATTCTCCATATCCAAATAGGAGCACATTCCCTGAGGAAGTTTATCATGATTTATATAGTGACTATTGAGGGGGATATTTTTTCTATAAAGATGTGGTTGGCCACTCTTTCCATAAATGCCAATACACATATAGGGGGTATGTGCACTAATTTGTGGTGCCAAAAAGGTGACATCTTTTTTCTTTTTCAATTTTCAATAGCACGTATGCTCTTTTAAAGAAGTAAAATATTATGAATTTCACTTCTTTTTCTTACCTCTCCTCACAGCAATGCGTACACAAATTGCAAGAAATCAAACTTTTCACCACCCACCTTGCCAATATGCCTCCTCGCTGACAAAGTTTGAGATCACAACCATGCCATATGTTATCTAAATTTCTTTTTGCATTGTTTGATATGTTTTTTATATTGTTCTGTAGGTTTTTTATAATGTTTTGTATGGTTATTACAAATTTTCTTTAGATTTGCTTATTTATTTATTTTTCAATTGATTTCTTATTAGGAAATATCAATAATGAACTGGAAAATCCCAAGAAGCTCAAAACCCTCAAGAAAATCAAAACTAAAACCCTCCATAAGAAGAACAAAAAATTTCGTAGCCTGAACCAATTGCAAGACTTCTACTTGGCACACAAGAAAATATAATAAATGAAATAGAAAGAGTCAAAACTAAATTAGAAGGACTCATTGGTTGGTTGAAAGAATGTGGACAAACCAATCCAATGAGAGCTCAATTGGCATCGTCCCTCAATTCCATTAAGACCTAGATAGCTTATATTAGTGATCAGTTAGATGTTTGGCAGGTTAAGACAGATGAACAAAAAAGATTTATGCAAACAAATTGTCATATCAAGATGTTAGAAAAAAAGAAATACCAAAAGGTACAATATGTGCATTATTTAGAAAACCTAATGAACAAAATACTATTAGAGAGGGTACTAAATGGTTCCCCATCCATTGGTGCATACATGATGATATTAGAAATAATTTTTGGGATAGATGGTGGATGGTTTTTAATGCCCCTCCTTGCAACAGTCACAAGGTCCCCATGTATTTTAAAAAAAAATTGTATTGTGAGTTTGTCCTTGGGGAGATCCTCAATTATTTTGATATATTAGACTCCTAGGGTAGAGGTGGGGGGTCATCATTTGAGAGGCCGGTGGCATGTTGTGACCCTAATGTAGTTAGGGCACCTATGGTCAAGCCACAAGCTAAGCATGTGAGTGTTCCTTCAATTGGGAAGGAACATGTAGAGGCCAATGCTCTAGGGACCATTAATGCATTGACACAAAACTTTATCCGTTGCATGAGTCCATTAGTTGAGGAGGAGCCTTATGTGTGTCACGGTCACATCTGCATATCATGTAGATCCTTATGCACATTTGACACTCCTACTAGAGATGGTGTAAATGATGGGCTCATCACTGATCAGTTCCTGAATGACACAATTGGCATTGACACACAGGTAAATTACAATTATAACTTACTAATTTGATCACATTTCATATGTATAGTGAATGATTAATTAATTAGCATCTATTAACATTGTTCAAAATTTAGGGTCAGAGTGTTGGTGTGCCTAGTAGCGATCCCCCAACCCCATTTTTTGCCCCATCCACGAGTCGAGAGGTATGTATTGATTTAATCATTTAAATGAATACATATATTTATTAAGTAATCATATTAAGGATTGACAAAAGAAATTATAGATATGCATTAGTTCTCTACATAACTGTCGACATTTACTACGGACTCAGAGCATAGGCATC
Source organism: Cupressus sempervirens (assembly GCA_028749045.1). Classification (NCBI taxonomy): domain Eukaryota; kingdom Viridiplantae; phylum Streptophyta; class Pinopsida; order Cupressales; family Cupressaceae; genus Cupressus; species Cupressus sempervirens. Next base: position 305,888,269 of record CM053792.1, on the reverse strand, counting down.
ATACAAGCTTCATAGAGGTACAATTTTTTAATGTCAATTTAATTCATTTGATTATATTTGTTTCATGTTTCATGTTTCATGTTACATGTAATGTGTATTGTATGACATGTAGCTCATGACATTAGACACTCGTCATCTCCAGCAGTCCATCGATCGTGGAGTGGCTGCAACTATGGCTAGTTCATAGCCATTGACTGAGGTATGAAAGAATTTTCTTGGTTTTAGTTGTTGTTTATAATAGTTAGTATCAAAATTTCCAATGTTATTTATAATTGATTATATTTATTGAATTTTTGTAGGGTCTTGTTACACCTAATCATCCACAAGCCTTCGAAGTGGACTTGCAAAGTGACTATTTGATGGTGGTAAGAAAATAATTAATTTTGTGTGTACATATATTTGATTTCAATCTATAATAATTATTGATTCATATCTACTTTTTTTATCAGCTCGAGTTAGAGAAGAGCCTCAACAAGAGGACGAGTGAGTGTGTGAGGAAGACCCCATCATCATCATCGTCTCCCTCTACATGATGATAGAAGACCTCGAGAGATTTGTTTCCTTCCCCTTGTGGGAAGGAGAAGATATAGTTGATATACATGTATATGTATAGGCATTATTGGACATATATGTTGGATTTTATGTCAGTGGACATATTTGATATACATTTGATGTATATATGACATTTTATATTTGATGTATCGCATTTATTTGATGCTTGACATTATTAAACTTATGACATTATTGGTTAATATATGATATGTTTGTTCATGTATGATATTATTGGTTATCATTATATATTATATGTTTGTTAATGTACATGACATTATTGGTTATCATTTTATATTATATGTCTGTTCATGTATAAGATTAAATTAGATACATTCATGTATGAGACTAAATTCAATACCTAATCAGTTTGAAACTTTGATAGAATATTTATTAACAATAAACTTTATCACTATTTAAGCATAAGTTTATCATTTCCAATATGTCATCATCATATGATTTATGATCTTGTTCATGTTTAAAGTTTTCCTTCTCTGTCATTTTCTTATCAAGTTTAATTCAATGCCTAATCAGTTTGAATTTTTGATACAATATTGATCAGCAATAAACTTTATCAGTGTTAAAATAGCTATTTTATCCCCTTGCTTATGTTTGACCTTGGTGTGGGGCCTTGTGTTATCTCATAGCTTAGGGGAGTGGGACAGTAAGGTTCCATGGTTGGGTGGAAAGTCTTTTATCCATTGAGTATTTTTCCAGAGTTTTTCAAGAGCCTTGGATGATCTTTCTTCACACATTCTAATTTTGCATCTTTTTTTTTGTGTGACTAGATGTTGCAACATCATATTTTTGTATCATAACTATGATATAATACTTATGTATCCATTTTTTATAGAGAGGATAAAAATGTTTAAAGTATATGAAAACATGATATATAATGATTACTTGCTCGTAATATGTATATGTACACATGCTTAGTTGCAATAAAAAAGAATGGGTATATCAAGATGATTATCCTTGGTATGCTTATGTGATTTTTACACTATCTAATTGTAATAATGGTTTCAATTATTTATAATGAAATCTTGTTCATATATTTATGATGGTTTTTACTTATGGGAACTTATGTATGCGTTTCTAGTAGTGATGTTTGGGAACCTATAACAACTTGGTTGTTGAGTTAATATAGAATATTCACATATTTAATCAATGAGATATATCAAAATATTTAATGTTAGAAGAATTGAAAATGAAATGTATGTGCTTCAATTTTGTGTTAAAAATAGAATAAAATTTATTCCACTTTTACCCTTATTAGTTATGTGATCTCTTAGGCTCCCTACCAGGGGGATACAAGGAACAATTACTCTCTAGATTTCTTAGATTACTGGATGGATTTCTTGTAATATTGTGGTTATTGAAATTGAGACTTGTGATTTCTTTGATTCTTTAGGTGTAGATAGGCCACAAAACTTACAAGAAGGTTAAATTTACTACTAGTCTATTTTACTTTTTAAATACACTACACACACACACACACACACACACACACACACACACACACATATATATATATATAGTGTACTCAATGCACTCAAGGTCTTCATGAAGCATTTTCAAGAACTCTACATCATACCACCTTTCTAGGTGTCTCTTCAACAAGTTGATAAGGTTTTTAGGTATTAGGAATAAGATCATGTCATAACAAGCCCATTTGTAAAGGCTCAAGGTTCATTTGGTGTTCATATAAACCATGAATCCTTAGATACCTATAAGGGAAAAAATAGGTTTAGAATAAGGAATATACTCCAAGGAAGGTTGAAAAGACCTTATAATAGGTTTAGGTAAGTCTTAGGTAGGTTTGAAAGTCTTAGGACTTCTTGGTTTGAAAATTGCAAAAATGCAACAAAATTTGCTAATTAGGGAGGAAGAAGTTTGAACTGATTCCAACTATTTCTATGGTAGTTAATAGGTCAAGAAAGCATATAAATGTAACATCCAACCTTCCCAAAAGAATAGGTTGGTCTGATGTATGGATGTTTGCAAGTTTTAATAAAATTCACTGGTTTTTTGGCTCATAATTGTTGCATTCTCATTTCCACACATATTGTACAGATTGAGATAGGAGGCTGAATGGTCAAAGGAGAAAATTTATTGAGTTCTCTATCCTATGCACTTGATTTGAGGTTTATTGGTGATTTCTAAGGAAAGTTAGAGCAATTTTTCTAAAACCAGTCCAAAAACCCTAGTTCAAGAGGGTTTTGTGCAAATGGACCTATAGCTTTAAACCGTACAGTTAAAATGGAAAAAAACCAAATGGAAATGAAAGCCCTAGGAGTGTTCTTACAGATTCAAAAATTTGGAGTTGTAAACCAAGGGAAGGTAATTTTACTTACAAGCCCTAGGCCAAATATTTGCATGTATTTGGTCCTAAATTGTAGGAATTTGAGTTGTTAGAGTTGTAGGTGAAGGAAATAAACTAATTAAAGATGGATTTGGTGTTTAAATAGTCTCTAGAAGAGATCCTAAGCCTTGCACCTGATTCATGAACCCATTCTTTTGGTCCTCCTTTGAAAACCAAGCCTTTTAGGGCCTTATTAGGTTTGTGTACTTTGGTGGATTTTTGGAGTGCTAGAGTGGATCAAGTTTTAGTCTTGGGATATGTTATCAGGGGTATTAAGTGTCACCAAAATCCACTATACTTTTAGCAATTGCATAGACTGTTCCAGTGAAAACCTTAAAATTTCATGTTTTACCTAGTAGCCCTATTTTTGCAAAGTTGCTATTTGGTCACCATTTTAAATTGTGGGTTGTGCTGGAAGGATTGGTTTGAGGTCCTAGAGCTTGGGAGAAGCCCTAGCAAACACCTCTACATGTTAAAACTCTTGGTGAGTCTTTAAGGAGATTGTTAGTGATTTAAACCTAGTTGCTTAAAGGGTAAAGGAATTGTATCCTTCCACTATACCACTCTGCATCAATATATATATATATATATGAAATAATAATACTTCAAGTGTAAACAAAAAATTTCAATTCAAAACATAAATTATTACATATAGCCAAAAATTTATCATTTGCAATTTATGTCATTGTCATATTGATTTATGATCTTCTTGTTCATGTTTAAAGCCTGCCTTCTATGTTATGCATCTAAACATTTATCATAAATTATTAATACAAACATATAAAAAATCTAAAACTGAAAAAAATACATTACATTAATTACAAGGTTTAGTTATGATGTAGAGCTATAATAGGATTCTCAAGGTTTAGTTATGATGTAGAGTCTCATAGCATTCTCAAGGTTTCATTAATTCCATATGTTAGATCTACCATCATAGAATACCAATTGTAATGGGCACTCACATGTATTCCAATGCATATATTTCCTTATATGCACAATTGGGTAATGTTGTACCTTATAGAAGATAGAATATTATAGGTAGAATTACTCAATCTTGTAGTACACTAAATAAGATGTTCTCTATTATGCATAATTTTTAGCTTTGGCATTGTTTATAAGAGTGTTTCAAGGTTGGGAACCACTTCAAAATCCTTTTCATGGTTTAGAGGTAATGTCATTGTGGCAAAGGATTATGCAAGTGAATGAGCCTTGTGATTTTGACATTTACACAAAAGTAAAACTTTCTTCTTCAACTCCTTACACTCAACTCTTCATTGAAGTTAATCTTATAGTACTCAGAATAGCTGCTACAAATTCTTGGGAGCCAAGGAACCCTGAACCTATGCTACATTTTCTAGAGACATAGGAGAAGTTACTATATGCCTTAGTACTTCATAACATTCTAGATCATATAGTGATGACCAAATTAATAAGATCAGTACATACTTAGGATCCTCAGTACTTCATAAAGTTTGAGTTCTCAACAAGATGGGAAGAGGTTGGGGCTAGTGTTTACCTAGCCACCTGGAGCTAATAAAATAGATAGTTTGATCCTAGGAGGAAAGGTGAGAGAGATTTGGCAGTTGGCAACTTTGTACTAGCCAACACTACAAGTTTCAGCATCACTCGAGATGGTGTCACAAAATAAAAATGGAGTAAGATCTTCAAAAAGTGAGAGAGGTTACTATAGGTATCAATAACATTGTCCTATAGGAATTGGAATTGCATCCATACCTCCAATGAGCTCTGAGATATGCCCCATCAAATATCATAGCCCTATGGCATTTAGTGACTCTTAGGGACATTCTAGTTGGGTGTGCTCGAGAATGTTTGAGTGCTGAACAAGATGGGATGAAGTTTGGGATAAAGTTTACTTGGCCGCTTGGAGCTAATAGAGTAGACAATTTGATCCCATGACAAAAGCTGAGAGAGATTTGGCAGTTGGCAACTTTGTACTAGCCAACACTACAAGTTTCAGCATCAACCAAGATGGCATCGTAAAATAAAAATAGAGTAAGATCTCCAAAAAGTGAGAGAGGTTACTATAGGTCTCAATAACATGGTCCTATAAGAACTTGAGTTGCATCCATACCTCACACGAGCTCTGAGATATGCCTTGTCAAAGATCGTAGTCCTGTGGCATTTAGAGACCCTTAGGGATGTTCTAGTTGGGCATGCTCAAGAATGTTCAAGCACTGAATAGGATGGGATGAGGTTGGGGATAGGGTTTACCTAGCCACCCAAAGCTAACGAAGTAGATAGTTTGATCCCATAATGAAAGGTAAGAGAGATTTGACAGTTGGCAACTTTGTACTAGCCAACAATACAAGTTTCAACATCACCCTTAGGGACGTTTTGATTGGGTGTTCCTGAGAATGTTTGAGTGCTAAATAGGACAAGGCAAGGTTGGGGATAGGGTTTACCTAACCACTCAGAGCTAATAGAGTAGATAGTTTGATCCCACAATGAAAGGTAAGAGAGATTTGGTAGTTGGAAACTTTGTACTGGCCAACACTACAAGTTTTAGCATCACTCGAGATGGTGTCCCAAAATCAAAATGGAGTGAGATCTCCAAAAAGTGAGAGAGTTTATTATAGATCTTGGCAACATGGTCCTATAGGAACTAGAATTGCATCCATACCTCGCATAAGCTTTGAGATATGCCTCATCAAAGATCATAGCCCTATGGCAAAAAATTACCCTTAGGGATGTTCTGGTTGGGCATGCTTGAGAACATTAGAGCACTGAATGAGATAGGACAAGGTTTGGGATAGGGTTTACTTAGCCACCTAGAGCTAATGGACTAGACAATTTGATCCCATGACAAAAGGTGAGAGAGATTTGGAAGTTGGCAACTTTGTACTGGCCAACACTACAAGTTTCAGCATTACCCAAGATGGCGTCGCAAAATCAAAATGGAGTGTGATCTCCAAAAGGTGAGAGAGGTTATTGTAGGTCTCTGCAACATGGTCTTATAAAAACTAGAATCACATCCATACCTTGCATGAGCTCTAAAATATACCCCGTCAAATATTGCATCCCTATGGCATTTAGTGACCCTTAGGGACATTTCAGTTTGACATGCCTGAGAACATTTGAGCATAGAAGGGGATCAGATGAGGTTGGGGATAGGGTTTACCCAGCCAACTAAAGCTAATAGAGTAGATAGTTCGATCCCATGACCCTTTTTCCACTAAGTTGCAAATTTGAGCAACTTTTACAACTTTCAGCAATGCAGCTTTGCACAAAAAGTGCAATTTTTACATTTTTCATTTGATTTCAATGGTTGTTGTTTCTTTTTAGTGTTGCGGCATGAAGTGAACACAAAAAACTACAAGGTACACTAGGACCCATGAGGTAGAGCCCTCCATTTTCACCTTCAGTAGGCTAACTAGTACAAAGTATGCATAAAAAGCACAAAATGCTCTTCCAACCTCCAAACAACAACTTGACTTCCTTTCAAGGTAAATGACTAATCCAACGGGTTCCTAACATAGGTAGACTCTACCCTGCAAGTGGACTTCACTCTACAAGCCCAACCCTCATGTTTGCTCCTAATTTAACAATGTTTAAACAACCAAGTATGCAAGGCAAAAATGCGTCTATGGGAAGCTATCTCCAATAATTGACACACTTCACCAAGAACTTGGGCCAACTATAAGGCTATACTCCTTCTGCACTTTAAGCTCTACAAAACCTAGGCGATTGGACCTATAGATTCTTTATATGGTACCAGTTATCAAAGCATACACTGAATCTAATGTAAAGTAGATAAAAACCCCTAAATCTTCTATACTTAACCAAGAATGACAAGCATGAAATAGCTAAGAACATAACTCATGAGACTGGCAAGTTAAGGGCGGGTTAACATTGAATAGGTTTCAACATAAAAGGGAAAATTGATTTAATATGTTGATAACAACAAGACCCAAATATGAGCAATAAAACCTAATGATCCTATTTCTGATTAGTGCCTTATCTATTGGGAAATTAAATGAATTATAACCACACATCTTTTGGAAATCTATGACATAATTCCTACATCAAGATTCCTGATCTATCCTTCACTTTGTGAACAAACATCTGCTACAGAATGAATCTCATACTCAGAACATCCTATCATGAAATCTCCAAACCCTATGACAAACATCAAGCAATTACATGGTTCTTTGCTCCACCAGCAAGACATTTTAATCACATAGATTCCTAAATGAAATGCAACCTAATCTATGCTCTTCGATCACAAATTAGGAGAAATAACAGATCCATAATCAGGAGACAAGATTCAAACTGAACTTAAAACCTTTTTTGTGCTTTATTTGTTTTTCTTGAAACCAAATACATGAAATATACATAGAAATAACTCATGAAATCATCTAACTAGTAAGGACTATTTGTATAACAACTCAAAATGTTGTTCAATACAAGAGAGAAATGATGGGTGTGTGGCTTTCACAGCTTGAGTAGAGCTCCAAGAACTAGAAATAGAAAACCAACCAACGACCTGTTTCAGAGAAGAAGAAAGAATATGTATGGAGAAGGCAATTCTCGGATTGAATTTGCAATTGACACTTGTCCCTTTGGAAATCCTTCCCAAGAAGATTAAAAGCTTCTCTCTACCTTCTCTCTATAACTGAAAATCAAATCCTTTCATTTTGGCTCATAAAATATCTCAAAATGTAATGATGAAAGGATGTAACTGATTCTTGATACTAAAATTAATTCACCGTAAAAGTGAAAATCCAGTTCAATGTAACTTCTAGAATGTAAGAAAACTACTTAGGGATGATTTTCTTCACATTCAGGTTCCAAAAGGTCTTCAAAAATACCCTATAACTGATTCAGATGCTCAAAGATTAAATCTGCTTGTTCTGTTGCCAATACCCCAAATTTCACAAACTAGCATGTAACTTGAACCAGGAAGCACCTGTCTAAAAAAAAAACTTCAGATTTGGAAAGTTCAGGTTCTCTCGGTTCCAACGATATATTGAAGTGTATATTTTGGATAAAAAATGCCCCTGTTATGCTCCTCTAAAGTGTCAGACTTTGTTCATGGCTCCAATTAAAATTGCAAAAATTTAAACTTTTATAAAGTTTAAACTATATAAAGTTTAAACTATATAAATTTTCAAACTTTATTTTAATGAGCATGATGTGAGACCATAAGGAATATAAAAATAAATTTTATATTTGAAACCTTTGCATTTTTTTGCCCCTTTTCAATTCGGGTCAAACTTAGTTTGACCAACCTTGACACATGGCAAGATGTGATTTTCTCCTTCAATGCACAACTATCAGACACCTCTAACTGGGTGCCACATGTCATCAAAAAAATTTTCCATCTCATGGCCATGTCACTGGTCGCCATGTCATCATTGCCATGTCATATTCGTTATGCTGTTGTAACATATCAGCATTCGCCACATCATTAGTGACATAATGACATTGTGACATGTGGCATCGTTACCACATTAGCACCTCAAGAAATGTGCCACTTGTCACTCACTGATTTTCTGCTCCATATCCAAGCAGGACCCACATGCTCATTTAACCTTTGAGCTAGATTTGAAATTTTTCGGCAAGTTGCCAAGTCGCTAGCTAGATTTTCTGAGATTTTCTAGCTAGCGAGCACCGGATTTTTGACTTTTCCGGCCGCTTCAATTTTCTAACATCATCATTTGTGCATGCATTTTCCTTCAAAGTTTACTTAACTCCTTCTGGCCGACTGGGACCCATGTGCACCTGCCTTGCCTTTTCAAAAGGCTTTGTCTTGTTGAGACCATATGTTTGAGTGCAAAAGTATATAAAGACTAAAAATGTCCCCCTGCTCAATGTGGGATAATGTTCCTCAATGTTTTTTCCTCTTTATGTTTGCTATGATTGCTAAATGCATGGGTTTTTTTTTGCTGCATATGTGTGAGTTGTTCCAGCTCCTTTGGCATGAGTTGCTTATTCTAAATGTGAAGCTCTATCCTGTTGGTCCTTTTTTGCTATGAATCTACAAAATTTTCATTATAATGGTCATTTCTTATGCACATGGTCATTTAAAATAAGCTCCCCCCTTCTAAAAAACATGATACTGATGTTGGAGGAAGCCATGGGATTCAAAAGCGTGGATACATGCTTCATTGAGCTTTGTTTCACCAGTAAATTTGTACATTTTGCTAAAATCATGGATTGCTCCTTCCTTTATGGATGCTTGCTGCTGTACTCTTTATTTTCTCCAGACATGGAGTACGTCTTCCATATTGAAAACTACCCCTCAGCTACAACTTTCAAATTGAGACTACAATGTGGGAGAGAGCAGCCTTTATGCAATCTTTTCCTTAATTCAATGTGCAAACTCACAACAAAAAGCTTCATTGTGCTTGTGGATTTTAATTGGTGTGGGAATTTCTTGATTAATACTATCTTTTAAATCTTTCGGCAAATCAACATCATATTGTAATCCTTGAAACCTCTTTAATGGAACACTTTCCAAATTCTCTCTTTCTTGAATCTTCACGTGCTCCTTGTATTTTGCTTTTAACAAACCATTTATATCATTTAATTTGTCATAAGATTGAATCATATGCATAATGATCATCAATTCATTATTTTAAACTCACTTTTAATCAATTCTACAAATTGTGAATTAGTGTCTGGAGGCCTGCCGGTTGTAATTAAAACTTGATCCAATCAAGTAATCGGTCTATGAAAATTGGCATGAGTGTTCAATCATACACACTCTACCATACTGAAAATTTTCAGCCCATGAGGAATTCTCAATCAAAAGATTTTAATTGCTGAACATTTATACTTCAATTATCCTGTAGGCAAACAATATTAAAAACATAAACTGGGCTCGAGTTCAACATTATAAACTGAGTTATTGATCACTTGGGGTTCTAAAAACTAGGATATAAGTTCTTTTCCATGAAGAGAATATAATTCTATGGTTTGGGGTCATGACGAGTCACATGATGTATTTGGCGAATTTTTGAAAATAGGCACTTGGAAATTTTAACTAGGAAATGTGTCAAAAAGTGGTTTTTTGCAAATGTACAGACATATGAAAGTATGCAAATGGATTTTTCATGACTTGGGAACTGGCATACTTCAAGGACTTTTAGGAGACAACATAATGGTATAATCCATTTAGGCTCACCAATCACAAGATCAAAGTTATAATGTGCCAAACAGGCATATGGATCAATCAGGATACCTTAGCCGTAACAAAATAATATAAATTGGGTATTTGATCATGTTAGAAAATTGACCAAATGGATTTTTCATGATCTCAAAATTGGAACATTTGAAGTATCTGACCCCTAGAACACAATGAAAAATGAATTTTTTCATTTGGGTCAACTGGGTCAAAGATATGATTGGTCAAGCAGGGCTTCCCAGAATTGTGAACAACTACACAAATGTACAAAACAGTAAATGACCAACTTTGAAGGGTTCAAAATCTAGTCAAAAAGATTTGAAATGACTTGAAAATTGAAACGTAGGTTCTCTGTTATGGACACTAAACATTCCCAAAGTGGTGGGTCATGACACATTACTAGGTAAAAGATAGTCAAAGACAAACTGAGCCTCTTGTCACTATTTGACACTTCGGTAGAATTGTAAATTTTGACACTAGCTCAAAATGGGACTTCACAGAATGATTCGGGATGGCAAAAAAAACATTGTGGATCACATGCATATGTCAAATGAAAAGTGTTAAGTCACTCAAACACCATCTAGGCCTCAAACTGACAACTAACCACATATGCATAAAAGGCACTTTAGGGCATGATTTTTTCAATGGTGCTCAAAATTAGGGCTACAATTTTGAGCGCTAAGACCTCAAACCTAGGGTACTCAAACAACTTAGATCAATCACACCCTTAGGTACTCCTTATCACTAGTAGGCCTAATATGGAAAATTCTTCTTAGATTGATTAAGACTCAACTTCTCTATCAAAAAATGGTTCCTATAGACTCAACTCAATAAGAAACTCCAAACTTTGAAGTTTCCCAATGCCCAACAATCAAATTTGCTAAACTATTACCAACACTTCTACTAGGACAAATCCTAGGTTACTCGGTCAAACTCCCAAACCATAAAAAGGACCACCAAATGCTTTTAAATCTTTAAAAACTCTTCAATCACTCCTAAGAGATTCCAAAAGATCAAGTATAGACTCTATTCTAGCACCAACTTATGCCCACTTTGTGTCACAATCCTAATTGGCTAGATTAGGTTGGGTTACAAGGAAAATATGAGTAAATGGATTCACGAACTTGGTTCAATCCCTTGGATCTCTTCTATACTCTTCACCTAGGTCAAATCAATCAACTTAGGAGCATGATCCTTCTTTTTCCTTCAAAACTAGACTAGACATAAGACTATGTTTAGTCTAGGGCTTGTTGGTAAAAATAGGTGCCCTACTCCTACAACCCTGAAACTTTTCCATCTCAAAGATCCCTATCCTAACTTGCATTTCACAAAGTGGCATTGAAATCCCATGGTGGATTTGCAAGTTAGCAGGCCATCTTGCTAAAACCCTTAGATTTAGGGTAAATCCAAGTAACCTTCACAAAAGCTACTATAAATTTTGTTCCAAATAAGATAAAGTCTTCAAACCAATTGCAATAGAACACTAACTATATCCTCTATCCAACCATATGAAGCTTGTATCACTACTAATTTGCACAATCCATATAGAATTGAAAAAATAGATAAAAAGGAAAAAATTCTAAGTTTTTTTCACCAAATGTTGTTCACCTATCTATACAATGACTTTCTCCACTTGTGGAGACCTTGAATAAATTTCTTCCAATGGTTAAAACTACTATTTGAATGGTTGGAAGACCATACAACTTCTTTTTCAGTTTGAAAACCAATATTGCAAAAATTGTTGTTTAACAACTTTTTGCATTTTGCAACTTTCTTGCACTTTTTGCAACTATTTTTCTTTTTGAAAAATTTTAACTCAATTGCCCCCTAATTCTTTTAAAACATTCCAAATGACAAATATGCACAAATGGTGGCTGTACGAAATATGTACAAATGAGTTGGCATCTTCATGTGACAACTCTACTACTTTATGAAACTTGGTGATTTGCATGCATTGAGGTTTGAACCAGTAAGTGAAACTTAGGAATCTACCTTCCCTTGTCCTAATCTAACTTCTTGATTCTTTGGTTTGGTCTTTTCCATTAAATTTTTGGTATTTACTTCATTAAGGTGACCTAATTGAAGGAATTAGGCCTATAGAATATTCTAGTTTTGGGAGGCTTAAAAATTGTTTCAGCACTTGTCCTTTTGAGAATTTAACAAACTCAATAAAATTTATTTAGAATACTAATTGGTTTGGGAGATCCTTTGGAAGGTTTCATACTTATTGCACATTTTTCGTTAGGACATGCTAGTAGCCTTAATTGTTGCATTATCAGAATAGTGCCAAGAAACCCATGTTTTAGTATATTGTTGAACCCCTTATATGGTTTTACTATCATGTTGAACCCCTTATAATGCTGAGAATCCTAGTTTATGAAAATCCACCATTCTTGGGTGTGGAGTGAAGTTTCCAAGTGTAAAGGAGTATGGATTTATGATGATCCATTAAGTGCCATTGATGACCCATCATCCGAATTGAACTTATTAATTAATGATTACATTTTTATTCAGAAGATATCTACTTTTATATCTATTTAGTTAGGGTTTGGTATCTTTGTCCCAAAAGAAAAGAGGGAAATTGATATATTATTCATTGTTAAGAGAAGATGAGGCTTGGCATCATGATTGCCTCTTGAATGAGTGAGGGGGTGGGATGGGAGAAAGAATATGTTGAAATCCATAATATATATGTTTCCAATTTTATTTAATGATATACATTGCCATGTAATGGCTCTTTAAAGATTTATTTTCAACAATATAACCAACAGGCTATAATAACTTCCTAATTAATATTTTGTTTATTTTTCCTTAAAATTAATCTATTAATTTAAAAAATTCCCCCTTGGTGCAGGAGCACCCCATCAAACCAAGGAGTCATAAGGTCTTCTCCTAGGAAAAATAGTGGCTCTAAGGTCTTCTAGGACTTTTCCAAACTTAATTTTAGCATTTTTGCTTATTTCTTGCAATCTAACCCTATTGTGTGAACCCTTGACAACTTTGGTATTCCTATAAACTAGTTGATTCATGAGGTCATAGGGGTCTAGTAGTCTCCTAGGGTCTTATTAGAAGTCATAGGAGGTCTTAGAATCCTTATAAGTCTTAATAAAGTCATAAAATGTAAATAAGTTGTAAACTAGAGCAATAATGGAACTTTTATGCAATAATTATGGTTTTTGTTTGTAAAGGTTCCCCTAATGGTCACAACATTTGTAAATTGGTTGGACCAGTTGGAGGAAGGTCTTCATAAGCCCTTACAGGTGGGTGGAAGACATAGATGTACATTTGGCTTTGAAATCAATAAAGAAAACTATCATTTTCCTACAAAAGACTATTTTTCTATACATTGTACAGACTATGTGGATCAAAGGGCACAAAAAGTTTGGATTTTATTTAAGGTTGCTGAATCACCTTTCAAATGAGCCTACTTTGAGCTCTTGAAATGTTGGGAGGCTGAAGTTATAAGGTTTTTAGTGAAAGTTGTCTGCAAACCCTCACTACCTAGGGTTTTGTACAAAAATGTTGATTTCTCCCATTTCCACCATTGTAAAATTCTGAATTTTGGTGGAATGGGAGGTTGTCCAATTTACTTTAATATTTTGGTGGTTTTTGGGCTGGAGATGATGGTGGTTGTATGAAATATGCACAAATGAGTTGGCATCTTCATGTGACAACTCTACAGCATTATGAAGTTTGTGGATTTGCATGCATTGGAGTTTGAACTAGTAAGTAAAAGTTTGGAATCTACCTTCCCTTGTCTTCATATAACTATTGGATGCATTGGTTTGGTTCCTCTAACTTGATTTTTAGTACTTCCTTCATAAATGTGACCTAATTGAAGGAATTAGGCCCGTAGAACAATTCAATTTTGAGAGGCTTGTAATTGGTTCCAACACTTGTCCTTTTGAAGGTTTGACAAAATACATAAATTATATTTAGAATGCCAATTAGTTGTAGGTCCTTTGGAAGTTTTTATAATTATTGTACTTTTTGTCTTGGGATGGGCTAGTAGCCTTAATTGCTGCATTCTCAATAGTGCAATGAAACTTGTGTTTAACATGTTGTTTGATCTTGATTCTTGGGTTTTACTAACATATTGAATCCTTGATCATGTTGTTCAACTCTTTTTGTGAGGATCCACCATTTTTGGGGAGTTGAGTCAAGTTTGAAGTTGCAAGAATTAATGCTAAGTGCTGCATTATTTGGATAGCACTTTGAAATCTGAGTTTTGGTTGTTTTTGGGCCTTGATTACTGAGTTTTGGTGTTATGTTGAACCCCCTTAACATGCTAAGAGTACTAGTTTGTGAAAATCCATCATCCATGGGTGTTGGTTCAAGTTGCTAAGTGTCTATTTGTATGAATTAATGCTAATAAATTAGCATTGTCATTGTATCACACTGTAGAAGTTGGGTGCATGGTCTATCCTTGTGGATTGAAACCAACATTTTTCTTATTCCTACCTAACCTTTCCACCCCCACCCCCCCCCCCCCCAACAATACAGTAAATAATAATAAAAGTATAACTTGCAAAGGTTATTGACCTAAATATTTGAAGAATTTTATGAAGTTCCTTCATCAATCCTCCTTTCTCTCTCAATAGATATTGGACTAATCACATGAGTAGATCTCTTGATAGTAAAATATAAAGTTTCTTTCACAATATGAAGTTAATTTGACTCCAAGAGGTTTCTAGGTACCAAAGCCCAAAATTGTGCCCTCTTTCCACTTTCCAATAGGCCTAAAAAGAAAATTCTTCCTAAATGGGTTTATAACTAAACTTTCCTAATAGAAAAGGTTTCTATGGACCTAGTCCAACAAGAAACTCCAAACTTTGAAGTTCTCCAACACCCAACAACTAATTTGCATAATTGTTACCAACATTCCTAATAGGGCTAATCCTAGCTTTCTTGGTCAAACTCCCAAACCTTGCAAAGGAACACACTATCTTTTCACTTCTTTAGACACCCCTCAACCACCTCTTAGGGATTCCAAAGGATCAAACTCAGACTCTATTCTAGTACCAACTTACACCCACTTTGAGTCATAGACCTAATTGGCTAGATTAGGCTGAGTTACCCCACTTTGGGTCACATACCTAGCTCTACCCTTTGGAACTCTTCTTCAAATACAATTAATCCTCCTCCACCTTTCACCTAGGTCAAATTAATTAGTTTGGAAGTCTAAACCTTCTTTCTTCTTCAAATCTAGACTAGACATATGACCATGTTCAATCTAGGGCTTGCTGGTAAAAGTAGGTACCCTACTCCTACAATTCTGAATCTCTACCATCTTAAAGTACCCTCTCCTAACTTTCATTCCCCAAACTGGCATTGAAATCCCATAGTGGATTTGTAAGTTAGGAGGCCATCTTGAAGAAACCCTCAGATTTAGGGTAAATCTGACCAACCTCTACAAAAATTGATGTAACTTTTGTTGTATGTAAGATAAAGACTTCAAACCAAATGAAATGGAACAGTAACTCAATCTTATATCCAAACATATGAAACTTTCACTACTACCAATCTGTACAAGCCATACAAAATTAGAACAATAGAAAAAAAAGAAAAAATTCTAAGTTTTATTCAATGTTTGTTGTTCATCAGTCTGTACAATGGGTTTCTCCACTTGTGGAAACCTTAAATAGATCTCCTCCAATGGTCACAACTACTTTTTGAATTGTTGTGATGACCATAAAACTCCCTAATAGTTTGACAACTTATTTTGCAAAAATTGTTGTTTAGCAACCTTTCTTGCATTTTTGAAATTTTTTGCTCTTTTGACAATTTTTGTTCCAATTGCCCACCTATGCTTCTAAATCATTCCAAATGACTACTAATGCATCTAAAACCTCCTAGGAAACTATAAATTCCCTATTCCCTCCTAAAACAACCTAGATTGACCAAAAATGACCTTTGGTTCAAATGGCATGCTGGCTTGTAATGGCACTAAGGATTCATTTGACCTTACATGTGGTCTTCACTCTCAAAGTACAAGCTATTATGTTTCTAAGCCATTAATTTATTAATTTATGTACAAGCTATAAGGCCTCCATTTTCATTAGGATTTATTAAAATTGAGATTACTTTGGGTCTATAAATTGCTTGATCCCAAAATTAAACTTCTTTCAATATGGTTCAAGAATATGCATTCATAATGTTCTTTTAAATGAAACTTCTTGTGTTTCTCAACTATTACAATATGTTATTAAGCTTTAGGGCCACCATTTTCATTTGGTGATGTTAAAATTAAGATTTATTTAGGTTTGAAAAATAGATTAACTTCAACCATATGGGTTTATAAATACATATTCATAATGATTTTTCCAAAGGAATATATTATATGTTGTAGAAAGTGAGGACTAAGGTTTTAAGAAAGAACATAAATATTATTTGTCCTTTCTTTTACTACAATATCAATTTTTTGTTCTCAAAATTGTAATATATTAATGTAAATAACTTTTATTTCATTTCAACTATTAAAATAAGTCCATTAGTACTTATGGTTTTGTATTTTTATTTAGGAAGTGTTTGACTAGGATAGATGAGTATAGGTTACTAGATGGAAAATATTAAAGTGGATATGTATGATCTTTCAAATGCTATCAGAATGGTCTGGATGAACCTATAATCATCTTTGGAAATGAAGAAAAAGGATAGTTCTCCATTGTATTAAGTAAATGGATGGACATACTACTGTGTTTGAATCTTTAGAATTTATAGTTTGGTCAACTAGAATTGCATATCAAATGGGTTGACCTAGCCCATTTATCCCCTTGTTTATCTTTTTAAGAAACAATACCTCTTTATTAGATGGTAGTTTATGATGTTGGGAGGAAGATCTAGGGTTATATAATAAATGAATCATCCTACATCAATATTTTAGGCATAATCAAAGGATACTTTAACTATTTAACACCTTAATCACATTAAGGAGATGTCATATATAGTTATTACAAATGGTGTAATCGTCAATAACCGATCATTGTGAAGGTTGAGTTTCTACATTTTACTATAGCTAATGTATTTATACAAGTACCAATGACTACAATATTTTATATGAATCATTATTATAAGTGGTTGTGTCATCAATAAGAAAGAATAGGTCTAGCACACAAGAAACAAAAGTAAAACTATCCCACATGCACACAAGAGAAGAAAAGCATGAGAAATCCCTCCCTTTGATCCAAAAATGTACAAATTAAGGCTACATCAACTTAGGAGTTAGTCATAAATGACTTGGAAAAATGGCTCCTGCTGATGACACTTTTGAAAATTTTCCTCTTGTCTATGATGCTTCAACTCCGGCTCACTATTCCTATGATGGTGTGTGGGAGGGTCATGTTGTGGTGGCTACCTCTACTGTAGCTAAGCTCCATGCAGAAAATATTGTTATGGCTTCCTCTATCAGGGTTCCTAGGCCCCTCCTGTTATGGTTGTTGCTAGATCTGATGTTGTTCCTACTGTGGTCACGTCTCCTACCATTTCTTGTGTGGTTAGAGGTTGATCTACTATCTCTTATGCAAATATGGTAGCTTTTGAAGCAGGTATTGCTTCACCCACACCCCCCCTGCACCCACCTAGTTATTGATCTCATTTAGTAGACTCTTGTAGTTTTCTCTTGACTACACAACTACATGTCTACTATGGTCAATATATCTACACTTCACAGTTCCTTTTTTTTTTCTATGAGAAGATGTGGTATTTGAATCTCTATTTTGCACCTCTTTTTTAATATCATTTTATTGCTTAACTAAATGGTCACCTCAAAATCATAGTATGGAATAATTTCAAAAAATATGACATGGATATATTTAATGTGCACAATCTAAGAAACCTCTTTAAATGTATTTTTCATTGACTATTTTTATGGATCTAGAAATATTTAAACAAAACTACTAAGTTCCACTCATAATATTTGGTTTCAGCAAGTGTTGACATTATTGGAAACAACATCCCAAAAATATCAAAATATCAAAAGTATTTTGGTTTTGTCAACTTATACATCGGCTAACCAACATTATCCTTAGAGAGAACTATATTTGTAACTACCCCATTATCATTAGATCGAGACCTACTTTCCTTCCTACTTTTTTATGATTGTGATCCTCTGCAATCTTAGGCATAAGATGATTAAAAAACAATGGTACTTGAACAAAAAGAACTAATAAATATTGAGGATGTGGATTGATAATACCATTTTGTAGATGATTTTCGCATCTCACCCTTTATCACTGGTGCTTGGACTTTATTAGCCCTCTTCTTTGGTGACTTGCAAATGAAGAATTAGCATAGTAAAAAATCTAAGATAAGATTAATCCACTAAAATTAGAGAATGACAAAAATTGAATCTAGCTTATCATTAAGAATTATCCATTTGTACAAATCCTTTCTTTCTAAGTTGTATGATAACCCTTGCTTGATGAGTATTGAAAACTTCTCCCATTGTATCCTTGCTTTCGCCAGTTTGAAGTTTCTGGTTACATGGACACAATCATGACTTTACATCATAAAGAATTCACATTCTAACAATTATCATGTTCTTTCATTACATTTTGATCTAAACAACAAATTCTAAACTTTCACTTGTTCGAATGAGTAATCTAAAAATGGGTACTATATAAATTCAAATTTGATGTATCTAGATCCTAAAAAAATCAAAATATTAAATATGTGGTTTAAACTTATCTCATTAATTACACATAATAACAATACCCACCTTTTCATGTGGATAGTCTTGGGGGAGAGGTTGCAACATTGTATTTGGATCCTAGAATTGATCACTCTTTCTCTCTCCCTCTCTTCCTATTCAATCTAATGAGCCAATTGGATCTGCTCTACTTTTTAATGTCTCAAGTATTGCCTCGTGGTCTGACTTGTGAACTTTCCAAAGAATATTATTATGTGGTTTTCCACCATATTTTATCAAGTGGATATTTGATGCGACAACAAGGTTTTAATAATGAAGAATCTTCCTCTCTGTTTGCCAATCCTTGAACAACCACAAGTTAGGGTTCTTCATTGAATATCGTCTAAGCCATGTGCTAGTTACAACCATTACACCAACATGGTACTGTAAACCTTCACCATCTACAATCGAGTGATCCATTTTTTTTTTGTCTTGGACAGAATGACACAAATAATAATCTATCCCTTCTTGATTGTCTTCAAGTGCAATAATAGCAAAAACATGGCCTGTAGTGACAAATGTACAAAATGCAGTCATTAATTTAGAAAATACTTAGGTAAAAGTTATAAAGTTATATATTGAAATTACAAAGATATATAAATACATATATTACTAGATTGCACTAGATCAAACAAGTAGTCAAACTCAATAGATGAATCCATCTCTACCATTTTCAATACTTGTGGGGGATGATAGGTGTCAATTGGGTCCAAAACTTGTATATCCCATTTGTCCACCCATTCAGTTGACTCACAATCATCCCAATTTTCCTCTATACATGATGGACAATAGCATGCCATTTTTCAGTGTGGATACTCCTTGAACATACATCAGTGCTTCTAAAAGAGTGCAAATCACTAGATCTTGTTAGTGTGCAATAATCCTAATATGGTGCAATGTTAGTATTATCTATCAACCAAAAAAATCTATGAACCATAGACTCACCTTCCTTAAATGGACCCATTGTAGCATTACACCACTTTATAATAGATTTTTCATCTATCAATATTGCTCCATCTTTGTACTTTAGTTATTCATGAGCCAGGGCTCTTTTGATGCATGCACCTGCACCATTGTGCTCTCCCTTTCCATGACTAGCCTCTATGAAATTCCACATATATTGAATTCTACACAACTTGTGCATCCTACTCAACCAATTGAACATCCATGCATTCTTGAATTGAGATGCGCAATTGTCTAACCAAATAATGTGCTGATGATATGTTATCCCCCTATTAGCCAAATCTCCATAAAATAGTTGAAAATAACCATGTAAGAACTCCGTAGAATGTGATTGATCATCATTGATGTAAAAATAGTACTCCTTAAAAATCTTCCTGTCATCCTCTGTACTTGTAGGTGAATGCATGAATGTTATGTGAACAAATATGGAAACCTATTGAGAAGTATAATAGTTTTCTTGCACCTCATTTTGTAGTTTAGTGTGTAGTTCTTTGTGAAATCTACAACTAAAACAATGGTATCTAGTGGAAACATATCTTTGCACAACTTGAATTGTGAATCCAATCATCGAGCTCTATGTGTATGCCTCGCATATTTGTAAATAATCTTTTCACAAAAAATCTTCATGAACTCATACACTAGAATCTTTTCAATGAATAAATCACATCTTTTAGCCAATTTCCCATCTTTTAGAGCATATGTCACTAGCTTAAATTTTTTGTAACTTACTATTTCATTTCCAATTGCATGTGTACTATCCATACGTTGACAAGTTTAAAAAAGTTGCAAAGAACCACAAAATAAGCACATACCATCCAAGCATGATGTCTTGTGAAATTGTTGGCAATCTCCTTTTTCACATAAAATGTTGGATATGAACTCCCTTGAAGATCTTGGTGGCTCATTCATGTCGCAATCCTGCAAAACAAATTTAGAATGCAAAAACATGCATATATGCCTAAAAACACCAAAATGGTTAGAAAATTCAATTTGTATCCTACAACAACAAGTTGTGCATGTGTGATTTATCTTCATATAAAAAGCTTTACCCATCTCAAAAAATCCTTGACTTATTCAAATTTGAGGATACATACAAATAAATTTTGCAAAAAATTGTGTCTAAGTTGAGTCCAAGAAAAGTTTCACATATGGGTTGCAATTTTAGCTACCAATCCTCCTTCTTACAACATCTCTTTGATTAGGGGAAATACATGTTATTTTTCAAAAATCTTTGATCAAAGATTTCAAAGCTTCACTAATTTCTTTATCCTTTTGTGGTAGTCTACCGCTAAATGTCCATAACTCATTTTTTGTTGGATCTTGCAATCTCTCATGCCTTAGCATGGCTCTTGTTAGAGTACCTCTACAAATTTTAAATGTTTTTCTTGTCTTTCTCATGAGTCAAGCTTTCTTCATTTGGCTACTTACTATTGTTGATGTAAGTACTCATCTTGTAATATTACTATCTTTGGTGTGTGATTTAGAACCCACTTTGTCATAAGAACTCATTAGATTCTTTACAATGCTTTTTTCATTTGAATTGTCCATCTTTCTTAGCCCAAGAATCTTCATGATAGGCCTAAATTTCAAATTCCTCATCATTTCAACAAATAATTGGTATTGACTTGCAATATTTAATTCTTCAAAAAATAATCTCCACATACAATTAACTTTTCTTTGACAAGTACACTTGCTAATCTTGTCAGGCATTGATTTCAAAATGTTAGTATCAATATTAATCAAATATTTTGGTCTTCTAAAATGAATTCTAGAAGGTGTTATAATCTCTTCCATTCCCTCAACATTTTGAATATCAACATAAGGTTGAGTGTATTGCATACCTTGAATCAAAGATGATGTGCCTTGGCAATAAGATGCAAAAGATGGAATATCACCTACTTGATGTGTTGATGTTGTGCCCTCAACATGACCTGATGGAGTGTATACATCGTCGGATCTACAAATTAGTGTCTCTTCAACATGAGAGGATGATATGACTCCAACATTAGAAGATGGTGTAGCTTTACAATTCAATTGTCTTCTTGAGCATAATCGTCTCATTCATTCTCTTTGTCTTTCCAATTCTTCCTCTTTGTTTCTTTGTACTAGTGGTTCTTGATCTCCTTCAAAAGTCAATTCTTCATTATTGCTTTGCAATTTTCTTTGTTCATGAAATAGTTTCATTTTATCTCTTTTAATTGGCAAATCTCTCTCCCTATCTTCATTTGTTTGAGTTTTTTGTTTCTTCCTTGGCATGATGATGATTTCTACATGTCAAATTATTCAAACATCTGAATTACTTACAATGTGTAAATTACAAATTATTCAAATACATATAAAAATTACAATTATTTGAATGAATATGCAATATATATCAAACAACTTGTCAAATTTCTAACCATTTCGAAATAACGTTTTATTCAAACAAACAAATTTCAATGAATTCACTATATAAAACAACATGTCAAATTATAATCAAATTTGTATCTATATATCAAGAAAAAATATTTAAAAAGGATTGCACTAACCTTTTCTATACAAGGAATATTCAAAAAGTCTTCAAATCATGTATCGAATGATTGAATTTGGTGTTTGCTACCTTCAAAAAGTCTTCGAATAGTGTTTTCTATTTTGAAACACATGATTTCTGTCAAAATAATAGAATGCACAATAGACCAAAAGTAGAGAATGGATGAAATGGACCCCAAAATTGCTTTTTGACTATTTTTGGGTGATTTCACATAGTGCGTCTGCACTATATCCTTCTCTATCCCACCAACTCTCTCTCCCTACTCTCTCTCTCCTCTCCCATCCCCTACTCTCTGAGTCTCTCCCTCCTCTCCCATCCCCTACTCTCTCTCTCACTCTCCCTCTCCCATTACCTATTCTCTCTCACTCTCCCTCTCCTACTCCCTCTCCCATCGCCTACCCTCTCCTATCCCCTACTCTCTCTCTTTCTCCCTACTCTCTCTCCTCTCTCCCATCCACTACTCTCTCTCACTTGCTCTTTCTCTACCACCACCTACTCTCTCTCTCTCACCCTCTCTCCTCTCCCATCCCCTATTCTCTAGATCTCTCACACACACTCCCATCCTCCCTCTCCCACTATCTACTATCTCTCTCTCTCCCTCCCATCCCCCTACACTCTCTCACACTCTCTCCCATCCCCTACTCTCACTCTCTCTCCCATCTCGTTCTCTCTCTCTGCCACCTCCTACTCTCTCTCCCATCCCCTACTCTCTCCTACACACACTCCCATCCCCCCTTCTCTCTCCCTTTCCCACTCCCTCTCCCACCACCTAGTTTATCTCTCCCATCTACTACTCTCTCTCTCTCTAACTACTCTCTCTCTCCCCTCTCCCATTCCCTAAACTCTCTTTTATAGATATACACTCCCATCCCCCCTCTCTCTCTCCTCTCCCATCCTCTACTCTATAGATCTCTCACACACACTCCCATCCCCCATCTCTCTCCTCCTCTCCCACTCCCTCTCCCACCACCCACTATCTCTCTCTCAAGTTCTCTATTTCCCTCTCTACTCTCTCTCTCTCTCCTATCCCCTACTCTTACTCTCTCTATCTCTCTCTCCCATCCCCAACTCTCTCTCACACTCTCTCCCATCCCCTACTCTCTCTCACACTCTCTCCCATCCTTTCACTCTATCTCTCCCATCCCATACTCTCTCTCTTTGCCACCCCCTACTATCTCTCTCTCTATCTCTCCCATCCTTTCACTCTGTCTCTCCCATCTTGTACTCTCTCTACCACTCCCTACTCTCTCTCACACTCTCTCCCATTCCATACTCTCTAGATCTATCACACACACTTCCATCCCCCTCTCTCTATCTCTCTCCCTACTCTCTCTCACACACTCTCCCATCCCCTAGTCTCTCTCACACTCTATCCCATCCCCTACTCTCACTCTCTCTCCCATCTCATCCTCTCTCTCTACCACCTCTTACTCTCTCTCACACTCTCTTCTATCCCCTACTCTCTCTTACACACACTCTCATCCTCCCCTCTCTCTCCCTCTTCGACTCCCTCTCCCACCACCTAGTCTCTCTCTCCCATTCGCTACTCTCTCTCTCTCTCTCTCTCTCTCTCTCTCTCTCTCTCTCTCTCAGGTTACTCTCTCTCCCCTCTCCCCTCCCCTTAACTCTCTCTTTTATTGATACACACTCCCATCCCCCCCTCTCTCTCTCCTATCCCATCCCCTACTCTTTAGATCTCTCACACACACTCCCATCCCACCTCTCTCCTCCTCTCCCAATCCCTCTCCCACTGCCTACTATCTCTCTCTCCCTCTCTACTCTCTCTCTCCCATCCCCTACTCTTACTCTCTCTCTCCCATCCCAAACTCTCTCTCACACTCTCTTCCATTCCCTACTCTCTCTCACACTCTCTCCCATCCTTTCACTCTGTCTCTCCCATCCTATACTCTCCCTCTTTTCCACCCCCTACTCTCTCTCACTCTCTCCCATCCTTTCACTCTATCTCTCCCTTTTCGTACCCTCTCTACCACCCCCTATTCTCTCTCACACTCTAACAGTCTCTTCCATCCCCTAATCTCTCTCTTTCACAGACACACACACACACACTCCCATGCCCCCTCTCTCTCTTCTCTCCCATCCCCTACTCTCTAGATTTGTCACACACACTCCCATCCCCCTCTATCTCTCCCTCTCCCTACTCTCACAATCTCTCCCATCCTTTACACTCAATCTCTCCCTCTGCCACTACCTACTCTCTATCCTCCATCCCCTACTATCTCTCTCCCCTCTCCCATCCCCTACTCTCTCTCTTTCATAGACACAAACACTCTTATCCCCCCACTTTCTTCTCTCCCATCCCCTACTCTCTATATCTATCACACACACACACTCCCATCCCCCCATATCTCTCCCTCTCCCTCTCCCACTCCCTCCCCTATTGCATGCTATCTCTCTCTCCCTCTCTACTCTCTCTCCCATCCCTTACTCTCTCTCTCTCTCTCTCTCTCTCTCTCTCTCTCTCTCTCTCTCTCTCTCTCTCTCCATCCCCTACTCTCTCTCACACTCTCCCATCCTCTACTCTCACTCTATCTCTCCCATCTTGTATGATCTCTCTCTGCCACCACCTACTCTCTCTCACACTCTCACACTCTCTCCTATCCTCTACTCTCTCTCTCTTACACACATTCCCATTCCCCTTCTCTATCTCCCTCTTCCACTCCATCCCTTGTCTCTCTCTCTTTCTCCCACTCCCTCTTGCACTACCTACTATCTCTCTCTCTCTAGTACTCTCTCTCCCTCTCTACTTTCTCTCTCCCATCCCCTACTCTTACTCTCTCTCTTCCATCCCCTACTCTCTCTCACACTCTCTCCCATCTCTCTCTGCCACCCCCTACTCTCACACTCTCACACTCTCTTCCATCCCCTACTCTATCTCTCTTACACACATTCACATTCCCCCCCCCCTCTCTCACTCCCTCTCCCACTACCTACTCTCTCCCATCCCCTACTCTATCTCTCTTACACACTCCCATTCCCCCTCTGTCTCTTTCCCACTCCCTCTCCCACTACCTACCATCTCTCTCTCACTCTCTCCCTCTCTACTCTCTCTCTCTCTCTCATCCCCTACTCTCACTCTCTCTCTACCACCCCTACTCTCTCTCACACTCTCACACTCTCTCCCATCCCCTACTCAATCTATTACACACACTCTCATCCCCCCTCTCTCTCCCTCTCCCACTCCCTCTCCCATTGCCTACTCTCTTTCTCTCCCATATCCTACTCTCACTATCTCTCTCCCCTCTCCCATTCCCTACTTTATTTCTTTCACACACACACACACACATCCCCCCTCTCTCTTCTCCCATCCCCTACTTTGTCTCTCACTTGCTTTCCCTCTCCCACTGCCTACTCTCTCTCACTCTCACTCACTCTCTCCCTCTCTACTCTCTCTCTCACATTTTCACACTCTCTCCTATCTGCTACTCTCTCTCCTCTCTCTCTCTCTTACACACATTTTCATACCCCCTCTCTCTCGCTCTCCCATTCCCTCTCCCATTGCCTACTCTCTCTCCCATCCCCTACTCTCTCTTGCCCCTCTCCCATTCCCTACTCTCTTTCTTTCACACACATGCACTCCCATCCTCCTCTCTCTTGCTCTCCCTCTCCTACTCTGTTTACCACCACCTACTCTCTCTCCCCCATCCCCTACTCTCAATCTCTCTCCCTATCCCCTACTCTCAATCTCTCTCTCCCACCCTATACTCTCTCTCTACCATCCCTACTCTCTCTCTACCATCCCTACTCTCTCTCACACTTCCTCTCTCTCCCATCCCCTACTTTCAATTTCTCTCCCCCATTCTGTACTCTCTCTTTGCCACCCCTACTCTCTCTCACACTTCCTCTCTCTCCCATCCCCTACTCTCTCTACCACCCCTACTCTTTCTCACTTCCTCTCTCTCCCATCCCATACTCTCTCTACCACCCCTACACTTTCTCACTTCCTCTCTCTCCCATCCCCTACTCTCTCCCCTCTCCCATCCCCTACTTTCTCTCTTTCTTTCCATCTCTTCTTCCTCCTCTATGCACTATTTAGGTCTCAATAGTGCGTGTGCACTATAACGCACACATGCTATTGAGACCAAAATTCAAATACTTTAAATAGCACATGCGTGTTATAGCATGCACATGCTATATGGCATACATGCCATTCAAATCTTTGCATTAAAACCAAGCCTAAGGCTTGGTTTTTCCTTAGAGATCCAACCTAAAGGTTTGGAGTTTATAAACAGGTTTGGGACGTGTTTTGCTACAAACATACAAAAAATGATTGATTTTTCTTGTGTGCTCTCCTTCAAGATTCCTCATGGTTGGGCATCGATAAGATCAAGTTACATGGCATTGTAGGTCTCTATGTTAGCTATATAACCATATAATTTATTTTTAATTTGAACTATTTCAAGCCTTTCATCTATAATTTCTTTTGAGTAGATGTTGTTTTTTTTTCAAAAACAACCATGTACTAATTAGGCTATAGATTTTAGCTCGTTCATCAAATTTTGCAACAACTTAGTTTTTTTGAAACTAGACTCCATTCTACACAGTTTGAAAAAAAGAAGTTTTTATTTTAGATTAGTTTTCAATTATTTCTAGGGGGAGCACACAGATATTTCACATTTTTGGGATGGGTCTAGTTAAAAAATTCATTAAAAAAAGGACACATTATAAAATTACCCAAAAAATCTAGGATAAACTACATAGTGTTAAGTAACTTTTGACCAGACTGATTAAAGAATTTCAAAAAAAAGGTTAAAATTTTAGGAGGGCCACACTTTTTACTGTGTTATTTTTTTTTTTGAATAAACAATACCACTTTCTGTGGTCCCCTTTTATGAGGACCTAAAACTAAACCATTTTGAAAAAAAAATTAGTAATTTAGAAAGTAGATTCAAAGGACTATGAATTTTGTTTTTGTCATATCTGAAAATTTTAATCACAAGTATCTTCAAATTCTTGTTGAAGTTCAGAAATTGCTGATTTCAAGAATAAGGTGTCCACTTATCCCCCTCATTTGGCACCACAACTTGGTGCACTTACCCTAGGGGTAAAACCTTCCATAAAATCTTAGTGAGGAGGTGAGAAAATGATGCCTCCCAATAGAAGATAATCTTTTGGGGGTCATCATTAAAGACCTAATAAAGCCCAAACATGTTCAAATTATCCATCCATATAGAATTTGCATAGGGTTAGTGTATTAGAAGGTAGGGAATATATTCCTCCTCATTATTGCACAGATTCTATTGGTTCACAAATTAGATGCTCATTTTCTTTAGATTGTTGATTGTGAGAATTCTCCCGTGTAGAAAAACTCACCAAGAGAAGTTAACCTTTGGTAGGATCCTTGGGTTCCAAGCATGTTTCTAGAAAGTCCACATTATCCTCTTGACCAATAATGACTTTTAGGATGACTGAGACTAAATTATCCAAAAGCATTCAAATCCAAAATTATGTTATCCTCTAGAGAATATCCCCAAACCATATCAAATTTGTCACTTAAAGGTTCACACTACCACTTTAGAATACAATCTAGGGCTCTAACAATAGTTCCCAAAACCATGGTGAACATGTTTAGGAAAGATAGTCCAAAGTTTGATGGAACAAATTATGACAGTAGGAAAGAAAATATGAAGACACATATGTTGTGTATAGGTCTTAGATATTGGATCTTGACAAAATTAGCAAAGACAATGATTGATGAAAAGGATTTGGAAACTTGTACCGAGGCAAAAAGAGATCTTTTTATATCTGACATGAGAGCTAGAGAAACCCTATTGACTGCACTTCCTAAAATTGAATACAATTAGGTAAACTCACTTGCTACTTCACATTTGATTTAGAAAGCTTTGGTAACCAGTTTTGAAGGTGATGAACATTCTAAGAAATTGAGTTTACGAAGTTGGATTTGTGCATTTCAAGATGATAATATGATGGAAGATGAATATGTATGAACATTTGTAGCTAGAATATAAAAAAATATTGTAGGTATTAGATCTTAAGGAGGAACCAAAGAAGATGATGAGGTTATATGGAAGATATTGAAGAGCTTAATCCCACCATTTAAGCTAGCAGTTCAAATGATATAGTTGTTGATATCCTATACAAAAAATTTCATAAAGGAGACATTGCTTGGAAGACTTGAAGTAGTTGAGAATGAGCTTAGATAGTCCATAGAATTAACTAGAATAGAGAAAACTTTAAGTTCCTTGAATATTCAACCTAGTTTATCAAGGAGCACAAGTGTTGGAGGAGATTTTGCTAGTAACAACATATCCGAGGATGATAGAAAGATTGAAGAAGGAGTAGACCTTCTGGTAAGAAGAGAAAAAGGAGTTAAGAAAATCTTTAAACGTTGGACTTGTGATGAATATGGTTATTATGCATCTAAGTGTCCTAAAAGAGAGAAAAGTATATAGTAAATTACAAACCTAGAAAAGTGTGATATCCCCATTTTAGCATTTAATAAATAAATATTATATATAAAGTGATATTAATAATGATATTAAAACAATAATATTTTATAAAGTAATATTATATTATAATCATAGAAACTATATCATATATATTGTATAATAACAATAATAATCTAATATAATTATGATTAAGATATAATTAAATGTAGCAACATGTTATATTAATAAAGTATTATAATCTAATAATATAATTGATATATTATTAAATTAATATATGTTACAATGCAAATATTAATATACTATATTTTATATTAATATAAAATAAGCTTATTAATATAAATATATAATTAATATAATTATATTATTACTAATATAATATAATTATTATATTGTGAAAAGGTGTGTGTGTGTGTGTCTATATATATATAGAATGCAAATTTTGCTAAGGGGATCATAATATGGGAAATAAAATGGAGAGATTATATGATTCTGTACTCAAAATATATCTTATTAAATACAAAGGGAAAAGGGACATTACAAATGGTATCAGAGCTTCGATCTTGCCATCGTATAAATTTTGTGCAAAAAAATACAAAATTTTTATCAAAGAGGTGTATCCTACTAACTTATAAGATTTTTTTATCACTACAAAGGATTGTATCACAATAAATATAGCAACCAGTCTACATTATGACCACGTTACTGTCCACCAATGATGAGCACTTCACACTTGGATTGTGAGCCATACTATTGTCATCTTAGGTTCTTGTGTCTACAGAAATGTTTTTAGTGAATGGGTGAAACTTTTTATAAAGTAGATTGTATTTTGTTGAAAATTGTGTTCTTGAAGATTCTAAGAATTAGGGATGTATCATATAATTTAACCATTCATAGTGAGGAGATAAACAGAAGTAGTGGATAGAAATGGAGTCCCACTTGATGTCACTATCTTCCCAATAGATTCATCATTAAATCTATTTGTAGAAGGGCTCAGCAGCTAAGCAACATCAATGGTTAAAGAAGTAGAGGCCTTGGAATTTATGACGATTGATGCTATATCTTTTTGGGAACTTCTAGGCTACTGTAATAAACTGTACAAATAGAATGAGAATGCCATTAATATTATTGAGAATCAACTCAAAGAATATGGCTACGAACTAGAAATGGGCCCAAGTTGCTTTCAATATTAATAAAGGATTCAACTTTCAGTATTAAGGACTCATGACCATATATTTAGGAAAAATGACTGTACATTAACTTCAAATAACCAACAATTGAAGACAATGTAGAACCATCAATGAAGTATACTTTGAGGTAGTATCACAATACATGAAGTCCATAGTATTAGGGGAGGAAGATGGTTGTGAGCTAGATTTAAAGCATTAAATATATAACATAGCAAGTTAAAGTACCTTCTTCGAAGGAAGTGTCAGATTACACTTAGTGACCGTGAGCACAAATCAACGCATCTTAAACCATACAATGTTTTCTTGGTTAGGGCTTAAGGAATTATAGGCATATAGTGATCGTGAGGTGGTATTTTCTAAGTTATGCAATCTTAACCTTTTTCATATATGGGATTATTTCTCTTTTTTCCATGTAATGGTGAAATATAACCTTTAACATATATATAGGATTATAATTCTTTTCACCATGTAACAATAAATTTAAATAAATAAGACCTTTATTAATCTTGAAATAAAATGTACAATTATAAATTTAATATTAGTAAAGATCGTATGACTCTTGTATTAGTCACATGATGGATAGGGAGCATGCATAGGGGGAGGAGTAAATTGGTCACATTGGGGCAAAATGAATCCCGATATGGACTAAGGTTTAAGGGAGCCCCAAGTTGAGCATGTCCAAACATAGAGCCACAGTAAATCTTCCATTCATCATGGGACCTAATGCAAGGGAAACAATTATAAAAATGCACCATCCACATCAAAACTAAACATGTTCTTAGTGGGTAGGGAGTTTACATAGGGGGAGGAGCAAATTGGTCGCATTGGGGCAAAATGAATCCCAATATGGACTAAGTTCTAAGGGAGCCCCAAGCTGAGTGTGTCCAAACTTAGAGCCGCAATAAATCTACCATCCACTATGGATTATACACTCTATTATAGTACTAGTTATAGAAAATATGCATTTTCAATCGAACTTTTTATTTCAAGATAGGGGAAAGGAGCACAACATTCACGATTAAAGTGGTAAAAAATTTCCTTATCCTTTTCTTATTTCAATTTTTAAGTTAGATTCTAACATGTATACTATGTGTCTACATTGTGTCTTCATGCAACAATGTGTTTTCTTCATGTCTTCATGCATTTGTGTCTACCTTGTGTTGCATCACGTCTTCATGCATTAATGTGTTTACTTTGTGTCTCCATTCTTATGTTCTTGTACATGCTATTATATACTAACATGTCTACTTTGCAAGTGCCTAACACATATGTAGGAAAGAGAATGAATCCAGACTATGAATTAATAAGGATCAAATCAATTTCTTGAGGACAAGAAAATTTGAGGGGGGATGACTGTGATATCTCCATTTTAGCATATAATAAATCAATATTATATATAAAGTAATATTAATAAAGATATTAAAATAATAATATTTCAAAAAGCAATATTATATTATAATCATATAATAATATAATTATGATTAAGATATATTGTAATTTAGCAACATGCTATATTAATAAAGTATTATAATCTAATAATATAATTGATATATTATTAAATTAATATATGTTATAATGAAAATATTAATATAATATATTTTATATTAATATAAACTAACCTTATTAATATAAATATATAATTCATATAAATATATTATTATTAATATAATATAATTATTATATTGTGAAAAGGTGTGACTCTTAGAATATATATATAATGCAAATTTTGGTAAGGGGATCATAATATGGGAAATAAAATGGAAAGATTATATGATTCTATACTCAAAATCTATCTTATTAAATACAAAGGGAAAAGGGACATTACAAAAAGATAGATAGTGTTTGTATGGAATTGAAGAAAATGATTCTGATGAACAAGCAGTAAGTGCTAGTGATGATGAAATTGGATTTGTGAAAATTAAAGAAGAAAGTCTAGAGAAAGTAGCTTTGGTGTCATAGGTTGAAAATAAATTTGATTGGATAATTTCTAGTGGATGTTCACATCATATGACTGGTGATATGAACAAGTTTTTTTACTTCAAAAGTTAGGATGGAGGCATTGTCAGAGTTGGAAACAATGCAACATGCTAAGTTAAAGATATTGGATCTATAACTCTTGATGGTAAAACTAACATTGATGTATATTTTGTTGATGGTTTGAAGCATAATATTTTGAGTGTAGGAAAACTATTGGACAAAGGTTATCCATTGTTTTTCATAGAGAAGACATGCATGATTAAAGACAAAGATGGAAAAGGTAAATGGAATAGGAACAAGATCTAGAGTTAATGTATTTCAGTTGAATCTTACTGAAATGACATTTTTGGTTACAAAGGTAGATGATAGTTGGTTATGGCATAAGATATTTTATCATATAAACTTTGATAGTATTGTGAAGACTAGTAGTATGTTTGTAGTTAGATATTTGCCTAAGATTGTAAGGCCTACTAACACAATTTGCAAGGAATATGTGTTGGCAAAGCATAACAAAAGTCTTTTTCCCTAGAAGAAGTTTACTACGACAACAAAATTGGAGATTGTACACACAAATCTCAGTGGTCATATGAAGGCTAAAGGATTCTATGGAGAAAGCAATCTTATGATTCTAGTTGATGACTTTTCTAGAATGACGTAGGTTGTATTTCTTAAAGAGAAATTTGAGACATTTGATAAGTTCAAGATATTCAAGAATAGAGTTGAGAATGAATCTGGTATAAAGATTAAATGTTTAAGATTAGATAGAGGAGAATTTACTTGGAATGAGTTTAACATGTTTTGTGAAGAAAATGGAATCAAAGGAGAGTTATTTGCTCCAAGAACCCCTGAATAGAATGACATTGTAGAGAGAAAGAACATATCAAATACAGAAGCAACATGAGCTATGTTAGTAGAGAATGATGTATCCAAGATGTTTTGGAGAGAAGCTATGAATACAACAATCTACACTATGAATAGCATGCAAGTCAAGAAAGACACAAACAAGACCCCTTATGAACTATGGTTTGGTCACTCACCTACCGTTAAGTATTTTAGAATTTTTGGAAGTAAGTGTTATATATCAAAAGAGATGATGATATTGGTAAGTTTGATGCTAGAAGTGATGAAGGTATGTTGCTTGGCTATTCATTGAAAAGAAAGGCTTATGGATTTTATAATCTAAGAACTAAGACTATTATAGAAAATGCAAATGTGAGAATTGATGAGAAATTTAGAATACAAGAGAGAATAATTGATTACAATTTAGATGATGATGTTGTTACTACACCAAGGAATGATGAGGTATTTCTTAAGACTAACAATGATTTGCAAAATGAAGGAGAGTTAAGGCTAGAAAAAAGCTCAAAACCTTCAGTAGATCCAAGAGTTGAGATAGTACCTGCTACTTTGGGAAAGAATATGATAAAGAATCACCCATCCAAGCAGATCATCAGAAGCAAATATAAAGGTGAGATGACAAACAACAGAGTCAATGAAGAACTACATTTGATATCTCAAGTTGAACCTAAGAATGTAGATGAAGTATGTAAAGGTGTCTATTGGAAACAAGGTATGAAAGAGGAATTGAATTAGATAGTAAAGAATGAGACATGGGAACTGGTCCCCAGATCAATAGACAAAAATGTGATAGGAACTAAATGGGTATTTAGGAACATCATGAATAAGAAAGGAAAAGTTGTAAGGAACAAGGAAAAGTTGGTATGTAAAGGTTACTCATAGCAACATGGAATATGCTATGATGATACCTATGCTCCAGTGGGTAGAATAGAAGAAGTAAGATTATTCTTAGCATAAAAAATACAAAAGAAATTCAAAGTGTATCAGATGGATATCAAGTCAGCATTTATTAATAGAGAACTTGAAGAAGAAGTGTACACTGAGTAGCCTAAAGGTTTTCCTTTGATAGATGATAAGGACATAGTATGCAAACTGAAGAAAGCATTGTATGGCTTGAAGCAAACACCCAAAACTTGGTATGAAAGATTGGACAAGCATTTGACAAAGTTGGATATAGAAAAGGTATGATAGATAGTAATCTCTATTAGAAAGAAATTGGTGATGGTTTGATGATTTTGGTAATATTTGTTGATGCTATCATATTTGGAGGAAATGATGATGAAAGTGACAAGTTTATTGAAGAGATGAAGAAAGAATTTGAGATGAGTATGATAGGAGAAATGAAATATTTCTAGGATTACAGATTATACAAAATAAAGAAGGAATCTTTATTTGCCAGACTAAGTATTTGAAGGATTTGGGTAAGTGCAAGAAGTTGGGTCTCACTTTTGGAAAAAAAGTGGAAGTGTTTTAGCTATTTTTGAAATTTCTTATCAATTGATGTCAAAATTTGAGGCATTTAGAGATTGAATTAAAAAAAATTTCAGCAATAAAATTTTTAGTGTTCGGAATCTAGTTTTTGAATATGTAATTTATTTGTGTACCCATATGATAGATTTTATTTTTAGCATGGATCTTTAAAAACCACTTTTTCAAAATACCTATTTCAAGACCATAGCACACTCGTGTACGGACACCATAATTTGACAGAAATAAATGAGTTTTCGTAAATCCTTTTAAAGGAGTTACCTAATACACCTAAGCTTGATGACAATATTTTTCCTTAATTTTTTATTGAATATTTCTTTAATTATTAATTATTAATTGGCTATAAAGATAAATTTTTAAACCTCTCATGTACAAACATCATAATTTGATCAAAATTTCACTTTTTTCAAAAATTCTATTTTTTTTAACCTCAAAAGAATTGTATGTAGATTGATGACATAAATTAATTTTAAAAAGATTATAAAATAAAAATGTTATTAAAGTTTTAGTGAACTACTCTATTTTACATTTAGGTACCACCTTTAATTAAAAAATAATGCAAAAATAGTAAAAAAAATCATATCACCATAAAATTTATATTTTTGAAATTAGGACACTAAGAGCTCTAATTAGTTTTTGTTTCATAAAAGAATTTGATTGGGAAGACCCTCTAAAAATTATGGCAAGGTGTGAATTTGTTAGTTCAATGCCTTAGCCAAATCTTGAGATGTCAAGGCATAGGCTTGGTCTCACCAAGCCTATCTCGAACCAAAATCTGAGGTAGGAGAAAAAAATCCCACCCAATGTTGTAAGAAAAGGGTACCCATTATTTGAAATTTAAAAACAAGTACCCATTTTGAAAAAGTCAAATTGGCATACAAAATCCTCCCAAAAAATAAAATTTTAAATTTTTAGAAATGGGTACCCATTTTTTAAAAGTAGAAAATGGGTACCCATTTCTAAAAAATACAATTTTTTTATGTTTTCTCGAAAATAAAAAATAGGTACCCAATTTTTAAAAAAATGGATGCCCATTTTTAAAATTTTAGATCAGGCACCCAAGCCTAAAATGGGTACTCATTTTTCAAAAACGAGTACCCATTTCTAAAAGAGCATGATCTCAATTTGCATACTTCTATGGAATTGAGACCCTACTCCTTGCTTCTACCCATTTACTAAAAAAATTTGGTTTGGAAACATGTAAACCCATTATGTTCTTCTTTTGAGCCTTCTTTCTTGGAGGAAGATTGGTTTCTTGGCTAAGCAAGAAGTATGATTGTACATCATAAAGGACAATGGAAGCAAAATATGTTACAACAGCAAATAATTACAATCAAGATATTTGGATGAAGTAGATGTTGAAGGATATAAGGATAGAAATCAGTGAACCTATTGTCATACATTGTGAGAACACAAGCACAGTAAATATGTCTAAGCATCCAATGTTGCATTCAAAGACCAAGCACATTTCTATTAAGTATCCCATGTTGAGAGACAAATTTATAGAAAAGGAAATTAGATTGGAGTATGTGAGTACTAAAGAGTGGATTGCAAATACAATCACTAAGCCTCTTCCCAAAGAGACTTTTGAGTATTTGTGAGGTATGCTAGAGGTTATGCCCCTTCCTACATCAGAGTAGATGATGCAAGAGTGTATCAATCTAGTGTAATAGAGCACCATTGTTGTCTAGACTAAATATTAATGCTTCCTGTATGGGCGAGTATCTGTGATGGATAGAGTCATCTAGGACTCTTGTTCAATATTGTTTTGAATAGTGTCTTTGGACACTTGAGCTAGTAAGAATTAGTTATTGTAGAGTTTGATGGTTGCTAAAACCTTTGACATTAATATCAATGCGGGATAAGTTTAGCATGAAAAACATCATGAGAAGATCATGAGGAGAAGACAAGCAAGAACAAGTACAACATGTTTGAAGAAGTACAACATGAAATGAGTGCTAAGTGTTCCATTTATTCTCATGAGATATGGATTCATGTTGAATCACTACTCATGAAACAAGGGTCAATGAGTTTGACTCAAAAGTCACACAATTAAATCCTGATAGCAATATCATAATTTGACTTGTTGTGGAAATTATCTCCTACTTACCAATTGATGAGCTTAAGGGGCTTTCTAATGAATAGTTCATAAGGCACAACACTTGGAGAAGGTTTTGCAAATGGGGTTACAAGCTTTGGGTTTAACCATGGAGGAAACTTTGTAGTTAAGCGCACTCAGGTTGGAGTGGTATTGGGATGGGTGACCTCCTGGGAAGTCTTGGTGCTTCACCCTTACGAGCATCACCTAGATGCAATGAGTGCTAAGTGTTCCATTTATTATCATGAGAGATGGATTCATGTTGAATCACTACTCATGAAACAAGGGTCAATGAGTTTGACTAAAAAATCACACAATTAAATCTTGATAGCAATATCATAATTTTACATGCTGTCAAAATTATCTCCTACTTATCAATTGATGAGCTTAAGGGGCTTCCTAATGAATGGTTCATAAGGAAAAACACTTGGTGAAGGTTTTGCAAATGGGGTTGCAAGCTTTGGGCTTAACCATGGAGGAAACTCTGTAGTTAAGTGTGCTTAGGCTAGAGTAGTACTAGGATGGGTGACCTCTCGAGAAGTCTTGGTGTTTCACCCCTGTGAGCATCACCTAGATCCAATGAGTGCAAGTTTTCCATTTATTCTCATGAGAGATGGATTCATGTTGAATCACTACTCATGAAACAAGGGTCAATGAGTTTGACTCAAAAATCACACAGTTAAATCCTGATAGCAATATTATAATAATGAAATGATAGTTTGACAGAAAGCACATTAAGGTATATCAATGGGGAGAATGATTGATGAAGATGATTTGAAAAGAAAGATGAACAATCTTGTTTGTATTCTTGGAACTAGATGTTTTTCATCTATGTTGCCATCAATGCCAAAGTGGGAAATTTTTGGAAGCATGAATGCTGATGATATTCCTATGGGGGAGTATTATAGATATATTACTATAATCATATGTTACATTCATGACTGATTTTGTCATTGATGTCAACATAGTAGTTTTCTATGGTATTTGATAGGAGAACAATGAAAAGATCAAGTTGGTATGGATGGCTAGTTGAGTATTCTCACTATCCGAGGTTCTAGTACATTTAGTTAACATCAGATGAAGAAATGATAAGTTTAGAAGAAGTTATGCAAGTTTTGGTGATGTTTTTTCTGAGATAGAGTTTACAGAGGCATGTTATAGTAAACTTGTTATATCTCTTAGAAAAATTGTTATTCTAAGAATCAAGGTTGAGGATGTGAAGAAGACATGTTGGTGATGACATGGCCAAGTTTTCTTGCCATAATATTACATGTACGAAAAGGTATTCAAGTTGCAAGATAGAAGATTAATGTTATCGCTAAGTGTAATGCATTTTTAATGTGGTCCTATAATAATTAATTGAGAAGGTGTAAAAATTGACTTAGGGAATTGTTTTATGGACTTGGTATAAAAGAAGGACATTTTCCTTTATCATGAAAGGCATGTAGATGATGAAGTGATTGTAAGTAGTAGAGAGAGTGAAATGTGAATTTGAGTAGAGTAGAGTGGAAGTGAAGGAAACTTCATTGTCAAGGTTTTGTTGAGTGATCTGAGGTTTGATATTTGGATCCAAGGTTCATGACCTAGTCTACAAGGTCTAACAGTGTTTGGTTTGGTTGATAGAACAAAGGAAAGAAGAACATAATAATAAATTTCATGTTTGAGGAGTGAGCTCTTCTTGTAGTTGAAATTACATGTTTAGATAGTGGGTTCTTCTTGCTTACATTGTACTACAACTCCTAACAAGGTTGGAATCTCCTAAGAGGGATTTAAAGTCTTCTAGCAGGGAGTCATATGTGCTGAATGTTGTAATAGACTCCTAACAGGGTCCATCCTCTAACAAGGAACTTATATATAAGTAAATCATTTTGTTGACATCATTCCCACTAGGGTGTTCCCTCTGATCAAGGGTTTCCCTAGTTAACACATCTAGTGTAATTGTCTATGTACATCTTATTATGGTTTTTTTTTACTTTGGTGGAATGGTTAAGTTTTCTAACACCCCCACCCTCCCCCCCTCCCCCAAGTAATCTTGGTGGATTGTTGTTTCCAACTCTACTAACCTAACCCTTTGTCTTTAGTCCTTTTGATGTGTTTGAAATGGATGACTTTGAGGGTTCTCTTGCACCACACTCACTCAGAAAAGTAGGAATCTAGGTACCTTCCATAATGCCTTGTAACTCCTTCATGATTCTAATAAGATTATGATTTTGTCCTCCATAGGTAAGTTTGTACCACTTACCATTGTTATCTACATAGCTACTTAATCTCTCACTAAGCTAGTTTATACAAATTTTCCTCACCGCACTATAGAGTTTGATTTAAAGGATTGTTTCCCACCCACTTATCTTCCCAAAATCTATTTGTATTTCCAATAGCCAATCACCTATCTCACTTATGTTAGAATTCTTTTAGAATAATTGAGAGGGGGGGGTGAATTAGTTATTCAAGGTCCAATAATGTCCAATACAATTTTTTTAATAAAACGGGGGTGAATCAGAAGTACTTGCCTTTTTACTTTCTTGTCAAATCCTTAATGGCATATAATTGAAATCATCATGCATGAAATTAAACATTAAACAACCATGAAAAGTAAACATGCATCACCACATAACACTTGAGATTTTGGTGACCCAGAAACCCTCCAAGAATAAGAAGGTAAAACCGGGGTGGGGATGATACCCACAAAACTATTGTGCAATAGATTTCAACCACTTCTGATGGTTTGCCCTATTAAAGGCCTACCCTATTAAAGGCTTTACACACTATCAGATGTGACCCTGTTAAACAATTTCTACACTTTGTTAGGAGTGTGCCTTGTTAGAGGAATTAAGAACATTCAACTTAGAATGCCACCCTGTTAAAGGATTTACATAGAGCTATTAGGCCCACCCAAGTCCATGGGATTTACAGTCACCTTCTCAAAAGAATCTTTTATCCCTCTCTAAGGATCTCCTACCCTTCTCCTCAGGATCTCTTATCCTTCTCCTAGGGATCTTCTATCCTTTTCCGGAGGCTTATCCGCCTAGCTATTAAGCTAACCTCGCAATGTAGGATTTCAATATCTAATACAATGGTAAGAAAGTATTAGAAAGGTACTGACCTGATAAACATTGCAACTCTAACCTTGCAGATTTTAGATCACTCTTCAGTTCTTTTCTTTGCTTGGCTTTTCTTCCTTGCAGTGCTGACATCTTGTCCACCCTTCAAGATCTATCTCCTTGAGTTCTTCCACTCGTTATACCAATGTTCTCAATGTCACTTGATCAACTCAAAGTCTTGATGCTCTATGCTTACTCCTCATTGTGTCCTCTTCTTGACACTTCACACTAGCCTTCTCTTGGCTTCTTCACATGACCACAATTATGACCAATTCACTCACTTTCTTGATCTCTGACCTATAACTCCTTATAAAGAAGTTATGTTCTTCATTTTTTGATCAAATCTTCTCGCTCATCAATTTGATTTGATCTAAGAGAACGATATTATTTTCCCTCCAAATTGTTTCTTCCAAAAACTTCATGATAAGTCCATCAGTATTCACTCAAAACTAGTTTGCATGGTTTATATGAAATTCTGTAACATCTACTCATCATCCTTATCATCCAACTATTTCACAAAATTCAATGTCACAAACTTATCGTTATTGATTTGGTGAATCTTTTTGTCTTATCAATAATGCAACAACTCGACATCATTTGTTTACTGATGCTTGACACCTTCTATGTTACTCAACTTATACTACATTTACTGATGCTCGACACCTTCTATGTTACTCAACTTCTACTACATTCACTAATCTTTGGAACCTTCTATGTTACTCAGCTTCTACTACATTTACTGATGCTCAGCAACTTCTATGTTACTCAGCTTCTACTATATTTACTGATGTTCAAGACCTTTTGTGTTACTCCGCACCCAAAGGATTGCTCACCACACACTAAAGTTGAACTTGCTCAGCTTTAACTAGTTTTCTCGGCACTCACAAATGAACTTAGTTAGGTTCTACAAATGACTTAGTTAAACCTTACATCTTTGATGTGTCTTAGTGTGTCCATTCCTTGTGTCTTAGAGTATGTCATCAATACAGTATTTCTTCAATGGCTTAATTGATCCTTATACTTCATTACAACATCATAACTTCAACCTTTCTCTAGGTGCTCTAGTTACACCTTATTGATTGTCTCCTCCTTGTCAATCAACCAATTCATAATATTTGGATCACTTAAGCAATCGCCATTCCTACAAGTAGCAAGTTTGACATCAATGACAAAAAAATGATTGAAAACATTCTTTACCAGTTCCATCATTCTTCATTCATGATATTTTCAATCATTTCCAACAAACTCCCTCTTTGGCATTGATGGCAAACCAAACTGATCAATTGATTGAGCTGATCAACTTGGTTACCACTAAAATTATATACCAAATAGAAAAAATTTTGTCATTACATGTTCATTTCATATCTTCCTTTTTGTATCATGTCTCCCTCTTTTGCTAATATAAACTAGATCCTTTGTTCTACTTCTCCCTCTTGATTGCTGCATCCTTACTCTGTATTCCTAATCCTTCATAGCTGCTTGTTGATCAATTTCTTATCTCTTTTGAATTTCCCTCTTTCATCTCTCTATTTTTTTTGGTCTACTACTGATCTCATACATCTCCCTCTAACTTTTTATTGATCAGTTTCTCATAAATCTCCCTCTTTGACATAAATGCCAAAGGTGTAGTATCTTCAACATGCTTGGTGTAAGCTTTGCATCTTATGTCTTTTTCCTTTGTCACCATGCTTGTGACTGATCTGGAATTTTTGTTCCTATATTCATCCTTTGCATCATTCTTCTGATATTTCAATGATCTACTCTTGTTGATGTAGGGCAACTTTTTTGTTGCTTTAGACTACTTGAGTTAGGGGCTTTACCCCCAACATGCCTCTAAGATATTCATAAGTATCCTTGGGTAATGGTTTGGTGAAGATATATGCAATTTTTTCCTTTGTGTGAATGTACTCCATCTTCACTTGTTTGTCTTCCACCATTTCTCTGACATAGTGATACTTGATTGCAATATGCTTTGTTTTTGCATGCATTACTAGATTCTTGGATATGTTTATAGCACTTGTATTATCACATTATAGTATCATAGATTTGGTTACCTCTTCTTTAATTTCTTTCAATAGATGTTTGAGCCACACAATGTTTGTGCAATTGATTGCTGCTACCACATATTCTGCTTCTATAGTGGACTGAGATGTGCATGTTTGTTTCTTGCTAGTCTAAGTAATTAGCCTTTTACCTAAGAATAATGCTCCTCCACTTGTGCTTTTCATGTCATCAATGTTGCCTCCCAAATCTGTGTCTGTGTATACATTGAGCTCAAACTTCTCATTCTTTTTGTCTTATCAATAATGCAGCAACTCGGCATCATTGGTTTACTGATGCTTGGCACCTTCTATGTTACTCGGCTTCTACTACATTTACTGATGCTCAACACCTTCTATGTAACTTGGCTTCTACTACATTTACTAATGTTTGGCACCTTCTATGTTACTCGGCTTCTACTACATTTACTGATGCTTGGCACCTTCTGTGTTACTCAAATTCTACTACATTTATTGATGCTCGACACCTTCTGTGTTACTCGACATGCCAAGGATTTCTCAACACACACTGAAGTTGAACTTTCTTGGCTTTAACTAGTTTTCTCTTCACTCACAAATAAACTTAGTCGGGTTCTACAAATGACTTAGTTAAACCTTACATCTTTGATGTGTCTTAGTGTGTCCATTCCTTATGTCTTAGAGTATATCATCAATACACTATTTCTTCAATGGCTTAGTTGATCCTTATACTTCATTACAACATCATAACTTCAACCTTTCTCTAGGTGCTCTAGTTACATCTTATTGATTGCCTCCTCCTTGTCAATCAACCAATTGATAGTATTTGGATCACTTAAGCAGTTGTCATTCCTACAAGTAGCAAGTTTTACATCAATGAAAAAAAAATGATTGAAAACATTCTTTACTAGTTCCATCATTCTTCATTCATGATCTTTTCAATCATTTCCAATAACTTCCTTCTTGAGTAGACTCTAATTGTTGACAATGTTAGTCTAGATTCTAGAATTTGCTGGGATGTCACTAATGTACAACTTATATCGAAAATGATTTCATCCAAGGTATTTGGCCTTCATAATTCTACATGATCTAATATAATCTTGAATATATCTCCAACCTACCCTAGCCATGAGGTCTCTATTAAGGTTTGTAATTTTTCTCAAGCTTAGCCCTCCCTAGGCTTTGGGTTTGCAGACTTCGACCCAAGCAATAGGACTCATCCTAGACTTGTCTTCTATTCTTGCCCATAGGAAATTTTCTAATATTTTCTCAATAGTATCTCTAAGTCTACTAGATATTTTAAATAGTGATAAAAAATAATATAGGTATACCTTGGAGTGAGGCCAAAAGTAATTGTAGCTTTTTTGCATTACTAAGAACTTTCGCTTCCCAATCTGCAAGTTTCCTCTACATGCATTCCACAATCAATTTCCAAAAACGGGAGTCACTTCCTTGACAATAAGAGATAGAAGGGAGAGTACCCATCTACTAATTGAGTTCTCTAGTCATCCATCCTTGGAGATCTCGCTTAGTATTATAGAAGTATAAATATCTCTTTTGATAATTTATAATCTGACCAAAGGCCTCAACATAATGATCTGGAAGCTCCTTCCACCACTTGGCCTCTCTTAGGGAAGATAAGACATCAAGAAAAGTATCATCAACAAGTTGTTGAAGGAACTCAAGTGGGAGAGTTGAGGAAGGGTTAATGCTTTTGATTTTTCCTTTCTCAACCAAGGA
Source organism: Cupressus sempervirens (assembly GCA_028749045.1). Lineage (NCBI taxonomy): Eukaryota > Viridiplantae > Streptophyta > Pinopsida > Cupressales > Cupressaceae > Cupressus > Cupressus sempervirens. Next base: position 305,845,137 of record CM053792.1, on the reverse strand, counting down.
CATAAAATTCCTTCCCAGAACTTTAGGCACAATAATGAACAAGTAGGGGGAAAGGAGGAAAGGGGATCACCAGAGATGTAGATGTTATCATTTGCATCATTCTCATATTTAGAAGCTTATGCTAGCTATTCAATAACTTATTAATAAATACATACATTTTAATAATGTAACTTTACACCGCTAAAATATCTAGCTAACTTATTATGAGTGTGATGTCCTTTTGTAGGTCAAGTTAAACCACTTTCATTATTAGGTTGAGTTTTTATTTTTTGATCTTTTTATGTTCTATTTCTACACATTTGAAATACTCACAACTACAACATATGACACTTGTTCATAGTTTTAGGACTTGAGTTAGATAAAATTAAATTGACTTAAATTTGCAACCTTAATACTTATCCACTAGTTCAAGTAAATGGTAACACTATAATAAAATGTTTTGATTGGCAAATTATGCCATTCCACTCACGTTAATGAATATTTTGTGTTATATTTATCACATAAATTAATATTTTTTTGTATTTATAATATTGTGGTAAATACATACAAATTTAGTTTTTATTGTCTTTTAAATCTTTATTCAAATTTATAAGTCAAATTATCCTAGATTTTATATTGTCATTCTTAGAAGATTGAATGGTATTTTTTTGTTTCATTTATCATTTATTATGTTATAAACTAGTAACAAATTTGACATGTATCTAAAAAAATACAAATTGTAAGAAAACTTACAAATTAATATTGTTAAATATATTTATATAATCAAATCTCTTAGCAACTCATTGTTGCATGTACAAAAATGTATGATTGCTACTCCCAATTTCTTAAACTAACAAGAGCTCTGTTGAGCTAGAGTCCCTACCTTATGTGATGGTTAGAAAGTAGATAAAATAGATGGAGGTTTTTTGGTGCTCATGACCATTTTGTCAAATGTATAATGGGTGTGGGAAAATAGTTGTACTGGCTTAGTGTCAAGATGTTTAGATCTTTGGCAAGCATGAATTGCCTAATAATTGTAAATCTTTACTTCTACTTAATAAAATATAAATTTTACATATAAAAAATTGCAAACTAATCAATTTTAAATATTTGATCTTCTTTATGTTGTCTTATTGTATTAAAAATATTATAAAAATGTTAAATAGTTCATTACAAATCATATTTACTTAAAAACTATTAATATTTTATTCATATCTAATACTAAAAGTTTTAATATTTTTTCACATTATATACAATAAAATCATTTATTTACATATTACATGTGATATGATATAATAATCATTTTATATATATAAAATAAATTATTAACCATTAATATGTTATATTGCATATTATTTTTAATCTTAAGTTTTGTATTGATTAATTTATTATAAATTTTTACAATATTAAAAAGAAAAAAAAATTGAAAGAAAAAAATCAATTTAAAAATATTTGCAAGAAAACATTGGCCATGAAAATTGGTGACAATTGCAATTGATGTGAGAAATACAAGTCACAAAAATGATATGAATAAAAATTACCAAGAACTAGGTATGGAAGTTTGTAATATTCTAAATAAATAAAGTCAAGCATGATTATTTTGTTTTACCTTTAACTACATGTTTCCCAGGCAATATTTTGGTCATGATTTCCTATATTTATTTTATATTAATTTTGCCACTTTTTTTAATTTGGCATTTTAGCTAAAATTACTAAAATTATTTGAAAGTTACTGTACTTCGTGATATCTTGTCCTAGCTGATGTATATTCTGATAATGTAATAAATTTGTCATATCACTATTTTTGTAATTTTTCTAATTAGAAAATGAATATAACCCTAGTAAAATTGTTCTCAACCAATAACAAATAAGAAATTATACTTCATAAGTAGATTTTAAAAATAATCTTTATCAAAACTTTAGATTTTAAAATCTGTTTCTCATGCAAATTAATTGAATGCCTCTTGTCCTTGCCTTATGTGATGGTTAGAAAGTATATAAAATAGACAGAGATTTTTTGGTGCTCATGAACATTTTGTCAAATGTATAATGGGTGTGGGCAAATAGTTGTAGTGACTAAGTGTCAAGATGTTTAGATCTTTGGCAAGCATGAATTGCCTAAAAATTCTAAATCTTTACTTATACTTAATAAAATATAAAAGTTATATATGCAAAATTGTAATCTAGTCAATTTTAAATATTTGATCTTCTTTATGTTGTCTTATTGTATTAAAATATATTATAAAAATGTTAAATAGTTCTAAAATATCATTACAAATCATATTTACTTAAAAACTATTCATATTTTATTTATATCTAATATGAAAAGTTGTAGTATTTTTTCACATTATATACAATAAAATCATTTATTTATATATTACATTTGATATGATATAATAATCATTTTATATCTTTAAAAAAAAATATTAACCATTAATATGTTATATTGCATATTATTTTAATCTTATGTTTTGTATTTATTAATTTATTATAAATTTTTAAAATCTTAAAAAGAAAAAAATAAATTGAAAGAAAAAAATCAATTTAAAAATATTTGTAGGAAAACATTGGCCATGAAAATTGGTGACAAAAAATACAAGTCACCAAAATGATCGTCCAGATGAATAAAAATTACCAAGAATTAGGTATGCAAGTTTGTAATATTCTAAATAAATACAGTCAAGCATGATTATTTTGTTTTACCTTTAACTACATGTTTCCCGGGCAATATTTTGGTCACAATTTCTTATATTTATTTTATATTAATTTTGGTACATTTATTTCTTTGGCATTTTAACTAAAAGTACTAAAATTATTTGAAAGTTATTGTACTTTGTGATGTCTTGTCCTCATTTACACATATTTTGACAATGTAATAAATTCGTCCTATCGCCATTTTTGTAATTTTTGCAATTAGAAAAAGAAAATAACAAATAAGAAATTATACTTCATAAGTAGATTTTAAAAAATAATCTTCATCAAAGCTTTAGATTTTAAAATATGTTTCTCATGCAAATTAATTGAATGTCTCTAGTGAAAATATTAGTTTCCTGTATATAAGCAAGACTAATCATTTTCAATAAAGTTAAGCTTGATCACTTTATTTGTTATTTATTTTAATTTAATAAATAAAAGACTAAATAGTTTATAAATATGATTAAATCATAATGAACCTTTATATTTATTTTTAAAATATATATATCAATATCTTATTTGAAAATTTTAAAAGTATAAATTAAAACAAATACCATTAAACAATATATTAAGACATGAAAAATAAAATAGACACCACTTTTATTTTTATTTTTACAAACAACATAATACCTTAATAGTATAAAGATTCATATAACTCTTCATGCCATTAGAGAGTATATTCATACTGTAAACTGGAAAGCCATACTAGTATTTTCATAAGAGAACAATTTTTTTTTTTTAAAAGTGCCCTTATTATAGAATGCAAGTCTTATACTGCTGTTACACTAATGCACAGTCATCTTTCTAGAATATTAGAGAAAAGAGACCTAAATAGTCTCTTTCTTCTTTGGAGAAAAGACACATAAACAGTCTCTTCTTCCGCCACTATGCTGAACAAAGCACAAAAATGGTAACAGTGAAATTTAGAAAACTAAGCACATGTTGCACCGTGAATTTGAAGACATAAGTCAAGAGATCAACAGGAGGGAAGATCTTTGGGCGGTGGAAGAAGAGATTGTGATCTGCCCCCATTTCCATTTAAAACGACCCACGCCATCTTCAATCCCCAACTGGTATGCAGCTCGAGATGACAATGCATAAACCATACTCCTGTAATTATATTCAATTGGTTAAATAAGTTTACATGAATAAACCAAACACATTATCTTTTGAATTAAATAAGCGTTTGAAATTAGTATTATCTAATGATAGTAATATGTAGAAACAAATGAACTTTAAGTATTCTTTTCAATGTCATGAGAGATGGATCCAGGTAAATTATTCATGAAATATTGATCAACAAGTTTGAGACGGTCAAATCGTAATAAGAATATCACCATACCTGGATTGTCGGCTAGGAATCTAAGGGCCACCCAACCTCCACTGGGAACTCCAACTGTGTTTCTCTCGGGAGGATCCACGAGATTAAAGCTAGCTGGGTCAGTGTTCGCATTGTAGTTTCCAGTACCCATACCCACGATGAAGAAGTTGAAGCCGTGCAGATGCAGAGGATGGCTCTCGAATGTCACAATGCTGGTGTCCTGCAGAACAAGCTGAACACTGGTGTTGAAGGAAAGCACTTCGACCCTAGTGTCATTGAGGGTCCGTGTGTTGTTGGGCGGCATGCCTGTGTAGTTGAAAGGAAATGGCGGATTGTCAGGGAAAGTGGTATTGTAAACTCCAAAGGACTGGTTGAAGTAGTAGGCTTGAAGAAGAGCGGTGGAGGGAAGAATGAAGGAAATGTTGTTAATGGAGGCTGCAAACTTGGTACCGTTGGGACCTTGACATGTTTGTCCTTGTGGGCACGGGATAACAAATTGTAAAATTGTTCCCAGCCAATAACAAATAAGAAATTATACTTCATAAGTAGATTTTAAAAATAATCTTTATCAAAACTTTAGATTTTAAAATCTGTTTCTCATGAAAATTAATTGAATGTCTCTAGTCCCTGCCTTATGTAATGGTTAGAAAGTAGATAAATTAGATGGAGGTTTTTTGGTGCTCATGACCATTTTCTCAAATGTATAATGGGTGTGGGCAAATAGTTGTAGTGGCTTAGTGTCAAGATATTTAGATCTTTGGCAAGCATGAATTGCCTAAAAATTGTAAATCTTTACTTCTACTTAATAAAATGTATAAAAATTTGCAAACTAATCAATTTTAAATATTTGATCTTCTTTATGTTGTCTTATTGTGTTAAAAAATATTATAAAAATGATAAATAGTTCTAAAATATCATTACAATGTTAGATTGTGGTGACTAATCAGGAAAGTACTGTACGTACTCCATATTTTTTGAAAAAAAATATGGGCCCTATTTTATCGAGATTTTGGGCCGACATGTAATTATTAATTATAACCCTGAAACGACATAAAATACTTGTATAAAAGGGTTTAGGGTTAGGTATTTTATTATTATGATGTGATGCAAAATTTGTTCTTGCGGCGGTATTGAGGTGTAAGGGATTACGGATTGTAATCAGGTTGTAATCACTGGATTGTAATAAGATCGGACTTGCTGTTCGGTGCATGTAGCCTAGGGATTGGGTGAACCATGTTAAATCTTGGTGCCTTGTGTTCATTTCTGTGTGATCTATTATTTTTCTATTATTGGTTATATTTGCATGTAGTTTTTATTTATGTCTATGGTTTTATCCTAACAAGTACTATCAGAGTGAGGTTGTCTTTCAGTTATCATCTGCAAAAAAGTCTCACGGTTAAGTGGGAGTCTCACAGTTGAGTGGAAGCGATGGCAGATGAGGGTAAGCTGAGGGTTGATAGGTTTAATGGATAGAACTTCCAGTTATGGAAGATGCAAATGGAAGACTATCTTTATCAAAAGGATTTATGGAAGCCATTGGAAGGCAAAGCCAAGAATCAGGAATCTATGTCAAATGATGAATGGGATCTTTTGGATAGAAAGGAACTTGGAAGCATTTGGTTATGCCTGACACCATTAGTTGTATTTAATATTAGAAAAGCAAAGACGACATAAGAGTTGATGAAAACCATAGCGACATTGTATGAAAAGCCCTCCACTTCAAACAAGGTATTTCTCATGAAGCGTTTTATTAATATGAAAATGGCAGAAGGTGGATCTATTGCAGATCATTTAAATGAGTTTAATACTATTACTAATCAGTTATCTTCTATGGGTATCAATTTTGATGAAGAAATTTTGGCTCTCTTGATTTTGTGTTCTTTGCCTGAAAGTTGGAATGGGTTGGTAATGGCGGTGAGTAATTTTGTTCCTAGATCTAGTACCCTAAAATATGATGATGTGATCAGTGTTTTTTTGAGTGAGGAAACTCATAGAAAATCCTTAGGTGGATCTACATCAGGAAGTGTTTTGAATGCACAAAGCAGGGGCAGAACAACTGAGAGAGGAAGTAACTCTAGAAATTGTGGAAAATCAAGAGGAAAGTCAAAGGGGAAGAGGTCTCAATTGAGAGGATCGAATGACTATTGGTACTATGGGAAGCGAGGTCATAAAAAGAAAGATTGCTAGAATCGAAAGAAAAATGAAGGAGATAAATTAGATGGAGACAAGGAGGGACATGTGGTAAGTAAAAAATTTGAAGAGGAAGATTTTCTTTTGTCTTTAGAAAGTGTTGATGATTCATGGGTGTTAGATTCTAGTGCTTCATTTCATGCTACACCTCATAGAGGTTATTTCATTGATTATGTCCAAGGGGATTTTGGGCTTGTTTATTTTGGGGATAATGAACCCTGTCAGATTGTTGGAAAGGGAAAAATTAAGATTAAGTTGCAGAATGGGAATCATTGGCTACTACATGAGGTAAGACATGTTCCGAGGCTGAGTAAGAATTTAATTTCAGTAGGGCAACTCAGTGATGAAGGTTGTGTAGTTACTTTTAATGATAAAAATTGGAAGGTTTCAAAAGGTTCCCTTGTAGTAGCAAAAGGTGTGAAAGTAGGCACCTTGTATCTTTGTACATGTCATATTGTTCATTCTACTTTGATTGTTTCAGAGAAAAATCAATGTTTAGGAACAACTATTGCAGTTGAGCAGGGAGAACAAATAACTACTGTAGATTCTGATACAGTGTTGTGGCACAAAAGACTTGGGCACATGAGTGAGAAAGGTATGAAAGTACTTCATTCAAAGAAAGTTTTACCAGGTCTAAAATATGTTAATATGGATTTCTATGAAAGTTGTGTATATGGAAAAAAGAGAGACTGAGTTTTGTAAAGACTGGGAAGGAAAACAAAAAGGATAAATTAGAGCTTGTGCATACAGATGTATGGGGACTAGCTCAGGTATCTTCCCTTGGTGGTTCTCATTTTTATGTTACATTTATTGATGACACAACTAGAAAAGTATGGGTTTATTTCCTTAGACAGAAATCTGATGTATTTCAAACTTTTAAGAAATGGAAATGCTTGGTTGAAAATGAGATTGGCAAGAAATTAAAATCTCTCAGATTTGATAATGGTGGTGAGTATTGTAGTCATAAATTTGAAGATTACTGCTCCATTAATGGTATTCATAGATAGAAAACTATTCCAAGGACTCCATAGGAAAATGGAGTGGCTGAACGCATGAACATGACTATAATGGAGCGCTCAAGGAGCATGAGGTTGCATGTTGGGTTGCCCTTACACATATGGGTGGAGGCTATCAATACTGAAGTATATTTGATTAATAGAGGTCCCTCTACTCCTTTGGGTTGTGGCATTCCAGAGGAGGCATGGATTGGTAAGAAGGTGAGTTATTCTTTTCTCAAGACCTTCGGTTGTGAAGCTTTTTCTCATATAGACTCTGAAAATAGAACCAAGCTAGAAGGTAAATCAAAGAAATGTGTCTTTGTTGGATATGGCATTAATGAATTTGGTTATAGGCTTTGAGATTTTGAAAATCATAAAATTGTAAGAAGCCAAGATGTCATATTCAATGAGAAAGTGTTGTACAAAGATCTGTTGTAACAACATGAGAAGAAAGAAGATGATTATGTAGTGTTGGATGATACTCCAAAAGATGATGTTCTAGCCATTCCTCATGATGTGCAACAATCACAACAACAAATACCTCACACACCAGTGAATGTTAGATAGTCAACGAGGTAAATTAGACCTCCACAAAGATTTTCTCCCTCTTTGTATTCTATTTTACTTACTAATGCTAGTGAACCTGAAAGTTATGATGAAGCTATGCAGGTGGAGACTAAGATTCAGTGGGAGTTTGCAATGAAAGATGAAATGGACTCTTTGCTATAGAATAAGACATGGGATTTGTGCAAGTTGTTGTAGGTAAAAAGGCTTTACAGAATAAGTGGGTTTACAAGTTGAAAGAAGAGGAAAGAGGTAAGAAAATATTTAAGGCTAGGTTAGTTGTAAAAGGATTTGCACAGAAAAAGGGAATTGACTTTGATGAGATATTTTCTCCTGTTGTTAAAATGACTTCTATCCATACTATTTTAAGTCTTGTGGCTATTGAAGATTTGAATTTAGAGTAGTTGGATGTTAAAATAGCCTTCCTTCATGGTGATTTTGATGAAGAAATATATATGGCTTAGCCAAGGGGATTTGAGGTCAAAGGTAAAGAGAACTTAGTGTGCAAATTGAAGAAAAGTTTATATGGCTTGAAGCAAGCACCTCAGAAATGGTATCTGAAATTTGATAGGTTTATTCATGAGCATGGCTATAATAGGTATCATTCAAATTATTGTATTTATTTTAAGAGGTTGGATGATGATAGCTACATTATTTTATGTTTATATGTTGATGATATGCTTAGAGCTGGGTCTAACATGGATCATATTAAGGGGTTGAAATGCTAGTTAGCACATGCATTTGCTATGAAGGATTTGAGGGTAGCAAAACAAATCCTTGGTATGAAGATTTACAGAGATAGGAAGAATACACTAATAGATTTGGGAGTGTTTTGCGACGTCAATTTGCATTTGGCTTTTTTTTTGCCTTATAGCCCAACAACGTCGTAATTGTGACGTCGTCGGGCTATAAGGCAAAAAAAAAGAGGCGCATTGCTCATTATCTACTGTCGCCGAATCGAGCTCTGCTGCCGCCGAGAATTATCACTGCCTCCGAATCGCCAAATCTAGCACCCAAGGTATGGAAAAGTTTTTGCTACTTCTTTCTCCTCCTTTTTCCTTTTTATATGCTATGGAAACAAACTCAGTAGGGACACTACAGAGATATTATCATAATGGCCTGGATTCACTTTTTGCAAAGCCAAAATTCTTTCTTTAACATACTCGCTTACCTTGTCCTGGAGCTCCATGCCTATCATCAGGGTCGATGGGAAAATGGGTGAAAGTTGCACCAGAAGCCCACCAAAGCCACAGCCAATATCTGCAAACCGAATTTTCTTTTCTTGACCAGTTGAGGCAGAACATGCGTTCGCTGGTTTCAAATCCTTAGAGTTTGAGACTTTGTGTTCTTCTTGAGCTTTGCCATTAGGGTTAGGCGCTGGAGATTTTTTGTATTTGAGATGTTTTTCGGATAAATATGAAGGGAAATGGTCGACATAACCGAATTGAGCCAGACAAAGAGGTACAGGAAAGTGCGAATCACTGAGAGGATTGTTGTGAGCTCGCGCTCTGTAAAAATGCTTCCTTCGATTCTTCACGGACGCGCAATGCTCTCTAGCATGTGACATTGCTCAAATTCGAGGGTTTTTCTTCACATTTCTTGATGAGATTGGAGAGAAGCTCTGTGGTGAAGAATGGCTGTTGCAGAACCTCCTGGATGAATGGTTTCCGTAACACGCCTCCCGTTGTCTTGTCATATTTCTTCAAGATCTTTACAACCCCTGTGTAGTCATGGTCTCGCTCAACAGACAAATTTGACAAAACGGGGGTTTTGAATTTAAGAAAGGGGGAAAATTAGGGACATAGTCCATTATTAACCTTACATACCTCTGATAAACACATTCGAAAACCTTTTGTCTTTTCAGGAACCCCATATACATCTGATAAACACATTCGAAAGCATTTCATCTCTTTTGGAACTATTGGAATACTTTCAACAACATTAGTGATACTAGATGATGCTCCAATAGGTCCAAGGCAGATGTTGCAATGACTAATACAAAATGAAGGTGTTGCAATATTTAATGTAGAGAGTCCGTTTGAACTTGATACTGGTATTGTGTTTTCTATGGAACAAATGAGAAGCAATTATTAGAAAATAAATAAAATATAAACTGTTCAAATGTAGGAAAAAATTAAATGAAAATTTATTGCTTGTTAAATATACTTTCAGATGTAAAATGGAGGTTTTTTAGTGTGTTGATATTTAAAAAATCACATTAAGTATTATTGTTGGCATGTTATCATTGTCTGTTTATTATGATTAGTATTATTTTTCTATCTTCTTTGTGTCATCAATCAACAATATTGTTCTTTCATGTCATTTTAAGTTAGTATTTCATGCTGAAACAATACAATTATGTACAAGGTCTTGAAGGATTGGAGAACAATAGAGTCTATTCGAACAATGTGTGAGAAGGTATATTTGAATTATTATATATTAATGTATTTGATTTAGAGCTCTACTAGAATTGATGTTTTGTTTTTAGATTATAGGCTTTTAATTGAGCTATTAACATTTTACAATACAGTTACAATTGGATTGAAAAAATGAATTACAAAACTGTCACATAAAATTAGATTTAAAATTTGATACATGCCCAAAAATCTTGAGGAAGATGTACCTTTAATTGTCAAAGCCAAAGGTTCTAGAGATATTGATGAAATTTGACAATCATCATTTGATTTTAAATGAGTTGAAGATTTTCCTTCAAAAAATGACTGGAACTGCTCCACATGCTCTAATATCTTACAAGTTGCCACTCCAGATTGTTGCGACACTAGAAGTTCATATGCCAACAAAACCCCCTGCTTCTCTGTTTCCATTGGTTTCTTGATAACTGCAATCAAAAGAAAGAAAGAAAACACTTTTGTTATAATCTATGATATCAAGTAATGTGTACATGGATCTATAGAAACTTACAGCAATATAAGCATATTCGGTACTTCTCAAAAGAACTATTTAACTGTGTTACAAAGAAGATGTGCATACATGTTTCCTATAAGATTTCAATTTATGACCTCTCACCCATGTATTTAGCCTAAATGTATTAAATATAATAAATAAATAATTTATTTGATTGAATTGTTAAGTAGCTGATTGAAATGCACCAAAATTACCTAATGGGAAGTCAGAGCTTGTCCTTTTTCGGTTCATCCTCAATGGCATATAAGAGCGTCTCCCACTTTTTAACAGCTGAGATGCAAATTGTATCATGTCAACAACCAATATTTTATCTCAAATAGCCAGAATCAAAGGCAATCATGGAGGGGAAAATGTTGTGTTGCCCACCTGTTGTCCACCTGTAATTGGAAACTATATGGATGACCACTTAGATTCTGTAGTGCTTACAAGCACAATAAAAATATTCATGGAATAAAGGACACTATAACTTTTTAGCAATTTTAGAAGTAAAATAGGTATTCATATGGAGGAGATATTTCTTACATATTTAGTATTCATTCTTTTATAAATATGAATAGTACATTTAGTGGTGATTGCATTTAGAAGATGTTTACAGAAAAGAACATTAGATCTTGCTAACCTCTTTAAAGTGAGAGCTACCATCATCTATATCCCTTCTTGCCCTCTTCCTCATGTGATCTTGCTCTGCATTTTGCATGTTATTTGCTTCCTCTTCAACCTCTTTAAAAGTGCGCTTCCTAGAGATATATGAGTTGAACCATTTCAGTGCATACTCTCTAAGAAGAAAACTCTTTTCATTATCTCCTTTGCAACTGCCATTACCCTCTTTGAAATTCTTAACAGAGTTATTTCCTAATTTTGTTCTTTGTGCAATGTGATGCTACAGTAAATTTTTCTTCTTTGTTTGAAATCTAAATTTTATGTAGAATGAATGTATGTTTCCAAGTTTCCTCTTCTACTTCACAAAGATCGCACCTTTTCCACTATGGGTCTGAAATTTTTAGTTGCAAATTGCTCATCTAGATAAGCTTCGTCAGGAAAAAATAATCAAACAATAGATATCCGCTGTTAAATTTTGTGGTTTCTAATTTGAACTGCCTTTTCTAATCCAGGTGATATGGCCTTTAGGAATACAGTTTTGCAGCATCTATCCAGCCAAAATTAAGCATTTTTATAGAAACAATTATTGGCGAATAATTGTATTATGATTTATTCATGGCTTTCACAGTCTGTTCGGTTTTTGTCCTATAAAATAATCACTCGTCAGCGATTGGAAAAATTGGCTTTCAAAAAAGTCATTAAATAGAATGCCAACCGAATCTTAGTCTTGAAATAATGTAGCTCAGAAATAATAGCCGACATTTGAAGAATTAAAACTTTTATTACTCTTAAATACAAAACCTTCATTTAAAATCTAAGTTTCCCTCTTTGTTTTCATCTCTCTTTTATTAATTTCGCCAATCAATTTTTTCAATCCTGAAGTTCATATATTTTCACTTTTATTTTTATTTTTATTTTTAGATTTATTATTATTTTTAGTAATTTTATTATTCTAACTATTTATCAATAATAATAATATATATATTTTCTATTAAGACAATTTAATAAATATCTACATCACGAGTTCAGAGTTTCGAAAAGAAAAAGAAAAGAAAAAAGGACTTTTCACACCCCCTTGAATATATACAATTAAAAAATTAGGGGGTGACGGTATCAGTTCTTTTTAACTAGCTATACTTAGACTACAATCCATTTTCATTACAAGCAAATTTATAATCTAAAAATTCACTATTGAAATTGACCCCATCCATCCTTGACATTGGACACCTCTGCATGAGCCACTTGATCAGCTTCACTCTGTCTATTATCTTGATTGGGCATTGTAATCCAACCATCATGCTACACTAGTCCCCGCTCTTCATGATTATGGACTAAAACCTCCACTAGATTGTTGATCAGCTCCCCAACCGGATTGAACAACATCAACCTGATCCTCCTCTTGATTATACATATTTTTCCAACCTGTTTGAGGAAGCTCAGTTTGAGGTACATCTTGCAACTAACATTCACTAATATATTTTTTCAATTCATCCATTTCTGTTGGAGCCAAGAAGGATTGGAATCCTGAAACATAGTTTGCAGCTTGAACTTGATCTTTCTTTATCATTAAGCACCCTTCACAGATTAGCCTCATAAAGTCTGATCTTTTGATTTGAAGAACCAATGATACTTGTGACATAATATTAAAATGGGTGAGTTTAAAATTAAACTCAGTAAGCTTACTCCTCTCGGCTTGAAAGATTTCTTTATTCCTGTCCTTCCATAGAATCCATAACACCTCAATAGTCAGAAAAAACCAAAAACTATTGAATTTAGAATCAAATCTATCCACATATCCAGCAAGGATCTCTTACTAGGAAAAACTATTAATACAGTTCTACTTACATGGAGACCACAAAAAAATAGACCATATCTTACGTGCATATAAACATTCAAAAAATAGGTACTCAAAAGACTCATGAACATTACAAATATTACAACACACAGGAGCAAGACCAATTGATGAAAGGACTTTCCCAAGAGCTAACTGTTAGGATAAACCACGGACAGAAATAAAAACTACATGCAAATATAACCAATAACAGAAAATAATAGAACACACAGAAATGAACACAAGGCACCAAGATTTAACGTGGTTCACCCAATCCCTGGGCTACGTCCACCAAACAGCAAGTCCGATCTTATTACAATCCAGTGATTACAACCTGATTACAATCCGTAATCCCTTACAGCTCAATACCGCCGCAAGAACCAATTTCGTATCACCACACATCAAAAATACCCAACCCTAAGCCCTTTTTATACAAGTATTAAACCGCTTTAGGGTTATAACATGTCGGCCATATGTCGGCCATAATATGTCGGCTACCATGTCGATGTCGGCACAGTACTTTCCTGATCAGTCACCACAATCTAACAATCTCCCACTTGGGGACTGATCAGGCTCCACACTAAACAACAATCTCCCACTTGGAGACTGATCCTGTAGCAATACAACTACCGCATGGGGCTCCCACTGGATCAAACCACCCTGGACTCTGCTGTTCTTTTATTCACATTTGGTCTAAAAGACCAACTGAAGCTGAAGAGGAGTTCAGCTTCTCCCTTGTGACAACCTTTGTCAACATATCTGCTGGATTTTCATTGGTATGTATCTTCTCCAGCTTTAACTGTCCATCCTCCAAAACAGACCGAATGAAATGGTACCGCAACTGTATGTGTTTGGTCTTAGAATGCAGAGCTGAATTCTTAGCAAGATGAATGGCACTCTGACTATCTGTGAACAAAAAATTATCCTTCTGAGGATGTCCCAATTCTTCCAAGAAGAACTGAAGCCATATCATCTCTTTGGCGGCCTCTGTAGCAGCAACATACTCTGCCTCTGTAGTGGAGAGAGCGTTAATCTTTTGTAGCCTAGAAACCCAGCTCACGGCTGCCCCACCAACAGTAAAGACATAACCTGTAGTACTCCGCCTGGTATCAATATCCCCAGCCAAATCTGAGTCAACATAGCCCTGTAAATCAGTAGTAGAGCCCCCAAAGTGTAAACACTTATTGGATGTTCCTCTCAAATATCTGAGAATCCACTTGACAGCATTCCAATGCTCAAAACCTGGATGACTCATATACCTGCTAACGACTCCCACTGCATGTGCAATATCTGGCCTAGTGCATACCATAGCATACATCAAACTTCCTACAGCTGAAGCATAGGGTACCTTGGACATCTTATCCTCCTCTTCCTGTGTCTTGGGACACATCTCCTTAGTCAATTTCAAATGACCAGGTAAAGGTGTGCTGACAGCTTTAGCATTCTCCATAGAGAAACGTTGCAACACCTTCTCAACATAATCAGCTTGAGATAGCGTCAATGTTCTGTTCTTCCTATCTCTGCAAATCTTCATACCAAGAATTTGTTTTGCTGCCCCCAAATCCTTCATAGCAAATGCATGTGCTAATTGGCGTTTCAGCCCCTTAATATGATCCATGTTAGACCCAGCTATAAGCATATCATCAACATATAAACATAAAATAATGTAGCTGTCATCATCCAACCTCTTAAAATAAACACAGTAATCTGAATGACACCTATTATATCCATGCTCATGCATAAAACTGTCAAATTTCAGATACCATTGCCGAGGTGCTTGCTTCAGGCCATATAAACTTTTCTTCAATTTGCACACTAAGTTCTCCTTACCTTTGACCTCAAAACCCTGTGGCTGAGCCATATATATTTCTTCATCCAAATCACCATGAAGAAAGGCTGTTTTAACATCCATCTGCTCTAAATGCAAATCTTCAGTAGCCACAAGACTTAAAACAGTACGAATAGAAGTCATTTTAACAACAGGAGAAAATATTTCATCAAAATCAATTCCTTTTTTCTGTGCAAATCCTTTTACAACTAACCTGGCCTTAAATCTTTTCTTACCTCCTTCCTCTTCTTTCAACCTGTAAACCCATTTATTCTGTAAAACCTTTTTACCTGCAGGCAACTTGCACAAATCCCATGTCTTATTTTTCAGCAAAGAGTCCATTTCATCTTTCATTGCAGACTCCCACTGAATCTTAGTATCCACCTGCACAGCTTCATCATAACTTTCAGGTTCACCAGCATCAGTAAGTAAAATAGAATACAAAGAGGGAGAAAACCTTTGTGGAGGTCTAATTGGCCTTGTTGACCGTCTAACATTCACTGGTGTATGTGGTATTCGTTGTTGCGGTTGTTGCACATCATGAGGAATGGCTGGAACATCAGCTTTTGGAGTATCATCCAGCACTACATAATCATCTTCTTTCTTCTCATGTTGCTGCAACAGATCTTTGTACAACACTTTTTCATTGAATATGACATCCCGGCTTCTTATAATTTTATGATTTTCAAAATCCCAAAGCCTATAACCAAATTCATTAATGCCATATCCAACAAAGACACATTTCTTTGATTTAGCTTCTAGCTTGGTTCTATTTTCAGAGTCTATATGAGCAAAAGCTTCACAACCGAAGGTCTTGAGAAAAGAATAACTCACCTTCTTACCAGTCCATTCTTCCTCTGGAATACCACAGCCCAAAGGAGTAGAGGGACCTCTATTAATCAAATATACTGCAGTATTGACAGCCTCCGCCCACATGTGTAAGGGCAACCCAGCATGCAACCTCATGCTCCTTGCGCGCTCCATTATAGTCCTGTTCATGCGTTCAGCCACTCCATTTTCCTGTGGAGTCCTTGGAACAGTTTTTTGTCTACGAATACCATTAGTGGAGCAATAATCTTCAAATTCATGACTGCAATACTCACCACCATTATCAGATCTGAGACATTTTAATTTCTTACCAGTCTCATTTTCAACCAAGCATTTCCATTTCTTAAAAGTTTGAAATACATCAGATTTCTGTTTAAGGAAATAAACCCATACTTTTCTAGTTGCGTCATCAATAAATGTAACATAATAATGAGAGCCACCAAGGGAAGATACCTGAGCCGGTCCCCATACATCTGTATGCACAAGTTCTAATTTCTCCTTTTTGTTTTCCTTCCCTGTCTTTACAAAACTCACTCTCTTTTGTTTTCCATACACACAACTTTCACAGAAATCCATATTCACACATTTTAGACCTGGTAAAACTTTCCTTGAATGAAGTACTTTCATACCTTTCTCACTCATGTGCCCAAGTCTATTGTGCCACAGCGCTGTATCAGAATCAACAGCAGCTATTTGTTCTCCCTGCTCATCTGCAGTAATTGTTCCTGAATATTCATTTTTCTCTGAAACAATCAAAGTAGAAGGAACAATATGACCTGTACAAAGATATAAGGTGCCTACTTTCACACCTTTTGCTACTACAAGGGAACCTTTTGAAACCTTCCAATTTTTATCATTAAAAGTAACTACACAACCCTCATCACCGAGTTGCCCTACTGAAATTAAATTTCTACTTAGTTTTGGAACATGTCTTACCTCATGTAGTAGCCAATGATTCCCATTCTGCAACTTAATCTTAATTTTTCCCTTTCCAACAATCTGACAGGGTTCATTATCCCCCAAATAAACAAGCCCAAAATCCCCTTGGACATAATCAATGAAATAACCTCTATGAGGTGTAGCATGAAAAGAAGCACCAGAATCTAAAACCCATGAATCATCAACACTCTCTAAAGACAGAAGCAAAGCATCCTCTTCGGATTTGTTACTTACCACATTTGCCTCTTTGTCTCCATCTGATTTATCTCCTTCATTTTTCTTTCGAGTCCAGCAATCTTTCTTTTTGTGCCCTGGTTTCCCACAGTACCAGCAATCATTTGGTCCTCTCGATTGAGACCTCCTCCCCTTTGACTTTCCTCTTGATTTCCCACGATTTCCAGAGTTACTTCCTCTTTCAGTCGTTCTGCCCCTGCTTTGTGCATTTAAAGCACTTCCTGATGTAGATCCACCTGAGGATTTTCTACGAGTTTCCTCACTTAAAATAACACCAATCACATCATCATATTTTAGGGTACTAGATCCAGGAACAGAATTACTCACCGCCATTACCAAGCCATTCCAGCTTTCAGGCAAAGAACACAAAATCAAGAGAGCCCTAATTTCTTCATCAAAATTGATACCCACAGAAGATAATTGACTAGTAATAGTATTAAACTCATTTAAATGATCTGCAACAGATCCACCTTCTGCCATTTTCATATTAAATAAACGCTTCATGAGAAATACCTTATTTGAAGCGGAGGGCTTTTCATACAGTGTCGCTAGGGTTTTCATCAAATCTTCTGTCGTCTTTGCTTTTGTAATATTAAATGCCACCGATGGTGCCAAGCATAACCGAATGCTTCCAAGTGCCTTTCTGTCCAAAAGATCCCATTCAGCCTCTGACATAGTTCCCTGATTCTTGGCTTTTCCTTCCAACGGCTTCCACAAATCCTTCTGATATAAATAGTCTTCCATTTGCATCTTCCATAACTGGAAGTTCTGCCCATTAAACCTATCAACCCTCAGCTTACCATCATCTGCCATTGCTCCCACTCAACCGTGAGACTCCCACTTAACCGTGAGACTTTCCTGCAGAGGATAACTGAGAAACAACTAGGCTCTGATACCACTTGTTAGGATAAACCACGGACAGAAATAAAAACTACATGCAAATATAACCAATAACAGAAAATAATAGAACACACAGAAATGAACACAAGGCACCAAGATTTAACGTGGTTCACCCAATCCCTGGGCTACGTCCACCAAACAGCAAGTCCGATCTTATTACAATCCAGTGATTACAACCTGATTACAATCCGTAATCCCTTACAGCTCAATACCGCCGCAAGAACCAATTTCGTATCACCACACATCAAAAATACCCAACCCTAAGCCCTTTTTATACAAGTATTAAACCGCTTTAGGGTTATAACATGTCGGCCATATGTCGGCCATAATATGTCGGCTACCATGTCGATGTCGGCACAGTACTTTCCTGATCAGTCACCACAATCTAACACTAACTTCTTAAATAAGAGCAACCACTTGAAACAAAGTTTTTTTTTGGCTCTGCTTTACTTTTCGACATGTATTCAAAGAAAAAAGACCAAATAGAAAAAGGCTTAATTTTCCCCCAACACTGAGACACCCTGGCTATGAGAGAGGAGTCATTTTTCATATAGAGATAAACATTTTTGGTAGTACTTTCTGACAACAGATTACCATTAATCCATTTAATCTTCTTTAAGGATCCATTAGCATCTAACAATTCTTTTGGCTTACAACTAAGCATTTCTTTCTTAATAAGGGTATATGTCTTTTTCTGCGAGTCAGGAATGTTAAATCTGTATTTGATATCCTCCCACTCCCTTAGCTGCCCACCATCCATAATGTCCTATATCAACGAGATCCCCTTTAAGTTCCAAGCCTTGGCTAAACAACTATGTGTTAAAGCCAAAGGTTTACCATTATAGGAAAGCCCCCACCAAATAGATCTATCTTTGACCAAATAGTGTGGAGGACCTCCTACTGCTCCAATTTGCAATATCCTCCTCTTCACATGCATAAAACAGAAATGAAAATGTTATAATCTATCATAACAATGGTCTTTATGTAATGCGTATATTACCATAGTTCATACACAATTTTGAAAGACTACAATCAAAATCTAGACTCATATAATTGTGATCTCTCTAGCACTATGATGTCATTTGATATGTCTTGCTAACACTTGTAAATTTTGTTCCTTTTGCCATGTCATATAATATGTCTTGCCTTGTAGCTTATATGTTTTGAAATTATTGTTAGGCCTTGTAGCTTGTATGATTTGATTGCTGGAGAGCTTCTACAGCTAAGCAAGAAGGCCATTGCATGAGTTATATAGCCGCACACTCATGTATGAAAATTGCATATTTTTTAATCTAATGTATATTTTAACTAGACTTTTAGCTTATATGTTTTGAAATTGTTGTTAGGCCTTGTAGCTTGTATGATTTGGTTGCTAGAGAGTTTCTACAGCTAAGCAAGAAGGCCATTGCACGAGTCATATAGCCGTGCACTTGGGTATGAAAATTGCATATTTTTTAGTCAATAAATTTTTGGCTAACATTTTTATACTTGATCTTTGACACAGGAGCACAATATGGAGCAACCGCCTAGAGGGGATGCTAGCGATGTTCCCGGCTCATCTACACATGAGCAGGTAAAACTCATTGTAATTGTGCAAACTAGATAGAAGCAAAATGTTATTTTTTTAATGTTGTTTTCTTCATTGTTTTGGAGTAATTTTGATAATACTAATACTATTGTTGTCACAGAGGGCCAGTGTTCGGAGGGAGGGAAAGGAACCTGCACTCCCTCAGTAGTCCACCCCTGAGGAGGACCCATTTTATATTGATTTAGCAGAGACCGATGACCTAATCGGTACGATTAAAAAGTTGCTAAAGAAAATTGGTAGAGAAATTATACATTTGGCAACCATTAAGCCTACTACTCAGGAAATAAAAAATAGGGCATCTGAATTGTTGCAAACCTCTGAAACTTTAAAAGTAAGTATTAATGAAATTTTTAATTATAACAAGAGTTCAATAATAGTTTTATGTTATGCTCTTTTATGCCATTAATTAAAATATTGATGTGTTGTCTTTACAGAGTTTTTTGCATGATTTCAAGCTCCATTCCCATGATGAGGGTGTTGTAGGTGGTTCAGGTAGATCGCATGTTCCATTCCCCACTTGTGTTTTCCATTGAATATAGGTAGAAATTATCATAATCATTGAAAATACATGCAATTAAGACTAAATTTATGCACGCGTTCTATATTTATGCATGCTCTAACAATTTTATTCTTTAGCCTCAGATCCTATGATGACACTGCCTCCATCCAGGACAACCACAAATCTCTTTGCGACTGCTGAGTCGACAACATGCAGTTTACAGGCATCGACTGTTGCACCATCTACTGGTACACAAATCCCTCTTTTTCTCTCTTTTGTCATGCACATGGTGTCAATGTATAATAAAGGAACAATTGATTTGCAATATATTTCATTTTTACATTTAAAATATTCAAAATATAGCAAATGAAATGATTTATCCCAAACAGAAACAAAATGAAATGACTTATCCCAAACAAAAACACAAATGAAATGACATTCCCTAACAGAAACACAAATGAGAAGTTGTGCCTGGTTTGCAAATAGCAGAATGTAATCATAAAGGAGAAATTGATATGTTTGAAAGCTTAAAATTAAAAAAAGCTTTAGAACTTAGAAACAAAATACTCAACAAAATGTTCTGTTGATATTAGGCATTAAATGCCAAGGTGAAAGGCAGGATGTATTACAGAATCTGCAGAATAGATTAGAGTTGAATCTAGGACCCAGAATTTATTTTCTCTTTGAAGATTTAGCCTTTTTAATAGGTTAGCTAAAAAATTTGTCATGTCCGCAATCTCACAAGTATGCTGCAAAATAGCACAATCTCTAGCAGAAGGGTACAAAGATGAGGTAAAGTTAAACAATGGCAAGAGACAACACCTTTGCCGCAAAATATATGAAATGAAGTCCCTTTCAAAGTCACTAATGTTGTCCAACACTTGCTGTTAAAATATATTAAAAAACAAAATGGTGATTTTGATTACTTATAGCTAGAAATACAGGATTGAGCAGTGCCACAAATGTGGGCACCAATCAACAGAGATAGAAACAAACAGTGAAATACCTTTACAAATTTGATTCCATTCTTTTCATTTGAGATTAGGGTAAGCATAATTGTTGTTTTTTTTATACTTTTCTTTAATTTATTTGTAATTTATAAAATTTTTAGATGTAATTTGAAATAATAGATTTAGTCATTTAATGATGAAGAACCAAAGGGATTAGAGCTTTAAACTATCTTTGTATCGCTATCCACTTTATCGGTATGTACAAGGATACTTTCAGCATTTTAGGATATGGGCAACTCTTAATGCCCAATGAGCAAGGAGATGGTTGAATTGATGTCTCTTTTGAATTGACTTGATTAGTTAGTTGATGTTGATTGTTGGAACAACTAATAATAAAAGAGGGTGATCCTTGCAGATGTAGATAAAGTAAAAAACCCATTTCTCTTTGCAATAAATATCTCCAAATTTCTCTTTGCAATAATTTATCTGAAACAGGTTAATTTATCTAAACTTATGAAACTTATGAAAGTTTTTGCAATAGGAGCTGTAGCATCATTCCCTGGATGTTCCTATGTTCCTAGCACGGGAACGGTGAAGGATGTCATATTGATCGTCAGCGACGATGAAGGCATTCCATTAAAAGTAGCCAAAGTTCCAGGTACTTTAAAGTTATTATTCTATAGTGATATAATAGTAATTTATTTTTTGATCACTCTTCATCAACTAATGATCCCATGCTTGTTTTGTAGGGAATGATTTTTTTTGGAAAAAACTTGGTGATGAGTGTTTGTGAATATTCGGGCCCACCGTGCATACCTGGTAGAACATCATATCCTAACTAAAACCCCAAACCACTATTTTGATTTCATATCATTGCTAGAATAGTTTTCTTTTTCATCCATTTCTTGAACTATATTAAAGGTAGCTTCACTTCAGTTATGAGTCTAACATGTTTTTTTTTACTTAAAAGGTGGAATCAACAAGACAAAAAATTGAAGGATGATCTTCTAGAGAGCATGATCCAACTCTTTGGACCTCGTGCATTCGAGAGAAACAAGCTCCTTGAAAAAGCTGGTTTATGTTTGAAGTATATTAGGGACCAGTATAGAAAAAATTTACAAGATAACCCTAGGTACGAGCGTCCACCCTATGTTCCTGAGGTTGAGTGGCAGGCTTTGATTTTGGATGGAAAGTATAAAGCTGACAAGAAAAATACAATTACACCAGTAGAGAGTACACCACCAAGGTATGTGATACTGTTGAGAATGTAATTATGTACTAATTAACCTCTATATTTATATTATCTAACATATTTCAAACTTTTCATAGATTGTCTGACACATCAAAGGCAACAAAGGCAAGACTAGAAAAGCACGGGACACACAAGCTCGGCTCTGGTGGTTTTTCAAAACTTCAAGCACGAGTTGTAAGTATTCTTGATCCTCAACTTTTGCAACTTTTGTATTTCCTTTTGATATTTTAACTACCCTCCATTGGTTGATGAAACAATGCAAGTAAAATTCACCATACCACGCAAAAATGTAGGGCTCAAAGTTCAAGAGATGCCTCACAGAAGAGGATAAGAGAATTGGCTTCCAACAAGGCTATAGAGCCGTGGCTGAAGGGCTACGATCTGAAATTAGTGTGGAAGCTTTTAATAATGATGCATCTGAGCCATAGGTAAATAAGCTAAATGAAATTTATTTCAAATTGAATACTTTACCAATTAGTCTATTTGATGTTAAGCAAGCAATGATAACAATGCGTAGGATGTTGGAATGCAGCCTGACAATCCTTCTACACAATCTGTGAATGCTGAAGGTTCGCATTATGTGCATCCCAGTGTTGGAGGTATACATTTGCTATTAAATTTTTTATATGTAATTGCAATTGTTGTTTGGATTAATGTAACATTTTGTATAGCAGCTGTAGAGGATTGAGGCATCGATGTTCATGAGCGTGTTGACGTTGAGTCCAGACAAAATGATGTGGTCATATTAGGTAAAGAGCGCCACAGTTATGTTATTTAAAATAATTAAATACTTGTAACAATTATAATAAATTATTTTTAATTTAACTCTTTTATTTGTTATTGCAGAGGACCCCCCTTTGCAATAGCATATGAATTTGAGATCATCAAGAACAAAGAAAAGAACTGATGAGGGGGGAATTGATGATGACACTGATGCTCCTCTTAGAACTTACATAGAAAAAAGAAATAGAAAGAAAAAAATAAATGATTGTCATCTACATAACTTAATTGATAATGATTGAATTTCATGTCTCAATGAATTTAATTATGTGCTAATGAATGTTCATGAATTATGTGTTAATGCAAAATATTGATGAATGTTGTGTGTTTATGAATCTAATGTGTTAATGAATGTTATCATGTGATATTGATTGAATGTTTCTTAGGTGATAAAGTGGTGACTCTGTGCTCCCTTATTACCTCTGTTTGAGTAGTCTCTTTATTTTTAAAATAATAGCATTGACATCTTCCTATGAGACCAATGCCTCAACATCTTAAAAATATTGAAGAGAGTTTTTGCTGGAGCAAAAGAGGCTACATCTCCTCTTGAACTTGCAAGAGACAATTGTGGCGATGAGTTTGGACTAGGCGGACTAGGTTCATACTATCTAGGACTTTTGGACCTTGTCTAGGATGTAGGTTCACTTTATCTATGTTGTTGAATCATGGAATAAGTGGCATTGGATGACAAGGCAAAGGAAACTAGGTGGGTTGACAACCTTAGTCATAGATCATGGTCCCAACAGACATCACAAAACCCAAGAGTCCAAGAACTACTAAAATGCCAAGCTTCTAGAATTAATCTAAGTGATTAGTAAGATACATTTCATCTTACTCTCCCCTATTTCATTAATTGGTTTCCTATATTTTCTCTAACAGTTTACTTGTAGACATGTATGTAAAACTTAGAAGCCTGCATATATGATTAAATTTGTGGGGAGCTATTTTTAATTCTTTCCTAAATCTCAAAATGAATTATTGTAAAATTTTGTTTTGAAAACAATTTGTATATCTCTCAACTCCTTTTATCAAAAATGTTAATTTTTTGTTTCTATATTCTCTTGTAATCTACAAGAGAATAGTAGAGAGCTTCCTTAGAAGCCTTGGGTAAAATAGTTGATGATACTATCTTGGTGCCTATTGTTTTACAGGCACTACCATTCAGATACAAGGCATTTGTGACAACATTGAATGTCACGAAACATATTCCCAATTTTGAGGAACTAGTAAATCTCCTCCAAAAGGAAGAGTCTATAAGCCAAAATTGTGGTGAGGATGAAGAAGCCTATGAAGCAATTCGGTGGACTTCCCAACATCATTTGCAGAATCAGATACATATCTTGATGAAGATTGGAGAATAGTTAGAATCCTTTTTCAAAAAGATTGCTGAGTTGAGAGCT
Source organism: Cupressus sempervirens (assembly GCA_028749045.1). Lineage (NCBI taxonomy): Eukaryota > Viridiplantae > Streptophyta > Pinopsida > Cupressales > Cupressaceae > Cupressus > Cupressus sempervirens. The sequence continues at coordinate 305,820,837 of CM053792.1, read as the reverse complement.
TCACAAGCTTTGTTTAAAAAAATTAACGATTCTATCTTAAGACCTACTGTTTCACGGGCATTGCCATCTAGATACAAGGTGTTTGTATGTCCCCTTTTTGGTATATATGAGACACTACTGAAAATATACAATTCCTACTTAAATAATTGTTTTATTGATCCAATTTTAATTAACAAGTAGTAAATAATGCAAATGATTCAAATATACAAAGGCATACACAATTATGATCAGAATGAAATGTCTTCCTGGTAAGTCCAAATGCAAATGTTGAATTTCTGTACAGTTTAGAATGTAGCATACAAATAAGCGAAGGCTGTGCCAAATATAACAATGTAAAAATATGCTCAATAACTTGAAGGGTTGTCTCTGATCTCTGTATTTAATCCATGCTACAAATACACATTGGTATGGTGTTCATGGACAGAGATAGGCTGTCTTCGGTATATCTTTGAATGGCTTATGCACTGATTCTCTAGATTGTGAAGCTGTCTCTGATATGGAAAATATGATTTATGCTTCTCTAATGGATGTTCTCTCTGATATACAGTTAAATAACTTGTACCAGTGTTTGTGGTAGTAACCTTCTATGCTCCTAAGTCGAGCACTTTCCGCAAGGGAATATATAAGTTATCAAACATCAATTCTTCACTGCCTCTTGGAGAGCTGATTGACCTGTATATATATGTGCATCAAACTATGAAATTGTGCGGGTGGAAAGATGCCACCCTTCATAACAACTGCTAATTATATTGTTACCCAATAATCATTCATGATTATTCAATGAACTAATCATGAGTAGTTATTGCTAACAATTGCCAGCCGATTATGCTATTAATCATGAATCACTAATTGCCAGGTGGATAATACTATTAGCATATGTTATTGTACTATGGTAAACTTATAAGGCCGATAGATGAATCGAAAGTGATGGCCGATCATATTTTTCTTTAGTCTAATGATGTATGGTGATTCATTAGTCTTATGATCTATGGTTATTGTTGTATTAGATCTGATGATTTTCCTTTTTTCAGAGATATGTGCATACTTATATGATGCTTAATGAAATGTGGATTGGAATGCAACAATGTGACAATGATAACATGATGTGGATGATGCATGATAATGATGCATTTACATCTAGATGGATGTGTCTATATATGGTGTGAGTGTCATGAATATATGTATGCATGTGATGGAACATCATAAATGGATGCATTTATGTGGATGAAAATGTATGTATCATGAGTGGATGCATATCTATGGATGGCAATGCATATGAAGTTCGATGCATATCATGATGATTATCACATAATGGTTGCTACTAGTAATCAAGTCATTGGTCCATCATGTAGCTCACTAGTGTCGATGATATAGACAAGTGATTATCCGAAGTTCACTTGTACATAGCATCAAGGTTAAGTGTCTCCATGGTGGATGGGTGCCTTGTTGATCAATTCTAACTATTATGCGAAGATGCAGATAATGTACGAGACAAGGTATGCTTCTGATCAAAGAATACATTCTTACAATATAAAAAATACATTGTATGAGACAAGATAATGTATGAGACAAGGTATATGATCAAAGAATACATTCTTACAATATAAAAAATTACTTGTTTATATTGTAAGAATGTATTCTTTGATCATATCATTTATCAACATTCAATTTTTTGGATTTGTGGTTAGATGAGTTCAATTTTTTAATGGCTTTGGTAGGTAGAAAGAGAACTTTTGGTTTAGATTTTTGTTTAAACATCTTAGCGTAATATCTTTGTTTAAAAATTTCTTATTTTTCATAAACAAAATGTCACAATTTAGAAAGTGTATTTAATTATTTTATTTATGTTGCAATAAATTATGGATATTAATTTAAAGGTCAAGTAATTTTTTTAAAATTATTAGTTTCGAGCCAATATTTTTTTTTTGGTTTAACTTCCACATCCGTCGCAATTGCGACACCAATTGCGACGGGGTTATCGTCGCATGTACATCAACCCCATTGCAATTGCTGGGGATTCCGTTGCTATTGCGACGGCAACCCTAGACATTGCGACGAGGTTGTTGTACATGCGACGGCAACCCCGTCGCAATTGGAGTCGCAATTGCAATGGATGTGGAAGTTAAACCAAAAATATATGGCTACATAGCGACGGATGGGCGTCGCAAATGCGACAGAAACCCCGTCGCAATGTCGACAGAAAGAAGAGGAATTGTGACGGGGTTGGTGTGACAATAAGGTGGTTGCAGAGCGACGGATGGGTGTCGCAAATGCAACGGCAAGGGTAGACATCGTAAATTGCGACTAAATAACTACGTCTATGTCTGTGGCAGTCGCGACACATTTCTGTCGTAATTGTGACACATAGCCATCGCAAATCGGTGCCGAATCTATTAGTGATAGAACATTGACACTATCTCAGGCTGATTATGTTGAGAAGGTGTTGCAATGTTTTTCTATAGAGAATGCTAAAGCTGTCAGCACACCTTTACCTGGTCATTTGAAATTGACTAAGGAGATGTGTCCTAAGACATAGGAAGAGGAGAATAAGATGTCCAAGGTACCTTATGCTTCAGTTGTAGGAAGCTTGATGTATGCTATGGTATGCACTAGGCCAAATATTGCCCATGCAATGGGAGTCGTTAGCAGGTATATGAGTCATCCAAGATTTGAGTATTGGAATGTTGTCAAGTGGATTCTTAGATATTTGAGAGGAACATCTAACAAGTGTTTACACTTTGGGAGCTCTACTACTAATTTATAGGGCTATGTTGACTCATATTTGGTAGGGGATATTGATACCAGGCAGAGTACTACAGGTTATGTCTTTACTATTGGTGGGGCAACCGTGAGCTGGGTTTCTAAGTTACAAAAGATTAATTCTCTATCCACTACAGAGGAAAAGTATGTTGCTACTACAGAGGCAGCCAAGGAGATGATAGGGCTTTAGTTCTTCTTGGAAGAATTGGGACATCCTCAGAAGGATAATTATTTGTTCACAGATAGCTAGAGTTCCATTCATCTTGCCAAGAATTTAGCTCCGCATTCTAATACCAAACACATATAGTTGCGGTACCATTTCATTCGGTCAATTTTGGAGGATGGACAATTAAAGCTGGAGAAGATACATACAAATGACAATCCAACAGATATGTTGACAAAGGTTGTAACAAGCAAGAAGCTAAACTCCTCTTTAGCTTCGATTGGTCTTCTAGACTAAACATGAATAAAAGAAGGGTAGAGTCCAGGGAGGTTTGATCCAATGGGAGCCCCATGTGGTAGTGGTATTGCTACAGGATCAGTCTCCAAGTGGGAGATTGCTGTTTAGTGTGGAGCCTGATCAGTCCCGAAGTGGGAGATTGTTAGATTGTGGTGACTGATCAGGAAAGTATTGTACATACTCCATAATTTTTTGGGGTTCTTGCGATAGTATTGAGCTGTAAGAGATTGCGGATTGTAATTAGGTTGTAATCACTAAATTGTAATAAGATTGAACTTGTTGTTTGGTGGACGTAGCCTAGGGATTGGGTGAACCACATTAGATCTTGGTGCCTTGTGTTCATTTCTGTGTGATCTATTATTTTTCTATTATTGGTTATATTTGCATGTAGTTTTTATTTCTATTCATGGTTTTATCCTAACATACAAATCATATTTACTTAAAAACTATTAATATTTTATTTATATCTAATACAAAAAGTTTTAATATTTTTTCACATTATATACAATAAAATCATTTAATTATATATTACATGTGATATGATATAATAATCATTTTATATATTAAAAAATAAATTATTAACCTTTAATATGTTATATTGCATATTATTTTAATCTTAAGTTTTGTATTGATTAATATATTATAAATTTTTAAAATATTAAAAAGAAAAAAAAAATTGAAAAGAAAAATCAATTTAAAAATATTTGTAGGAAAACATTGGCCATGACCATGAAAATTGGTGACAATTGCAATTGATGTGGAAAATACAAGTCACAAAAATGATTGTCCAAATGAGCAAAAATTACAAAGAACTAGCTATGCAAGTTTGTAATATTCTAAATAAATATAGTCTAGCATGATTATTTCATTTTACCTTTAACTACACATTTCTTGGGCAATATTTTGGTCATGATTTCCTATATTTATTTTATATTAATTTTGCCACTTTTTTTTTTTGGCATTTTAGCTAAAATTACTAAAATTATTTGTGAGTTACTATACTTTGTGATGTCTTGTCCTAGCTATCATATATTATGACTGTTGGCCTCATTTTTCACTACCCTTGTTTTGTTATGTTTAGCAGTGCAAAACCCTAAATGTGTGCCCTAGAATTTTGGGAATTAGGTCAAAATCCTAGGCAAGAAATTCACCATATAAACCCTTACGCCTTGTCTTGTTTTTCCCTAGCCTTTGAAAACCTTATAAAGTAATATTTCAAATACATTTTGGTGGGACACTCTTATGCTAAGGTTTATCCACGCAAAGATACTTTTATTCATCTTTTTAATAAACCTTATAAATTTTTCCTTAATTGCATTATTTTATTTGAAAAAGGTCCAAGTTGTGATATCTTTGAAGCACCATAGATCCTTTCAAGATCAAGGGTTATGGCTTGCCCACAATATGGAAATGTAAATTCTTTAAATAATGTGGGCAAGCACCTTTATGACACATAGCCCCTGCTGATGTTCAAATGTCAATGCGCCAAAAAAGTTCTTAGTTGTTAGAAGTAGTTAGACCTTTTGCAGAGTTGTCAATGTTCCTCGTGCACATTTTAAATTTCCTGTGATGTCATTGGTTGGTCTTTTAATGATATTAATACTTTGCAGTTCAGATTTTGTGATTGTTGATTTAGCAAGCATCAAGGGATGGCGCTTGCCCGCAATATGAAAATGCATGAGTTTTAAGCAATGCAGGTAAGCCCCTTCACGACGCGTGCCACAAAGTGATATCATGGGGCCACCTTTCTCAGAGGGTAATAACAACTTGTCATCCATGGAAAATTGTCAGGTGAGTTGGAATACGAAGGAAGCGCCTCATTGGTCCGTCCAGCTAACTAAGTATATAGTCACAAAAGATTTTTGATCACGTAGATTTAAATAAGATCTAGGGTTAGCACTTACCCACAATATGGACTTGCTCGACATTTAAATAATGTGGACAAGCGGGCATAGTGGGACCAAGACTTAAAAGGAATGCTGAGTCATGCCATGCTAGAAAGGTTAGATGAAGTAAAGAAAGCTGATTGGTGGTAGGTGACAAGTATGCCAAGTTGGAAGGAGTGATGTCATGGGCATTGAAACTCTAAATGCTGCAGTCAAATTTGTTAGAGCACGTTGATTAAAAGATGATATTCTATTGGTCAAGCTAGTTGAGTGGGCAGTAAAATTAAATGTTTTAGACTCGCCGTCGATCTAAGTAGGATCAATGGAGAGCGCTTGCCTACAATAAGAGGATGCAAGGTTTTTAAATAATGTGGGCAAGCACCCTTTTGACACGTGGCTGGGGGCTCTAAAAATTTTAATTACATTTTACTTTTTGAAATAAAGTTGTCTAATTTTTGAGAGATCAACAGGTCAAATTCAAATTTGAAATATAACACAAAACTAATGGTTAAAGGAAGTAATATGACTCAAATTTTCCTTCATGTGACCTCAATGCATTGGTGTAATATGAAAAATTGCCATTATTGAAACACACAATCGCAGATTTTTCAAAGCGAAAGGATATCTAGAGCTAGGGCAGAGAATTTCTCAAGGGTTTCAGCGGATTTGTAGAGAAAATTGCAGAGAAAGAAGGGGAAATTTAGCGGGTAAGTAACCTGTGACCATAAGAAATCTAGAATTTTCTGTTGTAAGAGTGTGAAATTTTAAAAATACCTCCATAGAAGGAATTTTCTAGGAAAACTGATTATTTAAAGAGGGTTGTGCATGATGATTTCGTGGAACAATTTCCCTTATTAGTAAATGAAATAACTAAAGGTAGGGAGCTCATTCCTAAGAACCCTAGGGTAGTTTCCGCTGAGGGTTTCTATGATAGGCCAAACTGGGTAAGAGATGCCTAAGTATCTATGGGAGGTTTACAATTGTTCAAAAAATGGTTTGCAGAAAGGAATTAGGATACCCCCATCAGCAATGGCTGGGAATTCATCATTGGAAGGTTAACAGTCCCTACAATTTTCTTTGATAGTGATCTATTGACTGACCTGGCTAAGAAATATGATCCTATTACGGGGTGGGTGAAGAATAATTTTGGTGAATCTTTTTAAGGTTTTCCCTAAGCTGCTCAATGAAGTTTTTAACCTTAACCCTAACCACACTATGCATGAGATCATTGATATGGATGATTTGCAAGAAAGATATGATGCACAAAGAATATACCTGAGGATAGGGCCATTGTAGGAGCATGCTGCTAAAGTTGGAACTTTGTCTTTGATTACTCTTAGCACACCCGAGCCATTACTAAAAAGACATTTTAACCCTAAGGCTTAGGCATTATATATTTCTCTTTGTAAGATTTTTGGAATGGAAGAAGTCGAGCAAATCCTAGGCTCAATTGTCCTCATAATAGCTAAAACTCTTCAATTTGGAATGAGCACTATTCTAGATTTTGCTACTTTTCTTCCAAAGGAAATTCATAACGGTTTGGTGGGGATAGCAAGGGGAAAAGTGGATAAACCTTTCTATTGGTATTCATTGCTCATGTATGTATATTTGTATAAGGGACTTGCCTTCTTTTCTTAGGGTATGGAGTTGGAAACAATTAGAAATAAAGAGAGGAATCCAGTATAGTTGTGGAGTGTGGATATGACCTCAGAAGCCATAGATGCCAATTATGTGAGGTTTGAAAGATATTTTGTATCAAATCTTATATTTCTTTTGAAAGGAGACAGCCCTAGAATTCCACAAGCACTGTTAGAATTGGTTAGACCCAAGGACCATGCAAAAGTGCTATTGATTAGTCATAATCGGGGGGATATAATTCCCTATAATGTTTCAATAGTGATAAGAGTATTTGGCTTCCTCAAAAAGCCTCATGTGCTACCATTTCATGTGCCTTTGAAGATAGGAATAGCCGAGATGTTATGGCAAATAGGCACTATAGATGAGAGCGAGTTGCCTAAGAAGGGTACATTTTTTCCTATTGTTACTATGGCACATGATTTTGTTTTTGTAAGGAAAGGGTGGAAGCATTTGAATTTTTTCTTTGATAAATATAACATGGTAGAATCTCATGCAAGGTTTATTGATCCTAGAGGATTCTATGACCTCTTAAGAGAGAGAATAAAAGCTTCCTGAATGGTGCAACAATTTTACTACCCAAAGGATGTGATTAGAAATTTTTTTACTTTGCAAGAACAAGAATTGAGAAAGGACAAATGGATAGTATTTAGCAAAACCCTAGAATTCATAAATGCTTTTGACCCCAATTATGATCCATTGAAAGATAAGAAATATTGGGGAGCCAAGATGCAAGAATTGATGAATAATTTTTCTATGATAATACAAGCCATGAATGAGAAGAAGGATGCATATGCAAAGGCTTATCTAAACAAGGCTACAGAGGTGCAGAGGAGAATAAACAATAGAAATATGGTGTCTCCAAGTCAGTACACTTTGTAGAAAAGGGTAGGATATGTAATGATCCAGAATGTACAATAGGTTCCTCCTCAGTAGAGACCAAGGCTAGAAAGCCCACCTACAGCTAGTGCTCCAAAAAGACAAAAGTTAGAGCAAGGGTATTCTTCTCAAATGGAATAATATTCCCCAAGGTAGTCTCCAATTAGAATTGATGATGAAACATTTCTAAGAGAGTAGCTTAGACAAATTGGTGTAGAGGGAGATGTAATTTTTATCTCCACAGATTTGGAGATTGGTGAGCCACAAGAACCACCTACACCTTCCTTGGATTTAACTATTGTTGATTACCAAGGTAAGAAAATTGATCCAATAGTTGCCCAAGCCTTTGAGAGGTTTATTAATGATAAAAAATTTGTGAATTCTAGGGCATTTGCACAATTTTTATGGAGGCTAAATATAGGAAATTTTGAGAAGACTTGTGAAAAGATAATGGTAGAGAAACCTGATAAATTAGACTCTGTTATTAAAGAAGAGGTAAAATCTAAGTTTCTGAATGATTTTTCTCAATTTACACCTAACGCCAGAAGGCAAGTAGTTAGAAAGTCAAGAGTCCTTATTTTACCTGAATGGGATATAGTGAATGATTTTTCTCACACTATATAAGTGAGATTCCAGAGCTACAGAAAGGGTCCAATTTCTAATACTATAGGTAATACTTAGTTTGTTTTTGGTCCAATGTTTGAGCAAGTTTTATGATGTATCATCTTTGTTAGTTCCTATGAATGCATTAATATACAATGATCTCTATGTTACTTCCTAAGGTCATTCTGAGTTACTGCAAATGTATACAATTTTCAAAGAAAATGAATACATATTATGAGTTGTCCCCATATCAGTTCTTTCTAAATTTTGTCTCCTTTTAGTTGCTTAGTTATCTTGATATTGTATGAGTAAAGGCTTGTGCAATTGAATGCAATCCATTTAGGTTGTATATCTATTCACCACTGCTATTAGTTCAATGGATTAAGTAAAAGCTTTGATGAACTAGATAAGGTTTCTATAGTATTAAGAAGGATGTTTTGAATGATGAATTCTGATAAGAATTGCTGATAATATTTACATTGTAAGGGAAAAAATTAGATCAAAGGATTTGTAGTAGACTCTAAACCCTAATGGATTAGGCACTGGTCAAAATTGATTCAGTTGAAAGAGAAGTATGTCATAAATGGGTTTCAAATGCAAAATTATAATCAATTTCAGTTTTATTTCCTAAACATCTTCAAAGTTGGTCGATACTTGTTTACATAGAATGTTTTAGCTTTAGTTAGCCACTATTGCTGAGAACACGTGCAAATCTATAGAAGAATTTCGACCAAATTTGTTATATGGGATGTTTTTATCAAATTGTCAAGAATTATGCATGTATTTGAGGATTTGAGATGAGAATCAAAATGAAACTAAAATAATTCTCATAGAGTCTTTTCTAGTCTTGAATCATCCATGGGTATACCCACCCTAGTTTTGCAGAGCCTAAAGAGTAGAAAACCACCATTGGTTTTGTTGAAGCTGGGTCCAAATGGTTTGCACATATAATTGTAAATAGGAATTGGCTAATTCTTAGATTGTCTGAGTGATATCATTTTGGTATTGAACATTTTGTTGTTCGATAGTTTTAGAATACCAACAAAATGGCGACTCTACTAGGGAGTTGTCCAACACATCTATGAAATGTACTGCAGATTCTTTGGTCCTGTTGTATACGTGTGTCAGGTTGTCTAAGTTTTTCCTTGTGGTTATAAGGGGATATTTTAGTGACAAACCTTGAAAATTTAAAGAGACAATAGCCCAAATACCACAGTGACATACTAACGTATCTAGTTTCTCCAAGTGCCTTATCTAACAAGCAAGAGTTGTAGTCATACAATATTAGTGGTTGGTCTATTTGTACTTGATATTTCTATCTCTATTTGTGATTTTCCTCAAAGGCACAAATACTTATAATTGTGTATTTTCCTAAGAAAAGGGTGGCGACTCAGTCAAGGTTTTGGAGCTAGTGCTAATTTTATAAATAGTGAGTATGGCTAAGAAAAGGAGAAATACAAGAGCTTACACTAGAACTCATCCTGATGAACTGTATACTGATTTATCTAAAGATAGTAGGAAGAACCTAAATAAGAAAAGGATAGATCCAAACGCCACCTAGAAACCCATAGGTAGTGTATCCACCAATTCACAATATCAACCAGTATTAGGGAGAGAGTCTCCCTCACTCAGTTCTAAATCAAAAACCACAAGACTCTTAGGAGGCATTTTTAGTACCCTAGTAGCAGATCAAAAAATATATCAAGATAAAGATATGTCACCACTAGGAAATATATCTCCTAGACTTGGGTTGATAGCTAACATGAATCAACGATTAGGACTCAACAACTCATTTGGAGATCCTTTTAACCCCAACACAGCCTCATACACAAAACCTAACCTAATAGATATGGATGACCCTACTGATTCAGAAGCTACTTCTGTCGATCCTAAAGAATTACAATCAGAGATAGGATTTTTGAAGAAATGGGTTACTGAGGAAGAAGCTAAATGCATTCATCTTGTAAAAGAGGAGCAAGCCACCTTGGATGCCATAATAGAAAGAGATGCTCTACAGAGAAGGATGGATGCCTTGAAGGAGCAGAATAAAAAGTTAGAAGAAAAAACTATGACTCTCCATACTGATGTTTTTGGAGACGTAGATAGTCTGAGAGCTAAAGTTCAAGAACAAGAACAACGCCTGAGTCAAAAGGAAGAACTAGTTATTGCTCAAGTCCAAGACTATAAACCTGTTCAAGTAAATCCTGTAGAACCCATTGTGAAAGCTGTAGACAAAGGAAAGGGTAAAGCTATAGGAGTCCAAATAAATGAACCACAAGCTCAACCAAGAAAACCCATAAAACCCTCCATGTCAAAATTAGATCTAGATCTGGAGAAGGCTAGAAAAGAGAAGGAAGATCTTGCAAAAGAACTCGAGAAGGTAGAAAATGAAGCTCAAGCTATAGAAACTAGGAGAAAAATCTAGTTCCTTAAGACTAATTCTACATTAGCCTCATGGCCAAATTTATCCACCCTAGCCTTAGCTTCTATACCTTCTTATGGACCAGTAGTCTCAGTTCAAGGAATATCGCAATCTACTCCTGCCTCATCATCCACCACTTATACTCAAGCCCCTATTGTCCAACCTCAACAATCCCAAAATGTTCCTCTAAACCAAGCTAATATAGCAAGTACCTCAAATGTTCCTGGTTTCTAGAAGAAACCTTTATACCTAGAAAAGTACAAAAAAAATCATTTGTAGGTATTCCTGGTGCTCCACATCCAATATCTTTTGATTTAAGAGATAAAGTGGTTAAGTTTTCTGGAAATAATGTTGTTACTGGTGAAGAACATTTGAGAGTTTTCATAGACATGTTAAATGATTATGAAGTTGAATATGAAGATGTGGTCATGAAGTTATTTGTTCATTCACTAACTAAGGATGCAAGGGATTGGTTCAGAAGGTTTCTTGATGATAGTATCACCTCATGGAGTGACTTGGAGAAATTATTTAAAAAGCAATATGGAGACAACACTAATGCAGGATTCATGTTAAATGAATTCAATAACATCAAGAAGAATCCTAATGAGTCCACATTCAATTTCAATGTTAGGTTCTAGAAAGGTATGTACAAACTATTTCAAGTTATGAGGTTGAATGAGGATGTTTGTCTCACAACATATTTTAATGCTTTTGATAGAAAAATGGCTTATCAATTGAAGGATAAGGATCCCAAAACTTAAAGGGATGCCTATTAGGTTGTCGTAAATATAGAAAACAATAGAAAAGCATTTGGTAAAATGGGTAGAAGAGATGACCCAAAGCTTTTCAATCCTAAGAATAATAACAAAAGGGAGGGTGATAAAACTCCTATAGGAAAAAGGCCCAAAGAACCTACAATAGTGCTGGTGTTGGAATTACTAAAGAAGATGAATCCCCCTAGTTTCAATAAGCCAACTGTTGTTGAGAAAACCCCTGTGAATAATAACAATTTCAATAGACAACCTAGAATGCAGAATTACCCTTACACTACTCAGTGGAAAGATGGTAGGCCAGTTCCTAACTAGACATAAAATGTGAAGGATAAGAGTACCCCAGACCCCCTGCAAAGGAACACTGTAAACATGAATGATGATGTACCATGGTACATTGTATGTCAATCACCTCATTCTTTTGATTATTGTGTTGTTTCTCAATCATTTGCCCTAGATCAAGGTGTGCAACTTGAAGAAGAAAATGAAGAGAAAAGCCATTATGATATAAGTCGCAATATGGTAGGCATGTGTGATGATTGTATAGATTGTGATTCTGAAGAACCTAAAATAGATATTACCAGTCAGAGAATTTCTTATCATTTACATCATGAGCAAGTGTTTTCAGATGATGAAGGTTATGATGAAGATAAGGTATGTGTTACATCTTTTGATGTAGGTCACATAAGCTTAAGAATGCCCTCTAAAGAGGAGATTGATAGAATCACAGTAGAAATGATTTCTCAAGTTCATAGTAACTATGATTTGAGAAATAGAATAGTAAATAATAATGCAGGAAAGCCATCCAGTGTATTCATCAAAGATATTACCCATAAGATGAATGATGAAAATAAGGTCAATATAGATGTGCCTAAGATCAAAAGACAACAAGGTTAAGAAGTGGGAACCAAAAAAGAAGATTCAATTTCAAACAAACAAAACAACAAAAGTAGTTGTGCAAGAAAAGAAATTAGGACCTGATACTATCAAAAATAGTGGTTCTTGTTGTTCAAAAGACTTCAACTCCAGGTATTCTTGTAAAACGCACTATTGTTGAACCTGTTGATATGATATCCATGTTGTCCCAAATAACTGTAAAAGTACCTTTGTCTAAACTTCTTAGAATTGAAAAGCATAAAAGCAAGGCTTTATCATGGTTGGGAGGGATAGGAAACAACAATATTGTTGTAGAAAAAAGTGTTATCCAACAAACCCCATTAGTAGTAGAGGATAGTGGTATCATATCTCAAATTCCCCAAATGTTCTTGGATGACTCATCAGTAGCATATATACAAGATATTGACCCATTGTTTCTCAGTCTAATTATAAAAGGGAAGACCCTAAAAAATTGCATGATAGACTTAGGAGCTTCTAACACCATAATACGTTTCAAAGTAATCGAAGCCTTAGGGTTGAATGTGGACACCAAGCAGGGAAAATGTAGAGGTATGGATGCTAGGGAAGTCCTAGTCATAGGTACCATAAATTCTTTACCATTCAAATTAGCTACATATCCTGAAATAGAGTTGACCATGTCAGTTCTTGTAGTGGATATACCTCCACACTGTGGAATGTTGCTTTTGAGAAAATGGAGTGCTACAAAGGGAGGCAGTCTGCAATGTGACCTAACTTATGCTACTTTTCAAATCAAAGATAAAGCTATCAAGGTAAATAAGGAGCCAAGGGCCAGTCACATTTTAGGAGAAGAAATTGAAAAAGATGCCACTTGTTTCTTAGATACTGGTGTGAATGCATTTAGAGCTGAATTGATTATTCAAGAAGTTGAGAATCTTCTTGTTGTAATTGAACATGAAGTTGAATGTTGTATGAACTCACCAATATTATGGACAATGTTTTTTGATGGGGCTAGTTCTAAAGAGGGTGTAGGGGTAGGGGTAGATTTTGTTTCTCCAAAGAAGAACACTTTCAAATATTCTTTTACCTTAAAATTTTTATGTACTAATAATATAGCTGAGTATGAAGCCTTGTTGTTAGGGTTGAAAGTTTCTACCCACCATAGAATTAAGAAATTGCATGTCATAGGAGATTCTGAACTAGTTATCTCCTAGATAAAAGAAACTTGTGCATCCAAGAACAAGAGATTAAAGTAGTATAGAAATGTTGTTTGGGACTAGATAGAATCTTTTGATGCATTTGGTATCTCATGGAGAGAAAGGACTCAAAATAAGATGGCTGATTTATTAACAAATTTAGCAATCAAACCTAAGGAGATGTCATTTGTAGGAATTTCTCAAATTGAAGTATAGAGTAGACCTTTGATACCTAATAATATTGAAAATTAGCAAGTCTTTGAAGATGATAAAGACATTTAATTTTTTTTTTTAAATGAAGACAAATACCATGGTCAAGAAATGGATTGCAGTGATTTAATTGAAACTATAGATGGTAAGGAAACCATTTTTGGCTAGGAGATTATGTAGTTGAAAACCAACAAGGTGCCTAAGGGGTTAGTGGTTTTGGAAAGTATTTTTTATAATCAGGATAGAGTCAAACCAGGAGTTAAGGACCCTAAGCCTCAAGAATTAGAAGAGATAAACCTTGGTACTGGTGAAGCTCCCAAAAAGGTTTATATTGGCCAAAATCTGCCTACTGAAATCAGAAAACTATTAATTGACTTGCTTAGGAAGTATATACATGTTTTTTCATGGTCATATGGTAACCTGAAGGCTTATAGGGAAGATCTATTCCAACATGTCATACCACTTAAGGATAATGTAAAACCTTTCAGACATAAACAAAGACCAGTAAATCCTACCGTAGCTCCCAAAATGCAAGAAGAATTGATGAAGTTAAGGGATGGTGGGATAATCAAACCAATTAGATATTCCATCTGGGTCTTAAATTTGGTACCTATTAGAAAGAAAAATGGAGACATAAGATTATGTGTGGATTTTAGGAATTTGAACATTGCATCCTTGAAGGATAATTATGGATTACCAAATATGGAAGCCATGTTGTAGCAGGTAACTGGTTCTGAGCTAATGTCCATGATGGATGGTTTCTCTGGGTACAATCATGTTCTAGTAAAGGAAAATGAACAATTTAAGACAACTTTCACAACCCCATGGGGAACCTATGTATATGTAAGGATGCCATTTGGCTTGATTAATGCAGGAGCTACTTTCCAAAGAGCTATGAATATGGTATTTCATTATTATATCAAAAAATTTATGGTTGTATACCAAGATGACCTTATAGCCTATTCTAAGAAGGATTAGGATCATTGTAGGCATTTGGAGAAATTTTTTATCAAAGCTTTGGAATATGGAGTATCATTAAACCCAAAGAAATACACTTTCAAGGTAACAAAAGGAAAATTATTAGGACATATAATGTCAAAAGATGGTTTAAAGATAGATCCTAAGAGAGTGGCAGCCATTGATAAGGTGCCAAAGCCAAAAAATGTGAAAGTGATACAATCTTTCTTTGGACAAGTCAATTTTCTAAGGAGGTTTGTTACAGGCTTTGCTGAAATTAGTAGGCCTATTTCAAAAATGCTTAAGAAAGGAGCTATAATCAGCTAGGATGGTGAACCTTCATAGGCATTTTAGGATATTAAAACTACCATAAAAAATTCTCTAGTTCTTAGAACTCCAGATTACATAAAACCCATGCATATATTCTCTTCTACATCTTCACACTATAGCCGCAATCTTGTTGCAGAAAAATGAAGAAGGATATGAACAACCCATTGATTTTTTTAGGAAGTCACTACATCTTGCTAAATTGAAATATGAGATAAATGAAAAACAAGCATATGCTTTAGTAAAGGCTGTTAAGGCTTTTAGATGCTACTTGATAAGTACTATTGTCATTCCATTTGTGCCTAGTGCTACTATCAAAAACATAATTTCTTAGCAAGAAGTGTTAGGGAGAAGATGTAGATGGATCAAAAGGATCCAAGAATTTAATATTGAAATATAGATAACTAAGTCAGTAAGAGGTCAAGGTTTGGCTAAACTCGTGGCTGAATCTAATTTGGATGCCAATCAAATAAATGTGGTAGTTGATGACCTCAAATCTGACTTGTGTGACATGGATCATTGTGACTGGTATGCTAATGTTATCTATCATCTTCAACATATGGAAGCTCCTTCCCATTTGACTGAACATGAAAAGAGGATTACTAAATTACAAGCCATCAAATACATAATTGTTAAAGGCAATTTGTGGTGGAGAAATTTTGAGGGGGTGTTACTGAAATGCATTGATCAAGAAAAGGTAAAAGAAGTTTTAAATGAAATGCATGCTGGAGTTTGTGGAGGACACTATATGGCTAAGACTACTACACATAAGGTGATGAGAGCAGGATTTTGGCGGCCCTCTCTTTTCAAGGATTCTTAAATCATGATTAGAAAATGTGATGCATGACAAAGATTTGCTAGAAAATTGAAATTCTCAGGTAATACTCCATTAAAGCCAATTAAAGTCCAAGAACTTTTTCAATAATGGGGTATGGATTTCATAGGTGAAATCTCTCCGAAATCTAGCACTGGCTATTCCTTGATTTTAGTTACTACTAACTATTTCACAAAGTGGGTAGAAGTAATCCCTGCAAGAAATGCCACCAATAAAGTTGTTAATAATTTTTTGCTCAATAACATTATTTCTAGATTTGGTTATCCTCAGAAGATTGTAACAGATAATGCAATGTGCTTTGGGTCCGAAGAATTCAAGAAATTCTATGACAAATATGGAATCACTAGATCAACATCTTCCCCATATCATCCACAAGGAAATGGAAAAGCTGAGTCTACAAATAAGAGTTTTTTGAAAATAATAAAAAGGACATTGGATGATAATAAGAAAGCCTAGGATTCCAAGTTACAATTAGCAATATGGGCTGACAGGATAACTATGAAGAAAGCTATTAGTGTGGCACCATTTGATTTGGTATATGAAATTCAAGCAAGAATGCCTCAAAACAACCTAGTAGGTCTGTATAAATACATTCAAATGTATGATGAGGATATCACTGATGATATGCAAGAAAGATTGGATGAACTAGTTAGGCTGACTAAGGCTACAAAAGAAGCATCAAGCAGAAACCAAAAGTTGCAACTACAGGTTAAAGCACTCTATGATAAAAGGACAGTGAGCAATAAATTTGAAGATGGAGATTTAGTCCTTATGTGGAATGTCGGGATAGAGGATAAAGGAAAACATGGTAAGTTTGATCCCATATGGTTAGGTCCCTTTCTTATTGAAAACACATGGGGAGAAGATTCTTATATTATCAAAGATCTATCAGTGAACATTCTTGAACTGCCAGTTCATGGACAGTTCTTGAAGAGATATTTTTCTTCAAAAATACTTATTTTCTCCATGAATAGTAGTCTAGGTTTCCTTGTACATTGTATATAATCATTGTTCCTTCTGTACAATCCTTGTATATTCTTCTATTCTGTGTTTTTTCTCTCTCTAAGTTGTCATAGTTTTTAAGGTCAAGCTTGTGGTTTGCCTCTCCCAAGGATTTTGAGCCCTCATATGAATCTTTCTTATTCATTGTCCCTAGACAGAGCCACTATTGGCCTCATTTTTCACTACCCTTGTTTTGTTATATTTAGTAGTGAAAAACCCTAAATGTGTGCCCTAAAATTTTGGGAATTAGGTCAAAACCCTAGGCAAGAAATTCACCATAGAAACCCTTATGCCTTGTCTTGTTTTTCCCTAGCCTTTGAAAACCTTATAAAGTAATATTTCAAATACATTTTGGCAGGACATTCTTATGCCAAATTTTATCTGTGCAAAGATACCTTTATTAATCTTTTTAATAAACCTTATAAAGTTTGCCTTAATTGCATTATTTTATTTGAAAAAGGTCCAAGTTGTGATATCTTTGAAGCACCATAGATCCTTTCAAGATCGAGGGTTAGGGTTTGCCTGCAATATGGAAATGCAAGGTCTTTAAATAATGTGGGCAAGTGCCTTTATGACACATAGCTCATGCTGATGTTCAAACCTCAGTGCACCACAAAAGTTCTTAGTTTTTAGAAGCAATCAAACCTTTTGAAGAGTTGTTAGTGTTCCCCGTGCATATTTTAAATTTCTTGTGATATCATTGGTTGATCTTTTAACGATATTAATACATTATAGTTTAGATTTTGTGATCTTTGATTTAGCAAGCATCAAGGGGTGGTGCTTGCCCGCAATATTAAAATATACAATTTTTAAGAAATGTGGGCAAGCCCCTTCATGATGCATGACACAGAGTGATATCATGGACCCTTGTCATCCATGGCAAATTGTCAGGTGAGTTGGAATATAAAGGAAGTTCCTCATTGGTCTATCCAGTTGACTAAGTATATAGTTACAGAAGATTTTTGATCACCGTAGATTTAAATAAGATCTAGGGTTAGTGCTTACCCGCAATATGGACTTTCTCAACATTTAAATAATGCAAGAAAGTAGGCACAATGGGACCAAGACTTAAAAGGAATGCTGAATCATGCCATGCTGGAAAGGTTAGATGAAGTAAAGAGAGCTCATTGGTGGTAGGCGACAAGTATGCCAAGTTACAAGTGGTGATGTCATGGGCATTGAAACTCTAAATGCCACAGTCAAATCTGTCAGAGCACATTGATTAAAAGATGATATTCTATTGGTCAAGCTAGCTGAGTAGGCCATCAAATAAAAAGTTTTAGACTCACCGTCGATCTATGTAGGATCAATGAAGAGCACTTTCCCACAATAAGAAGATGCAAGGTTTTTAAATAATGCGGGAAAGTGCCCTTTTGACATGTGGTTGGGGGCTCTAAAATTTTTTAAGGCATTTTACTTTTTGAAATAAAACCATCCAATCTTTCAGAGATCGACAGGTCAAATTCAAATTTGAAATATAACACAAAACTAATGGTTATAGGAATTAATATGATTCAAAGTTTCCTTCATGCGACCTAAATGCACTAGTATAATATGAAAATTTGCCATTATTGAAGCACACAATTGCAAATTTTCTCAGAGTGAAAGGATTTCTAGAGCTAGGGAACATAATTTCTCAAGGGTTTTAGCAAATTTGCAGAGAAAATTGCAGAGAAAGAAGGGTAAATTTAGTGAGTAAGTAACATGTGACCATAAGAAATCCAGAATTTCTTGTTGTAAGAGTGTGAAATTTTAAAAATGCCTCCACAAAAGGAATTTTCTAGGAAAATTAATTATTTAAAGAGGGTTGTGCATGACGATTTCCTAGAACAATTTCCCTTATCAGTAAATGAAATAACTAAAGGTAGGGAGCTCAATCCTAAGAACCCTAGGGTACTTGTCACTAAGGGTTTCTATGATAGGGCAAACTGGGTAAGAGACGACCAAGTATCTATGGGAGGTTTGCAATTGTTCAAAAAATGGTTTGCAAAAAGGAATTTAGATACCCCCATGAGCAATTTCTAGGAATTCAACATTGGAAGATTAATAGTCCCTACAATTTTCTTTGATAGTGATCTATTGACTGACCTAGCTAAGAAATATGATCCTATTACAGGGTGGATGAAGAATCATTTTAGAGTGAATCTTTTTAGGGTTTTCCCTGAGCTATTCAGTGAAGCTTTTAACCTTAACCCTAACCACACTGTGCATGAGATCATTGATATGGATGATTTGCATGCAAGATATGATGCACAAAGAATATACCTAGGGATAGGACCATTGTAGGAGCATGTTGCTAAAGTTGACACCTTGTTTGTAATTACTATTAGCACACCCGAGCCATTACTTGAAAAGACATTTTAACCCTAGGGCTTAGGCATTATATATTTCTCTTTGTAAGATTTTTGGAATGGATGAAGCTCAACAAATCCTAGGCTCAATTATCCTCATAATGGCTCAAACTCTTCAATTTGGAATGAGCACTATTCTAGATTTTGTTGCTTTTCTTGCAAAGGAAATTCACAACAATTTGGTGGGGATAGCAAGGGGAAAAGTGGATAAACCTTTATGTTGGTATTCATTGCTCATGTATGTATGTTTCTATAAGGGACTTGCCTTCTTTTCTAAGGGTATGGAGTTGGAAACAACTAGAAATGGAGAGAGGAATCCAATATACTTGTGAAGTGTGGATATGACCTCAGAAGTTAGAGATGCCAATTATGTGAGGTTTGACAGATATTTTGCATCAAAGCTTAGATTGCTTTTGAGAGGAGATAGCCCTAGAATTCCATAAGAACTATTAGAATTGGTCAAACATAAGGACAATGCAAAAGGGCTATTGGTTAGTCATAATTGGGGGGATATAATTCCCTATAATGTTTGAATAGTGATAAGAGTATATGGCTTCCATGGAAAGCCTCGTGTGCTACCATTTCATGTGCCTTTGAAGATAGGAATAGCTAAGATGTTTTGGCAAATAAGAACTATAGATGAGAGGGAGTTGCCTAAGAAGGGTACATTTTTTTCTATTGTTACTCTGGCACATGATTTTGTTTTTGTAAGGAAAGGGTGGAAGCATTTGAATTTGTTCTTAGATAAATATAACATGGCAAAATTTCATGCCAAGTTTATTGATCCTAAAGGATTCTATGACCTCTTAAGAGAGACAATAAAAGCTTCCTGAATGGTGCAACAAGTTTACTACCCAAAGGATGTGATTAGAAATGTTTTTACTTTGCAAGAACAAGAATTGAGAAAGGAGAAATGGATAGTACTTAGCAAAACCTTAGAATTCATTAATGCTTTTGAACCCCATTATGATCCATTGAAAGATAAGAAATGTTGGGGAGCGAAGATGTAGGCATTGATGAATAATTTTGCTGTGATAACACAAGCCATGAATGAGAAGAAGGATGCATATGCCCAGGCTTATCTAGACAAGGCTGTAGAGTTGCAGAGGAGAATAAACAATAGAAATATGGTGTCTCTGAGTCAGTACAATTTATAGAAAAGGGTAGGATATGTAATGATCCAGAATGTAGAACAAGTTCCTCCTCAATAGAGACCAAGGCCAAAAAGCCTACCTACAACTTGTGCTCCAAAAAGACAAAATTTAGAGCAAGGGTGTTCTTCTCAAATGGAATAATATTCCCCAAGCTAATCTCCAATCAAAATTGATGATGAAACACCTCTAAGAGAGTAGCTTAGACAAATTGGTGGAGAGGAAGATGCAATTGTTACCTCCATAGATTTGGAGATTGGAAAGCCACAAGAACCACCTACACCTTCCTTGGATTTAACTATTACTGATTACCAAGGTAAGGAAATTGATCAAATAGTTTCCCAAGCCTCTGAGAGGTTTATTAATGATGAATATTTTGTGAAGTCTAGGGCATTTGCACAATTTTTATGGAGGCTAAATATATGAAATTTTGAGAAGACTTGTGAAAAGATAAAGGTAGAGAAACTTGATAAATCAGACTCTGTTATTAAAGAAGAGGTAAAATCTAAGTTTTTGAATGATTTTTCTCAATTTACACCTGAGGTCAAAAGGCAAGTAGTTAGATAGTCAGGAGTCCTATTTTACCTGAATGGGATATAGTGAATGCCATAGTTTTTGATTCAGTAAGGAAAGAAAAGGATGTGTAGTTTAAGACTAAGGAAGAGATATTATAGGCTCATAGGGGAGTCAGGTTTAGTGATGACCACCAAGCCCTTGTTATATGTTCAATTGAAAAAAGAGACAAGACCACAATGCAGGAAATCTCTACTGCACAACATACTAGTGCATTGACAATTTTTAGGGCTGGTGAGGTAAGCAGTAAGTAGATAATAGGAATGGCCTAAAAAATGTTAAAATTTGCTAGTGTTTTATTTGGCCAGGAAGAAGATAGATTTTCCCAACTCAATGCTAGGTTTGAAGAAGTTTTGAAAGCATATGAGGAGAGGGGTATGTAGATACAATCATTAGAGAACAAACTATCTCAAATGGAGAAGGTACTTGGGAAGAGAAAAGTATAAGAAACTAGTAAACCAAGGACTGCATACGCCCCTAGGCCAACTATTGAACCTTTCAAGTCCACTCCAATTGTTGAAGTACCAGATACCCTAGAAAGGCCACAGTTCTACACTATAGAGGAATTTGAAGAAGAAAAGAATAAATTATATTCATTGCATGTGGAACTAAATGATCAGTATGAAGAAAAATTGAGGCAGGGTGTCAAGTATTTGGTAGATAGAATTGAATGGCCATCATTTTTTGACTGATTGAAAAAGATTGTAGCTATTAAGGATGAATTAAAGAGAAATGAGGGTAGTTTCAAACCCCTTATGCAGAAAAGGACAAAAACAAATAAAGATATCACTACCATGTGTATATCTGTCATTCAACTACCATGTCATCAAATAGAACAAATATTTGATTTGCTAAATAAATTACAAGGTTTTGATGACAAACAAGATTCTTTTCAAAAAAGATTAATTATTTGTTTTTCCAAGTATATTGTAGAGAAGTTTGATTTGTTTCCTTGTGCTTTAAAGACCATTGATGAAGTGAAGGAAAAGGAAGAGTGAAAAAGAGAATTAGATGAAATTCTTTTTGAAAGGATGAATAAAATCATTAATGAGACTGGTCATTTGTTGTGGGCAAGGACAAATGAGGAGCTGGTAAAAGTACAGTTATTTTATAAAGATGTCAGGAAAAACCTTGTTGATATAGAGGTAGTTGCAAATTCTTTAATAACTGTACAAAGGGAGGTTCTAAATTTTGATTGGCTAGATGATACTACTTATAATGAGTGGAAAGATAAATTCATGTCTATAGAGCAGATGTAAGAAGATGACAAGGTAGAAGATGATGCAAGTGTGACTGTTACTTTAACAGTTGATGATGAAGATAGAGAAAATCCCCAAGTTAAAGTAAACTTGTAGGTAACTAAAGAGGACACATCACTTTCAAGCCTCGTGGTCACTTATTCTAAGGAATCGGAATGATAGAAGCATCAAATCATTGTACTTTTTCGATTCCAATGGATGTAATAGAAAGGGGCCCACAAAAGGAATGTTTGATGTATAAGTCTTTTTATTACTCACATTTTTTCATTTTGTGATGGGTGTATGTAAATATCTCTTGTAAAAGACACCTGTAAATTTCTCTTAGCCTAAAGGTTGTTGCATCTCACACTATATAAGTGAGATTTTAGGGCTAGAGAAAGGGTCCAATTTCTAATACTATTAGTAATACTTAGTTTGTTTTCGGTCCAATGTTTGAGCAAGTTTTATGATGTATCATCTCTATTAGTTCTTGAGAATGCATTAATATAGAATGATCTTTGTGTTTCTTCCTAAGGTCATTCTAAGTTACTGCAAATGTATACAATTTTCAAAGAAAATGAATACAAATTATGAGTTGTCCCCATATTAGTTCTTTTTGAATTTTGTCTCCTTTTAGTTACTTAGTTATCTTGATATTGTATGAGTAAAGTCTTGTGCAATTGAATGCAATCCATTTAGGTTGTATATATGTTCACCACTGCTATTAGTTCAATGGATTAAGTAAAAGCTTTGATGAACTAGATAAGGCTGCTATAGTATTAAGAAGGATGTTTTGAATGATGAATTCTAATAAGAATTGCTGATAATATTTTTTTTAAGGAAACAAATTAGATCTGAGGATTTGTAGTAGACTCTGAACACTAATGGATTAGGCAATGGTCAAAATTAATTCAATTGAAAGAGAAGTATGTCATAAATGGGTTTCAAATGTTGAATTATAATCAATTTCAATTTTATTTCCTGAAGATCTTCAAAGTTGGTCGATACTTGTTTGCATAGAATGTTTTACCTTTAGTTAGCCACTATTACTGAGAACATGTGCAAATCTATAGAATTTTTTTGGCCAAATCTATTATATGGGATGTTTTTACCAAATTGTCAAGAATTATGCACGTATTTGAGGATTTGAAATGAGAATCAAAATGAAACTAAAATAATTCTCATACAATATTTTCTACTCTTGAATCATCCCTCGGTATACCCACCCTGGTTTTGCAGAGCCTAAAGAGTAGAAAACCACCCTTGGTTTTGTTGAAGTTGGGTCCAAATGGTTTGCACATATAATTGTTAATAGGAATTGGCTAATCCTTAGATTGTGTGAGAGATATTATTTTGGTATTGAACATTTTGTTGTTCGATAGTTTTAGAACACCAACACTGAAAATGTAATAAATTCATCCTATCACAATTTTTATTATTTTTGCAATTAGAAAAAGAAAATAACCCTAGTAAAATTGTTCCCAGCCAATAAAAAATAAGAAATTATACTTCATAAGTAGATTAAAAAAAAAATCTTTATCAAAACTTTAGATTTTAAAATCTGTCTCTCATGCAAATAAATTGAATGCTTCTAGTGAAAACATTAGTTCAGACTAATAATTTTCAATAAAGTTAAGCTTGATCACTTTATTTGTTATTTATTTTAATTTAATAAATAAAAGACTAAATAGTTTATAAATATGATTAAATCGTAATGAAATTTTATATTTATTTTTCAAATATATATAAATATATATATTTTATTTAAAATTTAGAAAATATAAATTAAAATAAATACCATTAAACAATATATTAAGACATGAAAAATAAAATAGACACCACTTTTATTTTTATTTTAACAATCAACATAATACCTTAATAGTATAAAGTTTCATATAACTCTTAATGCCATTAGAGAGTATATTCATCCTGTAAATTGGAAAGCCATACTAGCATTTTCATAAAGTGCCCTTATTATAGAATACAAGTCTTATACTATTGTTACACTAATGCACATTCTTCTGTCTAGCATATTAGAGAAAAGAGACCTAAATAGTCTCTTTCTTCTTTGGAGAAAAGACACATTAATAGTCTATTTCTTCTTCTGCCACTATGTTGAACAAGCACAAAAATGGTAACAGTGAAATTTAGAAAACTAAGCACACATTGCACCATGAATTTGAAGACATAAGTGAAGAGATCAATAGCAAGGAAGATCTTTGGGTAGTGGAAGAACAGATTGTGATCTACCTCCATTTCCATTTAAAATGACCCATGCCATCTTCAATCCCCAACTGGTATGCAGCCCGAGATGACAATGCATCAACCATACTCTTATAATTAAACACACATAAGTTTACATGAATAAACCTTAAATAAGTGATTGAAATTAGTATTACCTAATCACAGTAATATGTAGAAACAAATGAATGTTAATGTAAACTATTATTCGTGAAATATAGATCAAAAAGTTTGAGACGATCAAATTTTAATAACAATATCACCATACCTGGATTGTCGACTAGGAATCTAAGAGCCACCCATCCTCCACTGGGAACTCCAACTGTGTTTCTCTCGAGAGGATCCACGAGATTAAAGCTAGCTGGGTCAGTGTTTGCATTGTAGTTTCCATTACCCATACCCACGATAAAGAAGTTGAAGCTATCCAGATGCAGAGGATGGCTCTCGAAGGTCAAAATATTGGTGTCCTACAGAACAAGCTGAACATTGGTGTTGAAGGAAAGCACTTTGACCCTCGTGTCATTGAGTGTTTGTGTGTTGTTGGGCGGTGTGCCTGTGTAGTTGAAAGGAAAAGGTGGATTGTCAGGAAAAGTAGTATTGTAAATTCCAATGGACTGGTTGAAGTAGTAGGCTTGAAGAAGAGTGATGGAGGGAAGAATGAAGGAAATGTTGTTAATGGAGGCTGCAGACTTGGTACTGTTGGGACCTTGACATGTTTGTCCTTGTGGGCATGGGTTCAACCTCAACCCAACTATGAAGAAGAACTATTTATCCACCTTCTGAGGAATAGTTGCTGCTGGAAATTTTGGATTGCTTAGGCTTCTCCTCTTTTGGCTGAAGTTGGCAGAAAATGAGGTATCATTCGGGGCTGGAAGCATAGGCTTCATCATGGGAAGGTAGGAGGAATTAACATTGGAAACATACTCTAAAACTCCAACATTGGTTGAGTTGTCAAAAGCTGTTATTCTCGTAGGAAAAGGGCCAGCAAAAATGAGGAATGTCGCATTGGGTGGCTGAGACATTGCTGTCAAGAGGACGTTGGTAGTCTAACCAGGAGTGATTAGAATAACACTAGTTTGAAATGGCTTGACATACACAACGTCTGCTTCTACTATAGTTAGTGTATGATAGGCAATTGCGAAAAACAAGTCACTATTAAGTGTAGCATTAAATAAATGAAGTAAGTAAGTTTTCCCAGGGATCACTTTGAACCTGAATGTATCTATATTGTACATGAGTAAACATTATATTTGTTGTTACACTCTCATTTAAAAAAATGAACATTGGTCTCTTTATGTTTCATCCATTTTTAACTACCTATACTCACCATTGGCAGAGTAGTTGTACATAAGCCGAGGGAGTCCATTGATGTTATATGCATCTGACACATTCACTTGCTCACCACTTTGCATTACTTGATTGATAACAGTCTCAATGTTTGCATTCCACCACTCCCCTACAATTTGTAACCAAAAGATAGGCTTTTTCATTAAAGAGACCTGATGTAATAGAAAAGTTGATGTTAAAGATATTGTCTACGAGTGTTGAAAGGGTGTACCAAAAACAATGGGCACTTCTTGGTGTGGGTGAGGGAATGGGTAAGAAGCATTCTTTTTAGGGTAGATGATAATGGGCCCATGTAAGCTTGCTTGCAACCATGAGATGTGGGCATGCCACCACAATGTTCCTCTCTTCCTTTTCACTATGTGTAATGCCCCACCAAGGGATCCAAATAATTAACCTAAAGTTTCATTAAGTTTGGTAGCATTTTATTTTTGAAATATGAAAGTTAAACTATTCACAACATAGCAGCGAAAGCAATAACATCATTCAACTGAAAGTAAACATACATAACAAGTTACATTCTTCAAGGATCCCTTAATGTTGAATCACATCTAAATTAACTAATATTGGTTCTATCTAATTCCACATCCACATGAAATAATAAAAAGTCCAATGTTCTTAAAACAATATACTTTTGTTCCAAATATCCCTTAGTAAATTACATTTTAGAATGCTCTATCATCCACTGTACATGTCATAGGGTATGAAAGCTTAAAAAGAATATGCATATGTGAAAATAAAGTACATCATCATCCTATACTAACCCATGATGCAACAAAGTAAATGAAACCAAATACCATACATGATACATCATCATAGAAGATATAAATATCCATCATAAAAGTTAACCATATGTCATCAAACATAATTGACTAAGTGCACAGTTCCTCCCAACTATAAATAACATCATTAGACCATCGTGGGCCCTAGCCATCCCTCCATGCATAACATCCCAAGTTACTGAAGAGATCATCAATATTATCATAGTAGGAATGCCACTCCTAAAACATACTACATCATATGCAGAAAGAAATCTAACATACTACAACATATGCATAAGAAATCTAATCATGCAAAATAAAGCATAAGATAAGTAAAAAACATCATCTATCATATGCTAATCATCAATATAAGGATACATGTCCACCATCATAATCCATGAACAGAATGAAGATAAATGTCAACAAAGAATGCTTCAGCCATGGTGTCTTAGATAGATCTCAAATGGTAAGAGTAAAAAAAGCACTACCACCTGACCACATGGAACTTAAATTGTCCACTCCCACCACGTTGAGGAGATAATCTCAAGCCTCAAATAGGCTATCAAAACACATAGCACAATACTCTCTAAGTCTAGGAATCTTAAAAGTATACTAACTCAAAGGTTCCAATCACAAACCTACATCTAATGCCAGAGGCACAACAAAGACATGTAGGAAACCTACTATACATGTGAGAAAGTGTAATCACACGGATCATGCTAGAGTTACCTTGGTAGTCTCTCAATAGACCCCGACCCCTTAGTGATCCCTATGTGGCCACTACTATCCTCTCATACTGATGAGGCATACTACGGAATGAAAGGTCGCAACCAAACATTCTCTCTACTCCCATCCTAGTCTATACTAGCACTCAAGGCATGGACAAGAACAAATAATTATATTTTTAGGTTCATTTAAGTCAGTATTAGGTGTAATTTTTTCACTTATTAAACAACTTACAATGAGTTACCCTGATAACCACTTAGGGCCCCGGCCCCCATTGCAAGTCACTTCCTGACACTACATGTAGATAACCTACCCTAGGCTCATGGAATCATAAATCACAAAATCACTACAGTCCTATACAAGTGACTAGAAAAATATCAAAAGATAATCCACAATAAGAGCATCAAATGTCCATGAGCAATTGAAAAGTATCCATAGATAATCATGAGCACAATAGTTCTCTATTGGCAACTGAAAATATCACTACTAATCACAATATCCATTGGTTCTCAACAAGCAACCAAAAAGTATCTCAAAGTAATACTGATCGAAGACTCCAAAATAGTTGAGTCAAAACAATCATTAAGATCAGATAAACATTTCAGTCCTATCAAAGTGACTGGAAAGTAATCCAAACACAACTGATCGATAACTCATAAAAGGTTACATATATCATAGCTTACACAAGAAGACTGAAAAGAATATTAATTGGCATGCCATCACATAATCATGGTTGAGTTAAAAAAAGATCGAGATCAAAAGACATCATCATGACATCACAATCATAACCCTCGAGCCTCTGGTAGACGTCCTATAACTAGTCAACAAACTAGTCAACCCAAAAAGAAGAAGCATAGAGAAAAAACAAATGCAAGCACATGTTTTGGTTTGCTAAAATTACGTAGTTGAATAAAGTGCAGAGGTCTCAGTTTTCATTCTCAAATTTAGATCTCAAGTGGAGAAATTTGTACATTTTACCTTACCTGTGTATTTGTTTGATAGATAAAAGTATTCTCCCCATAACCCATTAGATCTATATTTTAAGATGTTTCTAAGAGTATACGATATTTGAAATAGACCCCTATCGTGTTCCAATAAGTCACATTGGAAATTTTAACAAGAATGATTACCAATTTCTCCTTATTATTATCTATCCTTCATAATTGAATTCCATTACACAGTCAAATTAAATATAATTTTACAATTAAATCTCTATGAGAAAAATCAATTATTAAAAATAAGAAAAGTTTTATTAAAATTGTATTTTATATATATATATATATATTTATATTTATATAGTTATATTTACACACACACACACACACACACACACACACACATATTTATATTTATATACATATACATATATATTTATATTTATATTTATATACACACACATATATATATATTTATATTTATATTTATATACACATATATATATATATGTATATTTATTAATATAAATAATAACTAATATTTAAAATTATTAATACTTAATAACAATAATTATTAATAATCTTATATAATAATAAAAAATCATACAACACATATATTTCTTTTAACATATATATTAAACTACAATAGTACTACGATTAAATAAGTTGCAGAAGATGCATGCTGATTTGCGACATTTATTCTATTGGTCCGGGATGAAGCGAGACATTGCTGATTATGTGGCTAGGTTTCTTGAGTATTAGAGAGTCAAGGTAGAACACCAGCATCTAGTAGGACTTTTGCAACCAAATATCATTCCTTCATAGAAGTGAGACATTATCTCTATGGACTTCATAGAAGGATTACCTATGACTGCTCGTCATCATGATGCTATCATGGTCACCGTTGATCGATTGACTAAGGTGGTATATTTTTCACCAATCAGGTCTTCCTACACAACAGCTTCTATAGCTAATGTCTTTATGCGTGACATTGTGAGACTACATGGTATTCCCTGAAAGATCATTTCAGATAGGGATCTTGTATTCACATCTGCATTTTGGACATTGCTACAACATGAACTTGAAGTACAATTGAAATTTAGTTTGGCATATCACCCAGAGACAGATGGTCTGATAGAGAGGGTGAATCAAGTTTTTGGAAGATATGTTAAGCATGTATGTGATGGATAAGAAGACACATTGGGAGGACCATCTCTACCTAGTGGAGTTTTCTTACAACAATGGGTATCATAGTTCTATTAGCATGGCACCATTTCAGGCTTTATATGGATGACCTTGTCATACACCCTTGAGCTAGGATAGTCTTGAGGATCGCATCTTGTTGGGTCCTGAGATGCTTCATGATATGGAGCAATAGGTAGTGCGTATCTATGAGCACTTGACTATGGCACAGGATAGACAGAAAAAGTATGCTGATGCACATAGGACAGATAAGTAGTTTGTTATGGGAGACAAGGTATTCTTGAGAGTGTGTCCATGAAAGAGCTCGATTAAATACGAAAAGGGTTCAAAGCTAGCACCTTGCTTTGTGGCACCATTCGAGATTTTTGAGAGGATTGACCCAGTTTCTTATCACCTTGCTTTACCACCTAGCCTAGCTCACATTCATGATGTTTTTCATGTTTTAGTACTTAGGCAGTATATCCCTAATGTAGTACATGTTCTTGATTGGAATGCATTGCAGGTAGAGGATGGGTAGCTGGCTTTAGAGCCGGTTCGTATTCTGGAGCAATGAGAGTTGACCCTCAGGGGTCGAACCATAGAGCAGGTAAGGGTCCAATGGGATCCTACTAATGACTCTTCAGCTACATGGGAGGATGTAGCTAGATTATGGGATTTATATCCCTACTTGTTTCTAGGCTTCCAAGAGTAAGCCTAATCCTAGGGTGAGTGGATGTAGTGCCTACCCTCGTTTACACTTTTCTAGATACATTGTTGCTATCATGGTCGAACTCTGTTAAACTAGTTTTGTGTTAGTAGCATTGTTTTGAGACTATTAGATATTGTGTTATGGATTTAGTTGATATGTGATGAGATTATTTAGACTCTATATTTCATGTATGCATGATGATTATTACATTATTTTCAGTTAGTGATGATGATTAGTTAGATGGTTTATTATCACATGTATTTTGTTATGGATACTTACCCCATACTTGCATGTCTATGGTGTGCATGTTTGTTCTCTTTATGTATGGCGTTTCTGATGTGGTTAAGGGAGTCGTAGTCACCTGCTAGTCGAGATCTACACAATGCACCACTTCTTGCCATTGCCTATTTAGCTTAGCATATTTATATATTGTATGTACATGCATGGATTTTATGCAGGTTGCAGGTACCTAGTATCGACTTCCATGAATTGCTAGGATGAGCATACCCTATTGCATTATCTCAATGGTAAGAGAGGGGAAATAAATTCTCAAGTCCAAATCTTAAACTTTTAAAACCATTTGTCCTAGAGAGGTAGGACAAGTGTCTGAGATATTTTACCTTATGAATGTGTCGAATGACATAATTCATGATTTTAACCCTTTAGACTGATTTTATGTGAATTGTTCTTTCATGGGTTTTCATATTTTATCTTGGAGGCCTATGGTGAATTTTCTATTAATTAATTCTAAAATTAAAAGATTTAATTAATAATTTAATAATTTTGGAGAAAATTAATATAATATCATGATCTTTTGATATTTTGATTTTAATTAATTAAATAGGAATTAATTGAGAAAAAGAATTAAATAAAAGAAATTAAAATTAATAATGATAAAAATAATAATAAATAAATAATAATAAAAATAATGATAAAAGAATTAAAATGAAAGTTATAAGTCTATCTAGGAGTAAGTGCACCTCTTGAATGCACATGTGTCTACAACAGAGGAGTTAGCGCACAAATTAAGCACATGGTGTCTACAACCTTGTGACTCATCTAGAAGGTTGGAAAAAGCTTGTGCTTATTTTTCAACGCTTATCTCATCTACTGGTTGTTTCTAGAAACATTCTAGGTGCTTCCTGAGAGTTCTTTATATTCAGGCACTCCTAGAAGCTCAGGTAGCGCATTTGGAGGACCTGGGAACATTGGAGAAGGAACGAGCTTGCTTTATAGTTTCTGAGGAGAAGTGATTTAGCATTAGTGTCCAGGTAGACACTTGTGATTTTGCATATGTTATTTTCACTTCTTGCACTTCTTGTCTTCTTCGTGTCTTCTGAATGCTTTCTGAGGATTTCATGTGTTGAATATCTTGGTTGTATGCATTCTTGTCATGGGTAGTTAAATTTCTATATGAAAAAATTCCACACGTGTAGATTTGAGAAATATATGGAATTAGGGTTAAAAATGCTTATCAACAAAACCTATTAAAAGGATTAATAGGTCAATTTAGAGAACGAACATTATAGGAAAAATTCTTAACTTATAGAATTAGAAAGTCCTTTTTGTTTAAAAACTATGTATATGTTCTCTTTTTAAAATATACAAATCTGTATACATATATATACATATACATACATACATACATACATACACACACACATATATATGTTTATTATAAAAATGTTGTAGTGCTTAGTAACAATCTACGTGTGTGTATATATATATATATATATATATATATATATATATGTATGTATGTATGTATGTATGTATGTATGTATATATATATGTATGTATGTATATATATAGATATACATATATACATATATATATATATGTATGTATATATATAGATATACATATATACATATATCTATATGTATATATGTATATATATATGATATATACATATATATACATATATACATATACATATATGTATATATGTATACATATATAGATATATAGGTATATAGATATATACATATATACATATACATATATATATGTATGTATATGTATATATGTATATATCTATATACCTATATGTGTATATATATGTATATATATGTGTGTGTATATATATATATGTATATCTATATATATATACATATATACACACACATATATATACATATATATACACACATATATATACATATAGATATACATAAACATATATATATATATATATATATACATATAGACATATATATAAATTTAATTAAACGCTGCCTATTTTAAAAAAATCGCAGTGAGAAAATATTTATAAAATAAAATCGAATCGCATATGAGAGAAATGTTTTTGAAAACGTTAAATAAATAAAATTTTATACTAAATTGGTGAGGGCGAGCAATCACCTCCCACCCCCAACAATGGTCACTGTCCACGACAATGGATCTACTAGCAGCCATTAAAGGCTACACGGTGGCCACTGCCATGGCAGTGCCGTGGTAGGCCTCTGTATGGACAGTGCTGCAGGTCATGGTAGTCTGCGACTTATTTCATCATAGTACTTCCGTGGGTTAATATATATGTTAAAAGAAATATATGTGTTATATCATTTTTTATTATTATATAAGATTATTAATAATTATTGTTATTAAGTATTAATAATTTTAAATATTAGTTATTACTTATATTAATGTGTGTGTGTGTGTGTGTGTGTGTGTGTGTGTGTGTGTGTGTGTGTGTATAATTAATGCAATTTTAATAAAAGTTTTATTATTTTTACTAATTAATTTTTCTCATAGAGATTTTATTGTAAACTTATATTTAATTTGACTATGTAATAGAATTCAATTATGAAGGATAGATAATAATAAGGAGAAATTGGTAATCATTCTTGTTAAAATTTACAATGTGACTTATTGGATCATGATAGGGGTCTATTTCAAATATCATATACTCTTAGAAACATCTTAAAATATAGATTTAATGGGTTATGGGGAGAATACTTTTATCTATCAAAAAAATACACGGGTTAGGTAAAATGTACAAATTTTTTCACTCGATATCTAAATTTGAAAATGAAAACTAAGACCTCCACACTTTATTCAACTATGTAATTTTAGCAAACCAAAACATGTGCTTGCATTTTTGTTTTTTATATGCTTCTTATTTTGAGTTTTTGGGTTGACTAGTTTGTTGACCAGTTATAGGACGTCTACCAGAGGCTCAGGGGTTATGATTGTGATGTCATGATGATGTCTTTTCATCTCGATTTTTTTTAACTCAACCATGATTATGTGATGGTATGTTAATTAATATTGTTTTCAGTCTTCTTGTGTAAGCTATGATATATGTAACCTTTTATGAGTTATCAACCAGTTGTGTTTGGATTACTTTCCAGTCACTTTGATAGGACTAAAGTGTTTATCCGATCTTGATGGTATCATGTTGTGACATGTTTTGACTCGACTATTTTGGAGTCTTCGATCAATATTACTTTGAGATACTTTTTGGTTGCTTTATTGAGAACCAATGGATATTGTGATTATCAGTGATATCTTTAGTTGCCAATAGAGAACTGTTGCGGTCATGATTATCTATGGATGCTTTTCAGTTGCTCATGAAGATTTGATGCTCTTATTGTGGATTATCTTTTGGTATTTTTTCAGTTGCTTGTATAGGACTGTGATGATTTTGTAATTTATGATTCCATGAGCTTAGGGTAGGTTATCTACATGTAGTGTCGGGGCCTTAAGTGGCTGCTAGGGTAACTCATTGTAAGTTGCTTAATAAGTGAAAACATTACACCTAATACTAACTTAAATGAAACTAATAAGATAATTATTTTTTATTGCCCATGCCTCGAGTGCTAGTATAGACTAGGATGGGAGTAGAGAGAATGCTTGATTGCGACCCTGCATTCCATAGTATGCCTCATCAGTATGAGAGGATACTAGTAGCCACATAGGGATCACTAGGGGGCTAGGGTCTATTGAGAGACTACCAGGGTAACTCTAGCGTGATCTGTGTGGTGACACTTTTTTGCTTGCATAGTACGTTTCTTACATGTCTTTGTTGTGCCTCTGGGATTAGATGTCGGTCTGTGATTGGAACCTTTGAGTTAGTATACTTTTAGGATTCCTGGACTTAGAGAGTATTGTGCTATGTGTTTTGATAGCATGTTTGGGACTTGAGATTATCTCCTCTGTGCGGTGGGAGTGGACCATTTAGGTTCCACACAGTCGAGTGGTAGTGCTTTTTTCACTCTTACCATTGGAGATCTGTCTGAGACACCATGGCTGAAGCATTCTTTGTTGGCATCTATCTTCATTCTATTCATGGATTATGACGGTGGACACGTATCCTTATATTGATGATTAGCATATGATAGATGATGTTTTTTACTTATCTTGTGCTTTATTTTGCATGATTAGATCTCTTATGCATATGTTGTAGTATGTTAGATTTCTTTCTGCATATGATGTAGTATGTTTTAGGAGTGATATTTCTACTATGATAATACCGATGATCTCTTCGATAACTTGGGATGTTATGCACGGAGAGATGGCTAGGGCCCATAATGGTTTAATGATGCTATTTACGATTGGGAGGAACCATGCACTTAGTCAATTATGTTTGATGATATATGGTTAACTTTTATGATGGATGTTTATATCTTCTATGATGATGTATCATGTATTGTATTTGGTTTCATTTACTTTGTTGCATCATGGATTAGTATTGGATGATGATGTACATTATTTTCACATATGTATATTCTTTTTAAGCTTTCATACCCTGTGACATGTACAGTGGATGATAGAGCATTTTGAAATGTAATTTACTAGGGGACATTTGGAACAAAAGTATATTATTTTAAGAATGTTGGACTTTTTATTAGTTCATGTGAATGTGGAATTAGATAGAACAAATATTAGTTAATTTAGATGTGATTCAACATTAAGGGATCCTTGAAGAATGTAACCTGTTATGTATGTTTACTTTTAATTGAATGATGTTATTGCTTTCGCTACTATGTTGTGAATAGTTTAACTTTCATATTTCAAAAAATAAAAAATAAAAGAAAATGCTACCAAACTTAAGGAAACTTTAGATTAATTCTTTGGATCCCTTGACAAGGCGTTACACTATGTATTTGTGCATGTAGCTTTTCCTAGTTTGAATTGGACATTGAGTGACATAAGCAGGACCATCCACCCATCCAGATCTAAGTTGCCGAATTCCATGCCTGAGCAATTCAATAGGAGAGATAGAAAGAATATTATATTATGTTTATGAAGCAAATAAGTGAGCAGCGGGATCAAAAGACGAAATGCCAATGTATGCTAATGTTGTTTTTAACATTATTTGTTACATTCACAACCACGCGATCTCCTTCTTGAGCAACTATCGCAAGCCCCGAGTACTGCCCATTCACAGTCAAGAGAGCTCTCATAGTGCAAAGGCGCGTCACATTTGTCATTTGGATCTACAGGAATTTAGAGAAAAGATCTAATCATGGCTTTAATATTTTGACCAGGGATGAAACTAAAAAAATAGAACAAAATAAATTTAATGCCTTCGCCGACAATAATACATTAAACTTATTCCATAGAAACATATAACCCACGTTGAATCTGTAGCGCCGTGTAATCACGTTATGCTTTGCCGATACAAATTGAACAGTAAGCCATAATGCCAAAAGTGGCAGTAGGAGGCTGCCATGAAAAGCCTTCATTGCCAGGATTGTAAAATATTTCCTCTCTCAGTATCTGATCTCAACCTTAGCGCACTAATTAAGTATTTGCTAAATTATTTTTGGCCCGAGATGTGACAATCTGTTTATTTTCCGTTGTATATATAGATACAAGGATTAAGT
Source organism: Cupressus sempervirens (assembly GCA_028749045.1). Classification (NCBI taxonomy): domain Eukaryota; kingdom Viridiplantae; phylum Streptophyta; class Pinopsida; order Cupressales; family Cupressaceae; genus Cupressus; species Cupressus sempervirens. The sequence goes on along the minus strand of CM053792.1, from coordinate 305,784,995 downwards.
CTAAGGTGTGACGTCCTTTCTCTTTTTTTTGGTAGGTTGGTGGGCAATATTGTTATTTTAACACAGTCAGAAATCCATATGAATTTACAGTTAGCAACTATATTTATCTATTTCATTTTCTTGACTTTCCACAATTCACATGTAATCTTCGCGGCGTATGGAGATATGATGGGGCTTTCTATCTGGAGTGGTAACCAAGTAAAGCTTGTGTCCTCTGAACTTGTCATTTGAAATACAAGTACAATAAACCTATGTTGGTATACCAATCAATGCTCTTATTTTTCTTATTGGAAATTTCCAGTTACAGGGTTCACATCCATTCAATCCAGACAGGTCAAAATAGAGTCTTACTGACTTAATCCAAAGCTCCAATCTCCGTCCTTAAAATAACTTCGCTTAGCTACGTGGGAGATTGAAAATTGTATTTCTTAGAAGGAAGTTAAACCATGTTCCACCATTAGATGGTAACATATCCATTTTCAGAAAGCCTAATTACTAATGTAGATTGAAATGTATCCCCTTTGAAAGCCTTGATCGTAAACAAGCTTCATAGGTAATGCAAGAATTGTTCCATAAACAAGCTGAGAAAATGAAATAATTTTGTAATAGAATAAAAGTAAACCTGTGAATACAGGTTTTATCTAATTAATATGTGTGTGTGAGAATTTATTTGTTTAATTTTCATTGATCCAACTTTGTAGGAGTATAGACTTTAATATTTTAAGAGTAATGTCAATGGTCTTATCATACAAATGCACTTTTAGTAGTTTTCAAAAATCAAATATGAAATTTTAATAAAAATAAAAATTGCTATCTCTTGGACCACTCTTTTCTTAATATGTGTGCTTTTAGAACACCTATCTTATCTCAAGCCTAGATACCTTTTGATTTTTAGTTCTTATCTTTTTTGTTCAAAGTTGTGGTGTGGGATGTATGCTAGAACTATCAAGAAACCATCTATGCATCTTTGTCTTGACAATTAAAAAATGATAGCTATCTAAAGCTCATCGATTGTTAGGAATTTTTGACTTGCTGTGTGGTAATTTTATAATTATTGGATGGGTGTTGTAATCCTTTTATCTTTAGTTGTATTATGACCATCTTTGTTTCTTGGCCCTCCATATGCTTTAACATTCTCACTCTCTAATATCTTTAGTAAAGTTCTTAGTTGGTATATGCTTCTACAACATTTTTTAATTGGTCTTTCCATAGAAGTTGCATTGGTTATTACATAAGGTTTTTTTACTGTTTCCAACTTTAGTTTCACTCATTCTTGACACCAAAAATTCATTACTTATTTTCCTTGTATATTTCATTTTGTATTCTATATTTCCTTATTGAAAACATTGTAAAAATATGTAGAAATAATTGGGAAAAGAGAGGGAAAAAAATCATCTCAATAAAGAAAAATTTAGTAGACTCTTTAATAGGCCATTATTATGGTACTTGCCATGAATTGGGTTTCATAAAATGTTTTTTTTGTAGTACTTGGTTTTTTGATAACATGTATGTACCTTGTGCGAAATCATGCGAAATCATGCTATGGTAGAATGCACAACCAAAACTTATTTTATGAATCATACAGATTTTGTGCTTCTAAGAATGAGAAAGATTTAAAAATATTGTAGTAATGCTACTACTTTTCCATTTGTTGAATGTATAAATATTTTTTAACAATGGAGCTAATATAATTATTTGGATGATTTTTGTGCTATAAAGTTTGGTCTAGGTCGAGGTCTAGCACCTAGGTCTAGTACCAGGTGCCATTCCTTGCTAGACCTAGACCTAGACCAAACTTTATAGCACTACATCATACTTAGACATCATATATATATATATATATATATATATATATATATATATATATATATATATATATATATATATATATATATATATAGACACACACACATACATGCACCTTTAAAGTCTAGGTCTAGCACCTGGTGCCATAAGTATGATCTAGTGCTTCATGCTTGATGGGTTACAAAGTACTCCACTTATCTTGTTATGGTTGTTGCTAGACTTTGAGATAGAAACACTTTTCCTTTTCATGATATCTCATCTTCTTACTCCTCCATCCTGTTGGGAGTGCACTTCTTCTCTACTCAATATTTTGATTATCAAACGTGTAATAATTTTTTGATCTCAATCTTCTGATATAATCTTATTTTATTAACTTCCAAAGCCACATTTAGGTTCATACAGGCTCCTGGTGTAATCATTAAATGCATTAATCAAGAAGATCTATGTACACTATGAGAGATGAGGACAAAAATTATGCCACACATGGCCCAATTCCAAATAAAAAATTACCAAAAGAACTCTTGCATATTGAACATGTATATAGAAATACACTATTTAGTAAATCATCTAACTTGAAAACTATATGTAGACCTCCATCTGCTATGGTGAGATCCTCAAGATATGTTAGAAATACTAGCACATGCCAAAGTCCATAATAGAAGCCATCACAACATATTTTCTGACTAGGAAAAAAATTAAACATAACCACAACACTAGATGACAAAAATTTCAGATCACCAAGATTAAGTTTTCAATCACCAAATAATGTCCCAACCAATACTAAATGCATCTGCATAAGTATCAATACACTTTCAACCTTAATTTCTAGAGCATAAACCTTCTAGAAGGCACAAATGAAGTATTTTTAATTACAACTATAGTTCACTATATTATTTTTCTCACTAAACCATAGACATTTAGACTGCACAAGATTTCATTTATAAGAGTATAATAGTAAATCATTGTTAAACATCATCTTTACATGATCACAAGATGCATAATATCTTCCATTGTCCTTAATATATACTTATCCTTCATAGTTCTATAGGTCCAGTCAAACATATATTTGTTGGAAATATAGATGGAGTAACCAAGAGGGGTGGTGAATCAATTACAACAAAAAAAATCCACAGATCCCTTAGATGTCTTATAAAACTAGTTATTGTTGTCACTAGGTAAACATACAAAAGAATGCTATAACTTGGTAAATGTACTGTATGTTACCTTCTTGCTGATATTTAAGAATTCATAGAGATTTAACGTGCATGCATAAAGGAAATAACATGAGCACAAGAGACACCATATTTAACGTGGAAACCCAATACAGGAAAAATCATCAAGTAACTAGCTACTGATTTTCACTCTTTTGAAGTGAGCCCTGTTAGGAGCCAACCCTATTAGAGGTTACAAAACACACTATTAGGTGTGACCTTGTTAGAGGATTTAATCATCCTGCTAGGAGTGGCCTTTCTAGAGGACTTTAGAAAAATTCAATAGAACTATCACCTTATTAGAGGATTTACAAAATGGCTATTAAATCAACTCTATTAAGAGATTTAGGAATCACTACTACAATGGTGAGAAAGTAACAATGAATTGACCTAAATGAGATGGAATTGAATTTCTGATACAAATTTCTCTTCTACTTCACTAGATCCTCTTTGATTGAATATAACCTTGCTTCTCCTCAAGGATATCTTATCCTTCTTCAAAATTCATTCATACTTTTCTCTTCATGTAATCAACAAATTTGTCTACTCGCTCATTACAATTTAGAATTCACATCTTGACCTTTTATTTATACCTTACAAATTTTCAAGTCAGCTCATTTACAAGTTACAATTATCAATAATCATTACATCAGTCAGCTACAATCGTTACATGAAACAATTAAGCTTTATTTTCCAAAACAATGAAATCCTTCATTGGCTGACCCTACTCAGTAGATACTACTCTAGAAATGATTTCCAGTGTTAACCAACTAAAGCTCGATGAACACTGTAAACTCTATAAAATCTTTTGGAGACCGAGTGAGCTTGGTAAACATTGACTTTCCTTCGATAAATTTGTCAGCTCAGTTACCATTGACTTCTGCCAAAAAATTCATCAACACTTGAGTGAGTTTGGTAAAATTTGTTTCCATAGAGTAACTTTCAAGAATGCTCAGTAGACTCTAGAATTTTCTTTACTGACCAACTGAACTCAGTAGACTCTGTAATTTGCTTTGCTAACCAACTGACCTCAGTAAACTCTGTCTGCTAATTGATATGACATTTCTGTAACATCAAAGACAACACACAATTGAAAAATTGTATCCAACAATCTCCCTCTTTGGTGTTGATGGCAACACAACATGTCATAGCACAATGAAATTTGAAAACAATTTTTTTTTTTTTTTCTGATAGAACATTTCAACCTCTTAGATTTTATGCCACAAACTTCTCTAATGTAGTATTCTCCCTTTGTGAAGAAATTATATAGCTTCTTTTCAAATAGCAAACTCTCCACAAAAAAATTCAAATTTCAAAAAGATATGATAGTAAACTCTCCCTCTTTGACAACACATGCCAAAGACAACAAAAAATCAAATAAGTAACAATGTACCATAAGTACTGATTCATATGCAATGTTTCCATGACTATGTTGCATCAACTAAAAGATCTTCAACTTGGTTCCTATTGATGCATCACTGAATTTTTTTTCATAGCTTAGGGCTGATGCAATGTCTATCATCATGGTGTTATGAGTCTTCTTCTCAGCAATGTCAATGATAGATAATGTACTAGAAGGAGTTACATATTCTTCATCAAGATATTTCAATCTTGTATCTCCAATGGAAGCTAGATTAAGTCTCATGAGACCTTGCCATGTTAAAAAGTTATCCTTGCTAAGCCTTAGAATTTCCCTCTTGTAAGACATCTTGATCTTTAACTTAGATCCTTGAAATCCTTCCCACAATCACCAAATGCTTTGATAAAATTTGTTGGAAATATAGATGGAGTAACTAAGAGAAGGGGGGGCTGAATCATTTACCACAAAAAAAATCCACAAATCCCTTAGATGTCTTATAAAACTAGTAACTACTATCACTTGGTAAACATACAGAAGAATGATGTAACTAGGTAGACGTACTATATGTTAACTTCTTACTAATCTTTAAGCATTCATAGAGATTTAACATATATGCATAAAAGAAATAACATGAGCACACGAGACACCAGATTTATCATGGAAACCCAATATGGGAAAAACCACAAAGTAGCTAGCTATTGATTTTCACTCTTCTGAAGTGAGACCTGTTAGGAGCCAACCCTATTAAAGGTTACAAAACACACTGTTAGGTGTGACCTTGTTAGAGGATTTAATCAACCTACTAGGAGTGGCCTTGCTAGAGGACTTCAAAAAAATTCAATAAAACTATCACCTTGCTAGAGGATTTACAAAATGGCTATTAAACCAACTATGTTAAGAGAGTTAGGAATCACTACTACAATGGTGAGAAAGCAAGAATGAATTGACCTGAATGAGATGCAACTGAATTGTTGATACAAATTTTTATTCTACTTCACTAGATCCTCTCTAATCAAATAAAACCTTTCTTCTCCTCAAGAATATCTTATCCTTCCTCAAAATTTGCTCACACTTTTCTCTTCACATAATCAACACACTTGCATTCTTTCTCATTGCAATTTAAAATTCACAACTTGACCTTTTATTTATACCTTACAAATTGTCAAGTTGGCTCATTTACAAGTTGCAATTATCAATAATCATTACATTAGTCTGCTACAATCATTACATGAAACAATTAAGCTTTATTTTTCAAAACAATAAAATCCTTCATTGGCCAACCTTTTTTGGTAGACACTGCTCCAAAAATGATTTCCAGTGTTAATCAACTAAAGCTTGCTGAACACAACAAACTCTACAAAATCTTTTCGAGACCGAGTGAACTCTGTAAACACTAACTTTCCTTTGATAACCTTGTAAGCTCGGTTACCACTAACTTCTACCACAAAATCCTTCAATGCCTGAGTGATCTCGTTAAAAGCTATTTCCATAGAGTAACTTTTAGGAACGTTTGGTAGACTTTGGAATTTGCTTCGCTTACCAACTGAGCTCGGTAGACTCTATAATTTTTTTTGCTAACCAACTAAGCTTAGTAAACTCTATCTATTGACTGACATGACATTTGTGTAACATCAAAGACAACACACAATTGAACAATTGTATCCAACAATCTCCCTCTTTGGCATTGATGGCAACACAACATGTCGTAGCACAATAAAATTTGAAAACAAGTTTTTTTTTCTGATAGAACATTTCTCCCTCTTAGATTTTATGCCAAAAACTTGTCTGATGTAGTATTCTCTCTTTGTGAGGAAATTATATAGCTTCTTTTCAAATATAAAACTCTCCACAAAAAAATTCAAATTTCAAAAAGATATGATAGTAAACTCTCCCTCTTTTACAACACAAATCAAATGAGTAACAATGTATCGTAAGTATTGATTCATATGCAATGTTTTCATGACTATGCTACATCAACTGAAAGATCTTCAACTTTGTTCCTGTTGATGCATCACTAAAACTTTATTCTAGTGAGCTTCAGATAGGGGAATGACCCCTAGCTTACCTTTTAGATACAAGAATGCATCCTTAGGTAGTGGCTTGGTGAATATATCAGCAATTTTTTCTTTTGTATGGACATATTCTAATCTAATCTTCTTATCCTACACTAATTCTCTAACAAAGTGATACTTTATTGTGATGTGCTTGATTCTAGAATGCATCACTAGAGTTTTAGATATGTTGATTGCACTTGTATTGTCATAAAATATAACTAGTTTATTGATTTCAACCTTCATGCCTTCCAATAACTATTTGAACCAAACAATATTATAATAATTCACTGCTGCTACAACATACTTTGCTTCTACTATAGATTGGGATGTGCAATTTTGGTTTTTACGTGTCCAAGAAACCAACCTCTTTCCAAGAAAGAATGCTCCACCACTAGCACTCTTTTTGTTATCAATGTTTCCTACCCAACCAACATTAGTAAACACTTTCAAGTCCATATTACCTCCAAATTTGTACCACAATCCATAATTTTTAGTGCCTTTCAAGTATCTCAAGATCCTTTTTATTGCCATCATGTGATTTTCTCTAGGTTTTTCTAAAAATTTTGCTACTATACCAACTGTAAGAGTAATATCAGGCATTGTATGAGCTACATACTGCAATTTTCCAATCATTGATCTATATAAGGTCTGATCTATCTCTTTTGATTCATCATCCTTGGTAAGCTTTAGTCTAGTACACATGGGAGTCCCAATTGGTTTACAATCTTCCATACCAAACTTTTTGAGTATCTCCTTGATGTACTTAGACTGAGTAATCTAGATATCATTCTTTCTTTGCTAAATTTGAAGACCAACAAAGAATTTAATCTCACCAAACATTGACATCTCAAATTCCTTATTCATTTGTTCTAAAATTTCTTTGCATAGATCATCATTCCCTATAAACAAAGTATCATCCACAAGTATTTCTACCAAAATAATCTTGTTATCTGGTCCTTCCTTGATATACAAGCTACTATTATCATTAGTTCTCTAAAAACCAATTTGAATAAGATAGTTATGCAATCTTTCATACCATGCTCTAGGGGCTTGTTTCAGACCATACAATATTTTGTGTAATTTGTAGACCATGTCCTTCTTGTCTAGATCAAACAAACCTTTAGGTTGCTCAATGTAGACTTCTTCATCTAGAATACCATTGAGAAATGTAGATTTGACATCCATATGATAAACCTTAAATCCTTTGTGTGCAGCATATGCAAGTAAGGTCCTAACACCTTCCAGTCTTGCAATAGGAGAAAATGTCTCTCCATAATCAATTCCTTCTTCTTGAGAGTAGCGTTTAAATACCAGTCTAGCTTTGTTCCTTGATACCTTACCATGTTCATTCAACTTATTTCTAAATACCCACTTAGTTTCAATCACATTTTTATCCTTAGACCTAAGTACAAGAGTCCATATTTTGTTCTTCTCTATTTTCTCTATCTCTTCATTCATATCCTCAATCCAAATTTCATTTTCCATTGCATCTTTGACATTTCTAGGTTCAAAATCAGCAAGTAAACAAGTACCTTTTAGCTTACTTCTTGTCATAGTACCTTCAAATTTATCTCCAATAATCTAATCTGGTGCATGATGCCTCCTAACATACTTGGCCAATATAGGTTACTTGCCTTTTGAATGAATTGCATTGTCATCCTCTTGAACTTCAACTTTAGGTTCTAGCTGCTCTGGCTCGATAGGCATTAGCTTGGTAGCTTCTGGATGTGACTCGGGTTCTTGCAACTTGGTTTGAACTTCTTGCAACTCGGTGACTAAAGACTTGGGAGTAGAAATTTCTTGATTAACAGGTGTATCTGGCAATGTATTAGGTTAAAAAAATCTCCTGTAATCTTCTAGTTCCTTTTTTCTTTCTTCTTTAGTCCTTTCTTTTGTCTATATGCCTAATACAATCAGCTTTCCTTTGACATCCAATGGTCTTGCTTTTCCATGCATGAATTCCTCCTTGAATCCAATATTGATTAGTTGTGCCACACTCAATAGATTGTATTTTAGTCCTTCAACCCAATCGACATTATCACATACAAGCTCTTTGGTTAGTGAGATTCTTCCTCTTCCTTTTATGCAACAAGGTTCATTATTACCAAACCTTACACTACCACCATCATAGTTTTCAAACTATTCAAACTTTGTTTTGTCACCAATCATATGATGTGAACAACCACTATCTATGATCCATGTATCATTTTTTCTCACATGAGAGATAAGTTCCATCTTATCTTCCTCATCATTATCAGATTCATCTTTTGCAGCAGTGTAAACAATTTCATCTTCACTATTTTCATAATTTGTAGAATCCTTAGCCATGAAACATGTTTTCTTACCTTATTCCTTGAATGATTTGAAGTCTTTCTTTCCATTACACTTGTGACCTTTCTTCTCATCCTTGTTTTTCTTGTTTGGGCACCTAGCAGCAATATGACCAATTTTTTCATATGAAAAATAGATTAGAGGAATCTTACCTTTGTATTTTCCTTTGTCTCTAGAATACTTCCTTGCAAATAGAGCTTTAACCACCTCAAGATCACTGTCAAATTTTTTTTTTGATTCTTTTGCACTTTTTCACTGAGAATCCTTTATCTTCTTTCCCTTTTCTTTGAGTGAAAGCTTGGCTTCAAATGCCGATTCAATGTTCTTAGAAGCCAGAACATAGTTTTCATAGTTATCTAGCTCAAATGTAGTCAATCTTCCTACTACAGCCTCTAAATTTATCTTTTGGTTTTCTTCACATCTTCTTTCCTAAATTGTAGAAACTCTAATTGCATATGTGAAGTAATGTTCTAAGAACTTTACTTACAACTATTTCCTCCTCGATATCTCCTCTAGAAGCCTTGATTGCATTGAAACTTGCTTTGACTCTTTCAACATAGTTAGAAATGTTCTCATTCTCTCTAATCCTCAACTGATCAAATTGTCTTGTTAGACTTTCTGCTTTGGCACTCCTCACTTTGTCATCACCTCAATATATATCTTTCAGCTTGTTCCAAATAGCAAAGGCAATTTTGCAATCCTTGATATCATCAAGTTCTTCAGAGCTTAGGGTTGATGCAATGTCTATCATCATGGTGTTATGAGTCTTCTTCTCAGCAATTTCAATGACAGATAATATACTAGAAGGAGTTACATATTCTTCATCAAGATATTTCAATCTTATATCTCCAATGGAAGCTAGATGGAGTCTCATGAGACCTTGCCATGTTGAAAAGTTATCCCTGCTATGCCTTGGAATTTCCCTCTTGTAAGACATCTTGATCTTTGGCTTAGATCCTTGAAATCCTTCCCGCAAGCACCAAATTCTCTAATACCAATTGTTGGAAATATAGATGGAGTAACTGAGAAGGGGGGTGAATCAGTTACCACAAAACAAATCCAAAGATACCTTAGATGTCTTATAAAACTAGTTACTGTTGTCACTTACTAAACATACAAAAGAATGTTGTAACTCGATAGATGTACTATATGTTAACTTCTTACTAATCTTTAAGAATTCATAGAGATTTAACATGTTTGCATAAAAGAAATAACATGAGCACAAGAGACACCAAATTTAATATGGAAATCCAATATGGAAAAAACCACAAACTAACTAGCTATTGATTTTCACTCTTCTGAAGTGAGCCCTATTAGGAGCCAACCCTATTAAAGGTTACAAAACACACTGTTAGGTGTGACCTTGTTAGAGGATTTAATCACCCTGCTAGGAGTGGCCTTACTAGAGGACTTTAGAACAACTCAATAGAACTGTCACCTTGTTAGAGGATTTACAAAATGGCCATTAAACCAACTCTGTTAAGAGATTTAAGAATCACTGCTACAATGGTGAGAAAGTAAGAATGAATTGACCTAAATGAGATGCAACTGAATTGCTGATACAAATTTCTATTCTACTTTACTAGATCCTCTCTAATTGAATACAACCTTGGTTCTCCTCAAGGATATCTTATCCTTCCTCAAAATTTTCTCACACTTTTTTCTTTACATAATCAACACACTTGCATGCTTTCTCATTGCAATTTAGAATTCACAACTTAACCTTTTATTTATACCTTTACATATTGTCAAGTTGGATCATTTACAAGTTGCAATTATCAATAATCATTACATTAGTCTGCAACAATCATTACATGAAACAATTAAGCTTTATTTTCCAAAACAATGAAATCCTTCATTGGCTGACCTTGTTTGGTAGGCACTACTCTAAAAATGATTTCCACTGTTAACCAACTAAAGCTTGCTAAACACTGTGAACTCTGCAAAATCTATTGGAGACCGAGTGAACTCGGTAAACACTAACTTTCCTTCGATAACCTTGTGAGCTTGGTTACCATTGACTTCTGCCACAAAATCCTTCAATGCCTGATTGAGCTCGATAAAAGATATTTCCATAGAGTAACTTTTAGGAATGCTTGGTAGACTCTGGAATTTGCTTCACTGACCAACTGAGCTTGGTAGACTTTGTAATTTGCTTTGCTAACCAACTAAGCTTAGTAAACTCTATCTATTGACTGATATGACATTTGTGTAACATCAAAGACAACACACAATTGAACAATTGTATCCAACAATATTTCCAACATAAATATTTTTAAATCTCTCTAGCTAAATTATAGAAAAAAATATACAATCTTCTTGTTTGCAAATTTCAAAGACTCGTTCATGTTTATACAAACTCCCTTTCAGGTGTATTTTTATAAAGTGCACGATATTTTGATATTTCATAGAGGTATTGTCAGTTTATAGCTACTATAATTAGAAATAGTACCTTTATAATTTAACCTATTTTAAAATTGTAATAAATAGATTTAAGTATATTATAGCCTAATTATAACAATTAAGCAATCAGTAAAATAGAAAATACAAGAAAAAAAAAAAAAGAAGAAAAAAATCCTTTGTTATTTAATATTTTTTTAAAATATTAGACAATTTAGAAACCTTTATATAAGCTTTTAAAAATAATCAAATAATTATGCATAGTGGAACACATTTTTTTGTTTACCTACATATATATTAAAACAATCCATCCTCCAACTAGTATTGAAAGGCTGATTTTTCTACATTTTTTCTTGGAATATCATTTCAAATAGAGGAACCTTCTCTGATCTTCTTCAAGGCATCCTTGAAGGTATCAATATTAGTTTATGATTTTGCATCATTTTCATATCATGTTAGATTCTCTCACATGAGGTATGTTGTACATACACTAATAAAGTTCCTATTGGAAATCTGATTGAAAAGATCATTGTTGAAGAATGAAGAAGATTATTTACAAACAGGAAGATTGATGATAAAGAATGTTTTCAATCATTGTTTTGTCATTGATGTCAAACTTGCTATTTGTTGGAATGAAAATTGTTTATATGATCTAAGTACTATCACTTAGTTGATTGATGAAGAGGATTTAATGAACAAGATGTAACAAAAGTACCAAAGAAAAAGGTTGAGTTATAGTTTTGTAATGAAGTACATGCAAGGATCAGTTAAGACAATGGTAAAATGATGTATTGATAATATACTTGAAGACACAAAGACTGGCCACACTTAGAAACATCGGAAGAATAAGTTGTAAGAAGGTTGTCTACAAAGCTTGACTAAGTTCATTAGTGAGTGCCAGGCAAGCCAGTTCATGCTGAGTAGAATTTTAGTTAGTGTCAAGGAAATGCAAAATCTAGTGTGTGCTAAGTGATATAGAAGGAGCCGAGCAAAGTTTAGGTGATGAGCATTAGAAAAACTTAGTGGATGCCAAGTGAATCCATAATAGGTGCCAAGCATTAGTAAAATGTAGTTGGTGCCAAATAACACAGTATGTGCTGAGCACCAAAATTTCAATAGTGTTGAGCTGCTACATTATGCGAAAAGTCAAAGATTTGCCAAATCTAAGCTGGCAAGGTTGTTCCCTTGAATTTTGTGAACCTAATGAAGGATAAGGATGATGAGATGGAGGCACAAAAATTTGAATAAAACATTTTTAGGCAAATTTAGGAGGATTCTTCATGATGTTTCTAGAAGGAACAAGATATGGGTTAGATTCAATGAATCTTAACTAATCCATTCAAGCTAAAATTTAAGGAGGGAAGAATCGAGTGGGAAAAATTAATTCCAAACTTCTATCTAAGAAGTCATAGACCAAGAAGCAAGATTTGTTGGGTCAAATTTTTTGTAAGGGTGTTAAGGAGAAGGGATCGAGAGAAAGGAATAATAGAGCATAGAGACTCTACTTTGATAAGTGGTCATATAGGAGATTGTACTAGTGTATCGAGCATGGAGACTCAAGGAGATAAAGCTTGAAAGGATGTCAAGCTGTCAGAGCTGTAGAGACTAAAAGATAGGAAAATTGTGAAGAGTTGAATAGAGATCTAAAATCTACAAGTTAAGTTGTGAGTTGTATCAGGTCAAAAGCCCTTGTTGTTACTCTCTAACAATTTTCTTAGCTAGGGTAAAATCCTATGGACTTAGGTTGGTTTAACAACCATTTGTAAATCCTTTAACAAGGTGGCATTCTAAGTGATTGTTCTAAAGTCCTCTAACTAGGTCCACTTCTAACAAGGTGGTTAAATCCTTTAACCAAGTCACATTTAACAGTGTGTTGTAGCCTTTAACAGGGTAGGCCTTTCATATGGCATCACTTTAGAAGAGTGAGAATTGAGGAGCATGTTATTGGTGGTTTTTCCCAAATTGGGTTTCCACATAAATCACTCTATTATGTGTTGATCTTTCATGTTTTATCATTGCATGTTGATTTTCAATAATTTTCTAAGTAGGAAGGTTTAAGCTAGGATGAATGAACAAGTTTGATGGGTTCTCTTTACTTGATGAAAAAAAATTATTTGGGCATTATGACCTTGAATAACTGATTCATCCCCCTGCCCCTCTTAGCTATTCTAAATCATTTCTAAAAATTGGTATTAAATCCCTCTGTTGATTTAGTTTAAAGGTACTAGAAGCAGAAAGATCAAGATGTCCAAGAGAGAAGTTCTCAAGCTCAATAGAGGTAACTTCGCTACATGACAAAGCCTAATAAAGTTGCACCTTGGATTAATAGGTGATTATGAAAAATCCTCAATTGAAGTGGAACATGTAGATTTAGTTGGAGCCCTTACTATAGATGATTTGAACAAAAGGAAGGAGCATAATTAGGTAATGCTAGAGATTGCCTCTACCCTCAAATATGATGAATTTGATGAATTTTACATTCAAGATGTGGAAAAATTTGTCTAATATTTATGGAGGATATCAAAATATTCAAAGAGAAAAAAGAGAAAGGCTTAGAGAAAAGTTTGATGACATGAAAATGGAGGAAGGAGAGAATCTTCCTCAATATGCCTCCAGAATGAAAGAAGTGGTAAGTGCAATAAGAAGTCTAGATGGTCATTTGGAAGATGACACTATCAATAGCAAATACTTAAGAACCTTACTCCCTATCTATGCTATTAGAGTTTCAGCCATCCAAGAATTAAGATGTGTTCCTGGAAAAACACTAACTTTTGAAAGAATAGTGGGAAGACTCACTAATTTTGAGTTGTCCAATTTTGATAACTACAAACCTGTGAATCTTGAATCTGCTTTCAAGGCCAAGCTATCATTGAAAGACATTGAGGAGGTGAAATCAAAGAAGAAGAAAAAGGAAAAATCTACATCCAATCATAGTAGCATAGATGAAGAAGATGTGGAACAACAAGAAGCACTACTGGCTAGAAAATTTCATAAAGGAAAAGGTAAATTCAAAGGTAAACTATCTATCATTTGTTTTAATTGCAATGAAGTAGGTGATATTGCTGCAAGGTGTACATAGAAGAAGAACTACAAAGAAGGAAACAAATACAAGAACAAACGAGAAGATGATCACAGAGATTACAAGGACAAAGGAAAAATATGCTACATTTTTTAAGAGGATTCTGATGAGAATGATGATGAAGTAGTCTATGTAGCCATGAAGGATGAATTAGAAGAAGATGAAGCAACAACACTGGTAACCTATGTGAACAAAAATGACAAGTGGATCATAGATAGTGGATGCTCACATCATATGATAGGAGATAAAAGTAAGTTTATTACCTGTACTTAGTATGATGGTAATAGTGTTAGATTTGGTAATGATGCACCATGTCAAATAGTGTTAGTCTTTCTAGACTGCATTGTTTCTTCATCACCACTAGTTTATTATTTCCTTTTCCTTTTTCATTCCACCCTGTATCATACAGATTTATATCCTACAAATTCACCTATAAATTGTCTCCAAAACACATTACAATAGCCTTATCCACAACATTAGAAATGAAGGGTCTCAATTCATATTGTTTCCCATCCTTATGCACAATATACCTATTTAGATATCCATCATGGATAGATCTTCTCATATGTTGCCATGGTCTACCAAGAATGATATGTCCACATGTTAGAGGAATAACATCACATATTACTTGCTCTTTATATGGACCAATTGAAAAACTAACAAGACCTCTCTGACTAGCCTCTACATTCATCACTTGATTAACCCAAGTGGTCTTGTAAGGGTTAGGATTATCTACTATTGCTAGCCCCAATTTAGTAACCATATCAGATGAAACCAAATTATTATGTGCTCCTAAATCAATGATGAAATCACATACCTTTCCTTGTACTAGACATTTGGATTTGAATATAGTCGCTTGTGGTAATGGTTCACCTTTCCTAAGGAGAAGATATTCCCCTTCCTCTAGAAGTAGAATCTTTGGTTCTACCTCTTCTTCTTGTACTAGATGCACTCTTTTATTTCTACTCTAATTTGATTCATTCCACATAGGACACCTAAATGACTAATGCCCAATTTCATTGCAATGGAAACATCTATCTATGAAAACATTACTTCCTCTTCCTTCTCCAAATCTTCCACCTCTATGTCCTCCTCTCTAATATGAGATAGTGTCCTTGCCTTTATCCTTGTCATTGTTGCTTTATAAATCAGAACTTGTTCTACCACCTCTTCCTCTCATAGTTCCACCTCCTTTGCTGCTATTATTATGCCTTCCATTCTTCCTCTTCAACTTTTCTTCTACTCTAATTGCAAATTGAAAACATTCTCCAAGGGTTCTTGGCACATTCAACTCTATCTCATCCTAAATATTATATCTTAACCCACTCATGTATCTAACTACCTTCTCATCTTCATCTTCCACTCCTCCTTTGATGCTCAAAGTGTGGAATTTCTTTGTATATGTGATAACATCCATCTCTCTTTACTTCAAATTGTTCCTCCTCATCTTCAATTGGATTTCCAAATCTGATGGTAAGAATTGTTGTTTAACCATAGTCTTCATTCTAACCCAACTTGAAATCTTTACCAATCCTCTTTCTATTCTACCATTTTGAATGCTAGTCCACCATGTAAGGTTTGTTCCACTCAACCTAGATTTTTCTATTTTCACCTTCTTGTCTTCATCTATGTCTTCCAACTCAAAGTAGTTTTCTAGTGCTTCTATCATCCTAAGCACCTCTTCACTTTCCATTTTACCTTGATACATAGGTAAATCAACCATGCCTTTTACACTAGTGCCTTGTACTGCCTTAATCAATCTTGCAAACCTTCTTTCATTAGGATCCTCCTCTTGTGATTTTCTCTCATGGTGTACTTCTTCTTCCTCATGGTGTTCTCCAGGAACCTCTTCTCTCCTAGGCTCTCTTCTCTCTTTTTCCAATGCTTCTATCCTTTCCAATAATTGAAGTCTTTCTCTTCTCATTTTCCTTTCTTCTTTGTCCCTTTTTGCTTCTAATTCTCTTTTCTCCCTTTCTTTTTGCTCAAGTGCTACCCTCAATTCTTCTATCTCCCTTGCTATTTGATTCTTAGGTGCCATAACTACCCTTACCAACCTTCACTAGGTCTTTCTAATGCTCTAATACCACTTGATGTAGAGACAAGGAGGTAACAACAAAACTTCAATGATAAATTCATATGGTTGAATGATTGCACAAGGTTCACTAGGCTTCTTAAAGGCACTTAATGGCTTCAAATGCACAAATATGGAATAGACCTTCAACTATCTATTTCAATCCCAAAAAGTGTTTTAATAGACTCAATATGACATTTTTAAATAGGTTTTACAATCTCAAAACCCAAGTTCATACACAAACCAAGTTACCCTCCCTGACTAGGCTATTCTCTTCATTAGGATAGTAGGCCCTGTTTTCTTGATTTTCCTCCCAAGCTTTACAAAACACCAAGAAAATTAATAGGCTTTTCAAATACCCTTTTTGGATTTTTATAATATATCCAAAAATCAAATATCACTCCTTTGGAAATATTGTATAGAACAAGGTAGTTTGTCTCAAAATTAGGCCTAATTAGGCCACTTTTACAAAGCAAGTACCCTTTAGACTTAACTCAAGACTTTAAACTTTCTACAGTATGGTATTTTGATGCCAAACTAAGGATTCCATATTCCTTTTACCAAGTTAACCTTTTTAAGCATGCTTTCCCACAAATCCTCTCATTAAATGATGCAAAACAAGGGGTTTACAATTCTCCCACTTCCAATCACTTCTAGAATCTGTTCAAAGTTGAAACACCATATTTAGGACATTCACTAACTCATCCAAACATAAAAACATACCCTTATTAAGGTAGATCTTCTATTGTTGTATTGGTAGCACCATTTTCTTCTCCCTTTTCCACGGTTAGTCAAAATGATCACCCCTTAAATGTTTCTTCCTACACTTAAATTAGTTAGCAACATTTGAAATATGTTACAAGGGATCCATTTCATAGGAAAAAATAGTAAAATACCTTAGGAATGGATCAAATCATCATAAAAACCCCTCAAAACAGTTAATTCTCCAAACTGTTACAGGGTTGTTTGGAAAAATAACAAAACAAAGAGACTTTTAATACTCCAAGATCCTTTCAAGAATTCATAAAATGACTAAATAAAGGTACTAATTCATCCCACAAGATTTGAATTCTATAGTCAATCAAAATACAATGAAATCATTCAAATAAATAGTGCAAATAACAAGAACAAACTATGTTTTATTCTCCAAATATAGGTTTTTCCGTATAGTGCCTTCTTCTTATCTTCTTGTCACATTTTTAGGCCTCTCTAGGATTTATAGACTCTCATTCTAACCTCCCCTAACTTCTTCCATTCAGTTGAGATCATTTAAAACAACAAACTAATCCTAAAAAGCCCAAAACTCTTAACTAGACATTAGGCTTATTGTTCAAGTTTGAAACTTTTTAACTAAAAGACTCTAACTAATACTAATAACCTACAACTAACCCTATGAATTAATTAAACTTATTGACAAGTCTTTCTAGACCCCAATTACATTTCATTTTAGATCTAAGGTCTCTATTAGGACCATTAGGACATTTACTCATTACATTGCATTTTTTACTAAAAAAGGCCATAATAGGATTCAAGATATTCCAATTTATAGGCTTTTTTGTCAAGATCTCCTCCTTAGTCCTTGGTGTCTTGATTGAATCACTTGTCTTCCTAGGTGCTCCTACACCAAAAAAACCTACACTTCCAAAGAAGTATTAGAACTAATCCATACAGACTTATGTGGCCTAATAGAAGTAAAAGGCTACCAAGGAGATAGATACATAATACTATTTGTGGATGACTACTCTAGGATGATGACTGTCATGTTCTTAAAGAAAAAATATGATGCATTCCAAATGTTTAAGTTATATTTTGCTAGGGTTGAGAAAGAAACAGGAAAAATTCTAAAGTGCCTAAGATCATATAGAGGAGGAGAGTTTACATCAAAAGAATTTGAGACATTTTGCAATGATAAAGGAATCAAGAGACAAATATCAGCACCAAAAAATCCCCCACATAATATCATTGTAGAAAGAAGGAATAGATCAGCGATAGAGAAAAATGTTGCTCTAAAGTACTGGAGAGAAGTTGTAAGTACTGCTATCTACACCTTAAATTGAGTATAGGTCAAGAAAGGTACAATTGTAACACCTTTTGAATTATGGTATGGTCACTCACCTAATCTAAAACATTTCAAAGTGTTTGGTTGTAAATGGTATATTCTTAAGGATACTATAAGTGACAAGTTTGATACAAAGCGTGATGAATGTATATTCCTTGGATACTCCACTAGAAGCAAAGCATATAAGTATTAAATACTAATACTAACAAGATTGTGAAGAGTGCAAATGTAAATTTTGATGAGGATGAAGAAAGCTAATTTGATGAATCCAAGAAACTAGAAGATTATAGATCTTTTGTATACTTCTATGAAGGAATATCTACTAAAGATGAAGCTACCAATCAAGTTGGGAATCAACAACAAATCTCAATAGCGGCTGAGTCACAACTAGTGAATGCCAAGTGACAACTAGTGAATGTTGAGTTGCATTTAGAAGCTAAGTTGTAGAATGAAGAAAATGCACATTCTAACTCTAAAATTAGTATGCATGGAAGAGATGATGTAATACCAGATAGAGATGTACATAGTAACTCTGAAGCTGAAGGACTGAAAATGGAAAGAAGGATAGAACCAGGACTATCCAAGTATGTGAGAAGACATCACCTTGCAGAACAAATCATTGGTGACAAGGATGCTAGACCAATGACAAGGAGAAAACTAAGGAATGAATCATGCCTATTGAGCATGGTTGAGCCCAAAATAGTGAAAGATGCACTACAAGATGATAATTGGCATACAACTATGGATGAAGGGATTGATTAGATTGAGAAGAACAAAACCTAGACTCTAGTTCCTAGACCAACTAATAAAAATGTGACTGCTACAAAATGGGTCTTTAGGAACAAGCTTGATGAGAATGGTGAGATCACAAGAAATAAAGCTAGGCTAGTCTACAAAGGTTATGCACAAGAAGAAGGACTAGATTATGGGGAAACATTTGCCCCTATTGGAAGAATGGAAGGAGTGAGAAAACTACTTGCATATGCTACTTATAAAGGTTTCAAAATCTATTAGATGGATGTAAAGTCTAATTTTCTAAATGGTATACTAGAAGGGGAAGTATACATAGAACAACTAGAGGGAGTTGTTGATGACAAAAACAAGGATATGGTTTGCAAACTGCATAAAGCACTCTATGGTTTGAAGCAAGCACCTAGAGCATGGAATGAGAGACTACACAAATATCTTGTGAAGATAGAATTTTAGAGAACAGATGACAACAAAAACCTGTACATCAAAGATAAAAAGGGTAAAGACATTTTGATATCTAAAATCTTTATTAATGATATAATATTTGGAGGAAAAGATGTCCTATGCAAAGATTTTGCTAATGAAATGAAACATGAGTTTGAGATGTCAATGTTTGGAGAAATCAAATTCTTTGATGGATTGCAAGTACATCAACTGAAGCATGGCACATTTGTGACCTAATCAAAATATATCAAGGAGATACTCAAGACATTTGGATTGGAAGACTCAAAACTAGACATTACACCAATGGTAACAGGACATAAGTTATCCAAGAATGATGAGTCAGCTGAAGTAAATTAGACAATGTATAGATCAATGATTGGAAAGTTACAATATGTTGTGCATAGTAGACTAGAAATTGCATTAGCTATTGGAATAGTGGCAAGATCTTCTGCTAACCAAAGAGAAAATCATCTGATGGTAGTAAAAATAATATTGAGGTACTTAAAAGGAATAGATGACTATGGCTTATACTACAAGAGGAGTGAGAAGTTTGAGTTGAAAGCCTACACTGATGTAGATTGGGGAGGTGATATTGATGACAGAAAGAGCACCAGTGGAGGAGCACTTTTCTTAGGTAAAAGATTGGTTACTTAGACCAACATAAAGAAAACTTGTACCTTACAATCCATAGTAGAAGCTAAATATGTTCTTGCTACTATCAACTGCACCAATATTATATCGATTAAACATCTACAGCAAGGTATGAAGGAAGAGGTAACTGAACTTGTGATACTCTATTGTGATAACACAAGTGCCATCAACACATCAAAGAATCCTATGATGCATGCCAAAACAAAGCATATTGCAATTAAGTATCACTATGTAAGAGAATTGGTAGGAGACAAGAAAGTAAGGATGGAATATGTTAGCTCAAAGGAACATATTGCTAACATCTTCAAAAAAGCACTACCTAAATATGCTTTTGAGTATCTTAGAGGTAAGTTGGGGGTGATACCCTTATCCACGGTTGTTTAAAGTAAAAGCAAGACTGCCCTACATCAAATGAACTGATTGTTAAAATATTACACATTGATGCAAAGGATACTTTAGGATTTTTCCTGAAGTAATCAAAGTGCTAAAGTTCCAAATCAGTAACAAGTAAGGTGATAGAGGGAGAAATTGGAGTATTTGAAAATGCTACACTTGCATTATCTAATGTTGAGAAAATGTGTCTATAGCATTGTTGTCAAAGAGGGAGAAATATAGCAAAAACTGATCAAACCTATAGAATCAAATGAATAGAGGGAGAAGTAGCTGATACCAAAATAGTAGAAAATGATCAATGCATGTAGAGGGAGAAATAATATAAGGAGTCAAGACTAGTACAAGCTCAAAGTGAGTAGTGGTAAGCCATAGACAAGAGGGAGGAATAGGGGTTTGGATATTTAAAGGGAGAAAACAAGAAGAAAAGGAAATAGTAGCCCAAAGGGAGAAGACAAGACAATATAGACAAGAATCAATCATAGAAATAGCAAAACAAAAGGAGAAGATAGTTTATCAACAAAGAACTCAGAGGGAGTCATAAGCTAGTTTATGTTGCTGATAGAATGAATTATTTTGAATAAAGTTTTCTTTTTGGCATTTAACTTACTGTTCTAACCTAGTCAGCATTTTGATAACTTGATTGATCAGTTTAGTTTGATGGTTGATAATTTTGGTTTGCCATCAATACCAAAGAGGGAGATTGTTGGAAATCTAATTGAAAAGATAATTGTTGAAGAATGAAGAAGATTGTTTACAAAGAGGAAGATTGATGATACAGAATGTTTTAAATCATTCTTTTGTCATTGATGTCAAACTTGCTATTTGTTGGAATGACAATTGCTTATATGATCCAAGTACTATCACTTAGTTGATTGATGAAGAGGATTTAATCAACAAGATGTAACAAAAGTACAAAAGGAAAAGGTTGAGTTATAGTTTTATAATGAAGTACAAGGATCAGTTAAGACAATGGTAAAATGATACATTGATAATATACTTGAAGACACAAAAACTAGCCACACTAAGAAACACTGGAAGAATAAGTTGTAATAAGGTTGTTTGCAAAGCTTAACTAAGTTCATTAGTGAGTGTCGAGCAAGCTAGTTCATGCCGAGCATAATTTTAGTTAGTGCCAAGGAAATGCAAAATCTAGTGTATCCCGAGTGATATAGAAGGAGCTGAGAAAAGTTTAGGTGTCAAGCATTAGAAAAACTTAGTGGATGCTAAGTGAATCTATAGTAGGTGTTGAGCATCAATAAAACATAGTTGGTGTTGAGTAACATAGTATGTGTCGAGAACTAGAATTTTAATCGTGTCAAGTTGCTACATTATGTGAAAACTCAAAGATTTACAAAATTTGAGCTGACAAGGTTGTTACCTTGAATTTTGTGAACCTGATGAAGGATAAGGATGATGAGCTGGAGGCACAAAATTTTAGATAAACTATTTTTAGGCAAATTTAGGAGGCTTCTTCATGATGTTTCTAGAAGGAACAAGATGTGTGTTAGATTCAATGCATCCGACATAATCCATTCGAACTAAAATTTAAGGATGGAAGAATTGAGCAAGAAAAAACAATTTGAGACTTCTATTTAAGAAGTCATAGACTAAGAAGCAATAATTGCTAGGTTGAAGTTGTTCTAAGGGTGTCAAGGAGAAGGCATTGAGAAGAAGGAAGAATAGAGAACATAAACTCTACTTCGATAAGTGGTCATATAGGAGATTGCACTAGTGTATCAAGCATGGAGACTCAAGGAGACCAAGCTTGAAAGGAGGTCAAGTTGTCAGAGTTGTAGAGATTGAAAGCTAGGGAAATTGTGAAGAGTTGAATAGAGATCTAAAATCTGCAAGTTAAGTTGTGAGTTGTATTAGGTCAAAAGCCCGTGTTGTTACTCTCTAAAAATTCTATTAGCTAGGGTAAAACTCTATGGAATTAGGTTGGTTCAATAGCCATTTATAAATCCTTTAATAGGGTGGAATTCCAAGTGATTGTTCTAAAGTCCCCTAACCAAACCCACTTCTAACAAGGTGGTTAAATCCTTTAACTAGATCACATTTAATACTGTGTTGTAGCCTTTAATAGGGTAGGCTTTTAACAAGACATCATTTTAGAAGAGTGAGAATTGAGTATCATGTTACTGGTGGTTTTTTCCAAATTGGGTTTCCACGTAAATCATTATGTTATGTGTTGATCTTTCATGTGTTATCATTGCATGTTGATTTTTAGTAACTTGCTAAGTAGGAAAGTTTAAGCTAGGATGAATGAACAAGTTTGATGAGCTATCTTTACTTGATGAAAAAAATTTATTTGGACATTATGACCTTGAATAACTGATTCACCCCCGCCCC
Organism: Cupressus sempervirens; assembly: GCA_028749045.1. Classification (NCBI taxonomy): domain Eukaryota; kingdom Viridiplantae; phylum Streptophyta; class Pinopsida; order Cupressales; family Cupressaceae; genus Cupressus; species Cupressus sempervirens. The sequence continues at coordinate 305,762,037 of CM053792.1, read as the reverse complement.
CCGTCAGTTATTCTAAAGAATTTCTAACTGTTCCATCCTTCTTTGTATATTTTCATTGATGTCATAGTTGATGTAATTTCCTTGTACTTAGTGTTTAGGAGAATAAGTAAAGCACTTACTAGGGTAAAAGCCTCGACTTTTTCTACTAAAGCATTAAATTTGTGTGTGAGAAGAAGGAAGATCTCTAGGCACAATCCCTTTTGCATTTAAATTAGATTAGAAAGATCCAAATAGAGAAAGGGATACCAATTCTTAATTTTAATTTCTAAAAGGAATATGAAACAAATAAATACTTCTTTATCTCATGTGTGATATGTGTAGGTGTAAATGCAAAATTGAATTAGTTGATTAAGTATGATGTGAATGTAAATCTATATGCTAAATACATGTAAAAAACCCAACTAAGATATATAATTATATTAAAACTATGAAGTTAAATGAAAGAGAAAAGAATCACCTTGAAATGTGTAGAGGAAGATGACATTTTTCTTTTAAAAGTTTAGATAAGGGCTTGTCACTAACAATATGATCATGGATCCCTAAATAAAATAGGAAAACCAAAAAAACCAAAAAAGCCTAGAAAGTAATTTTTCTATTGAGATGTTTGGAATAGGTTGAGTTGATGGAAAAGTGCCTAGATTCCTAGGGCCTTGTAACTAGGTTAACCAATTATTTCTGAAAGATTTTAGGGAGTTATATCCATCTGTGCAACCAAAAATTTTCTATCTTGTCCCTATGTGTTCAATTTTTTTGTTTTTGGTTTGATGAGGGACTACCTTGGTCAAGTCCTAGATTGAGGAATCAACCTTGTATTGAAATGTAATTGATAAAAGAATGATAACAATTAATAGGATGGAATATATCAAATAAAAGATACAATTTCAAGGTCTAAATACTATGATTAATTATAAATGATTAATACTATGATTGATTATCCTAATCTCACCATCATAAGGAAATTTAATACATTGATGAATAGGAGAAGAAATAAATTGCATGGTAGTCAACCAAGGTAAACCAAAATTCACTTGAAAGTAATCATAAGTAGGAATAAAAAATGGTACTACTCACCACTTTCCCACAATGCTAAATAGGAAAAGAGATTAAAACTTGCAAAGAAATCATTACAAGTCTGAATCAAAGTATCAATTAAGTCATAGAAGTCATGATGTTTCCTTTTATTATAAAGATATTCCTTAGTGATGATATTAAACATAGAAGTGGTATCAACAAGACACCCATAGAAAGGACATTTAGCAATCTGAGTAGTAATATAGTGAGGATCATCTGGAGCCTAAAACTTATCATTATCAATGAATGAGATAGTAAGCGCTCTACTACATTTACGATTCAATTTAGGTTGATCATTAGATCTAGAAGAAATATCTTTCTTCAGTGGAGGTGGAGGTTACACTAGACATTCCATATCATTAACAATATTATCATTCTCTCATTGTAATGTATTATAATCAACATTCACTTCAGGAGGATAGAAGAAGAAGGATGCTAACCAATAATATTTGTATCTTGATGGCAAGGACTTGTGTTGATTTGAATGTTTTTATTAGTAGGTGCTTCATATTTATTCCCAATATCTTGACCCTTAATATATAAAACATTAGCATCATTCAAATCCAAAATCTTACATTTAAAAGAATAATAGGCCTCGGTACCACATCTAGACTAGTGATGAAATTGACAAAAATCTTGAGGATTAAAGTGTAGACTTGATGTTAAGAAGGAAAAATAAAATTTTAACAAGAGGAAGTGTAATCATATTAGCACTAACCAATCTAGTCATAAGAGAAAGTAAATACTCAAAGAAAGGAGTGAACTTATGGTTTGTCTTATATATAGAGGAAGAAGTAGTGGCACTATGAGATGTAGTAGCTGCTTGATCATCTACAATATTCATGGCTTTATTGATATTGACATAGTTGTTAAGTTTGTGGATTTTTTTAGGATTAGGTTTAGAATCACTCTTATCAATTGGTACATGAGCCATTGGAGTGGTGCTCTTAAACTGACCTGCTTGTAATTGATAATGATGAAGTGCTACATAAAGTTGTGAAAAAGTGATAAAATCAGTAAGGAGAATCTTATCTCTAATATACTTTTGTAAATTCACAATAAACATATGTTGAATATCAATATCAGGCATAGGATAAGAAATATGAGCATGCAAATGCTTAATTCTACCACTAAATTCAGTCACTTTCTCTTTAGAGCCTTGTTTACAATGCATAAAATCAATCAAAGAAACAAAATGCCCAATATTATTTTGAAATTGTTTTATGAAAAAGTTAGCAAGTTAATAAAAAGAATCAATAGAATGTGGTGGCAAAGAGAACTACCATTACAAATATTTGTCACAAAATGTGCAAGAAAACAACTTAGCTAAATTCCTATGGTCACAAGAACAGTCACAACATCAAACTTGGAAAGTCTTAAGAGATGTCATAGGATCACATTTACCATATATAAGTGTCAAGTCAAGACATATCATCTTGTAAAGGAGAACTAGTATGGATACTATCAAAAGACAAAGGACTACCCATATCATATGTAGGAACATTGAACTTAGATTGAGTGAAGGAATTGAGTTTTTTATGCAAAGAAGAAATTGTCTAAGAAAGACTAAGGATATTAGAAGCAATAGATGAAACATGCACATTTGAGAAACTAGGAAGGGTGAGTGAATTAAACTAAATGGAAGAAAAATTAGGTTGAATATTAGGAACCATGGTAGGAGGATTAGGATAAATAAAAGGAACACTATTATATGAAGGCTTTGGAGACAACAATGAACTAGAATAATCATAAGAAAAGAGGGATAGGAAGACTACAAAGAGGATTAGGAACCTAAACATTGTAGTCATAATAGGAAGAACATAAGTGGAAGTGCTAGCCATAAGCATGCAAATAGGAAAAATAGGCTAAAGAATAAAAATAGGAGGAACCCTTCCCACTTTAGAAGAAAATTGAGACAAAGGATTAACATGAGAATGGAAAATATGAGTAATATCACACAATAGATTAATACCATGTTCATCATTACGGATCACTTTTTTAAGATCATAAAAATTTGTAATAGTCTCAATATTATGATTTTCTTATAAAATCCAATCATGCATTTTATCAATCTTAGTAGAAATCTTATCAAATTGTTTAGAAGGAACTCATAAAGCGTAATCCTCATTATGAGATGAGTGAGAAGAGTCATGCTCCATAGAAGAATTAGGATCACAAGAAACTATAAGATCACACAAGTTTCTAAGGAAAGGAGAAGAGGAATCAAGATCAAAGAGAGCTAGGAGTCTATGACTTCTCCTAACAGGAATGCTATAAGTAGGAATAAAATTAGTAAATATCATACATCAAAAAAGGAAAGAAAACAAAAATAGATCTAACCTTATGATATGAACTCCAAACTAATATAATGACAAAGTATGAAAAGAGAATCTAATGTCACAAATGAAAGAAGTTGATTCATAATATAACATGAGGATCTACTCCTCAATCAAAAGAGGAAGTTTTGAAAATCAGGTTCACGAATAAATGGTGGACACAAAACACACCTCAAAATGAAAAGGGGAATATAAGACCACAAAAGAAAGAGTTGACATAGTTAGGTTCACTAATAAATGCTGAACACACAATAAAATGCAATAATATAATGCCAAAATCAAAAGAGGAAATGTTCATGGGTGGGTTCACTAATAAATGTAAGAGGGGGAATTTGAATCAAGGATAATGCCCTAAGCTCATCACATAACCTTTTCACACACACACACACACACACACACACACACACACACACACACACACACACACACACGCACACACAAAGAAAGATAATATAAGGAAAACAATCCTTCTACTCCCAATTCTAGAGAACTAGGTTGAAAAAGATGAGCCCTAGCAAAATGAACATGAAACATTAATGCAAATTAGATCTAGGAAGAACAGGGGAAATAAATATGATTCCTTAAGTGTTCTCAATGCATGTATGAAAGAAGGTACAACTATATGGATATACTAAAAGGACAAACAAGGCAAAGAAATATACCTTTGAAATCTATTTTCTTCTTGTATTGATAAAAATGAGGGGAAATCTTTAGTTTCAGGCCTAAAACTATGTGACGGATGAAACCCAAAAATACTTCAGTGATCTATAAGGGAAAAAATTATGCCCTATGGGTGAAATAACTCATTAGGGGTGAAGTTTTTCCCTAATTGATGTTGTCTAGTGCTTATTCAATTTTCACAATTTAGGTAAATGAAAAAAATGGTACTCTAATTTGCAACCTATCCGTCAATCTAATATTTGAGAACTACAATAAAAAGGTTTTTTTTTATTGATGCATGGTTGGGGGGGGGAGGAGGAGAGTTTCCTCAATCAAACCCAAGTTTTAGAGCTAACCATGAATTGTAATAACTAAAATAGCATGAATGTAAAGTAAATGTATGAATTCTCCTTATGAATTTGGATCTCTTGAATCAAATGCAATGTACTTGACTTCACCAATAGATTGGATCAAGAAGATGAAGATGAATAGATTTAGAAGATGTGACAAATGATCTTGAATGGATTGATAAAGATCTTGAACATAAATGCCTTCAATTTCTTTTACACTTGAACCCTTGATCTCCAATAGAATGCTTGAATGCTTGAAAACTTGAGAGGTTGAGAAAGAGAGTGCTTGAACTTGTGAATGCATAGCATGTTATGAAAAATGGAATAAATGGAAGGTGTTATATCGAGCTCAAAATTAACTAACTCTCACATACCAACCAACTTAGGAATTAACACCCAAACATCATGGAACATGGGATTGGAGGAGAAGAGAAAAAACATGGTCTCACTAGGGGAAAATTTCACCCTTGATTGGCTCATTAGAGGTGAACTTATCACTTTATTGATTAGGGGAAAATTCATCACTTGATGATTAGGTGTAGAAACCCTTAGGATTGTCTTAGGGCTCCATACCAGGTCTCAAAATTCAAAAATCTGGTCTAGATTCTAAGGAAATCCTTTTTTGATGCGAGAAGTAGATTCCAAGTTTATGGATGCATGAAAAGGAGGATCTAGGGGAAATAGATCCTATGTTGAGTTTAATACCATGAAAATAGTAGCTTAAAAGAGGATCTATTAGGTTTGATTCCAATTCCACCTAGGTGGAACAACAAAAAAGGGTAGGAGAGAGAGAGAGAGAGAGATGATCTCACATTAAATAGGTACTAAACCTTAATTAAATTGGAATCCTTCCAATTTAAGACTGTACAAGAAAATAAAATATCCAAACTTAAGTATGCCATAATATATGCCTATTAGTAATTGTAACCATAATTTAAAACATATAAAAAGTACCCATAAGGATATAATGTACAAAGCACCATAAACAGATCCCTCCTAGGCCAAATGCATAAGCTAAAAATATTAAAATAGAAAATAAAATATAGAGAGCTAGCTCTCTTTTTCCTTTCCCTTCCCCTCTAGTTTTTCCAATAACACTTGGAGCCAATCATCCACAAAAAATATGTACAACAAGCCCCCTTACTGCAATAACAAGTCCTTCCTTCTTAGGATGAAGCATGTGTAGGGTAGAAACTATTGAGTGCATAACTTTAACCGCAAATCTAGCAACCTCATTGAATCTCTATTCCACAACATCCTATCTCTCATGTACTTTTTTGGTACTCTTCTCTAGGGTAGAAAAATTATCCTTTTGGCTCTAAGAATCACCACTGGGGCTCAATACCCATCTTCTTCTTACCCTTATCATGTTGGCAAGAAGGGGAGGCAATAACACCCATTTCCTCCACAACATTGGTCTTTACAAGGATGTCAACCTCATTCTTAAGGGTATCTAAGACATGAGATAATATGAAGCTCAATTGAATATCCATAGCGCTCTCCTTCACATTCCATTTTTCCTCACTAACTGTGTTCTCCTCATCTTCTATATAATTTTTCCTTTTAGCCTTCCTTTTCTGGGGAGGCCTAATCAAGATTCTTCTTAGTTCTAAGATACCTTCTTCTCCCAACCTCCATTTTAGCATCTAAGCCCACAATCCATATATCTTTCTCCATTTTAATCTTCTCAATTAAATGGGATGGGGTGGACTTAGGGTGTTTGGTTTCAATCGTAGAGGCAATCTTGACATAAATTTGGGTAGTCAAAGTGGAAATAGAAAGGTTAGGAAAAATGACTCAGACATTAATAGGATGGGGGGTAGAAGGGGGGAAAAGGGGATTTATGGAAATTAGATAGCCTAAATATAAAATCTTGATGAAGGATGGTATAGGAATTTCCTTCCTTCATCTTCTTCCTAACTTTAAATATATTGTCCTCCATAGAGTGTAGAATAAGGTAAGGGAACAAAATGAGGTCCCAATTTATGAAGTGGTTCAAAATAGGGAAGTGGTAGTTGTAGAAAATATGAAATATAATTTCCAAAGAGATATAGAACAAGATGGCATAACATGCCTCTTTCTAGGGATCTAACAAATCCTTTCTCACAAAAGCCACATGATCACAACTTAAACTTTCATTGGCATAAAAGAAGTAGTTATGCGTGGCTTCATGAGAAACTCTCATCTACTTCCTCCATTTTTTTCTATCCAAGGAGAGCATACCTTTCTTAGCAATTACCTCTTCATTGATCTCAAAAGAGATCACATTGACAAACACCCATCTATTATTCTAGGAATTGATGAACTGCATGGATATAGATTCATCATATCCCTTAATATAGTGCATGTAGGAACCAATCTTCCCTCTCTTAGGTAAACCCAAGCCACTTCATTATAATCTTCAATCTTATCTAGCTCAATATGGATAGGATTACCATCCATATCTTTGTTCTCACCTAGATTAATACTCAACCCTTCAGATAAATTCAACATAACCCCATCTTTACCAACAAGAAGACTAAAAAACTTAATGTATGATTTTTTTTGTGTTGAAGCTGTTTAAATAACCATTCTTCTTATATAAGATGAAGGCACACTACACCATGTATAATAAATACCACAAGTTCTCCAATTTGAAAGCCAACTATAAATGCTACTACCATCCATACACATACCATCATTATTTATGCCATCTTTATATCTTAGTGAAAATTCCATCCCATCTTCCTATCTTTTGAAAGTTCAAAAAAATGGAAAATTTGAAGCCTAATCATGGCAACTTTACCCTTACCCAAATCATTTAGAAATACTCTCTCACAAAAAATATGGTCATGATAATAATGACCCAAAAAGGATCCTAATTCTAACATTGATAGAATGGAATCACAAGACATTAATTTAAATCCTTTTCCACAAGGGACGGTATATGAGCTAATAGTCTGTCAACATTAAACTAGTGCCATAGACCAATCATCTCCTATCCCAAATCTACCAATACATCCATCACCTGGTTACCTTCACAATAGATGAGATGAATAACCACTTCTCAAAATCTTGAAACAAGGACCTAGGCATCATTGACAATTGGACTAACTTTCTTGTTTATTTTACTATGTCTTTTAACTACCTCAATGATGAGCTATGAGTCAAACTCAACTATCAAAAGGGGAGTCCCCATTGACTTGGAAACCTTAACTCCCTATAATATCCCCATGGCCTCTACAACATTTCTAGTATTTTCTCCACAATTACAACCATAAGCCACTACATTCCTGTCACTATTGTCATGAATTATACCTTTAACAATAGAAAATCATCTTTGCATTGATCTATAAAAATTGATTTTGAGCCATGATGTGTGGGGTGATTTCCATTTGACCTTCTATTTAGCAATAATTTTAGAATTATCATATTTAGAAATTAAATCTAGAAATTGTCAGGCCTCACCCCAACTTGTCATAGCATAGAGATTTTATTTTCATTTTGATGTTTGGGACTTTCATATTTTGACAGTTATTTGAGACTTAGATGGACACTGGCTTGTTATCTATTGATTTTGACATTTTAGTATTGTTTTACATTTATGATAGCTACTAAGAACCTGATCTTGTGTATGGGATGATCAAAAAAATATGGATGCAGTTTTACACATGGTAGAAAAGAATTAGATTATGATATGATACAAAATGTAAATTTGATTATGATGATTTATGATTTAATGTGATATGTAGATAAATGTTGATTTAATAATGATGATTTATTATTTAGTGTGATATGCAAATAAATGTTAATTTGATTATGATGATTTATGATATGCAGATTTTGATATTTTAATATTTTGAATGATTAGGAAAGGAAATTTAATTGAATTATGTTAATTTGGATTACGTGACATTTGAAAGCATATGCATTTATGATATATATGTTATATGACCTCCTTGGACTATTGATGCTCGAGTTCAATGTGTAGGAAGTGGAACCATAGAAATTTTTGGGGGAAACAAGATCCAAACTTATGTGAACATAGTTTGACCAAGGTGAATATCTGGAAGATTCAAAAGCCTCGTTGTGATGTATTCTATTTTGTAAATGTAAGTTTTCTTGTATGTGGAAATTCGTAATCATAAAGATGCATTAGGAACATGTTGTGGTGATGTGTACTTTTATGTGTCACTTGACACTTGTGGATTTTGTGTGTAATGACATGTCATTTAGGGTTTTGGTCATGGTGGCATTTTACCCTAAAACTAGTTACCTTGTTAATGATTAAGTAAACCCACTTGACAAGGGGTAGGATGGGTTATAATCAAGGGAAATTCGAATTTAGAATTGACTAGGGTATTGAGGGGTCATTAGGTGGTTCCAAAGTGTCTTTTATGTGAAAATGAGCTACCCATATGATAGTATAACATGTTAGGGACCTAATTTTGACCATGATAGTGGCTAGACAACCTAGGGGACCCCATTAGCCATGCATTCTTCCACCAATTCGAAAATGGAGTTGTTACACATGTTCTCTCCCATGTTTCCACTAAGTCAAATATAACAAACTTAGAGGGAGACAAGTTTGTAAGAAGAAGTGGCTTGATGTATTTGCTAAAATAGCTAGTGGGAAGGCCTTATTAGGGATTCTTGGACAAATTAGTGAGGTGTTCACCCACTCTATATGTTTAGAGACAATTAGGGTTTTGGAGGAAGACTTCAGGAGCTCTATAACAAATATCATTTTCTTATCTTAGATCAAGGTTGGTGTTTGTACCATGACCATGTTCTTTCTCTTAGCATTGCATAATGAATATGCAAGCATGGAGTATTTGTTATGGGATCATGCATTGTATTGTGAATCTTGGTATTGTAGATTTTGATATTGTGTTGTGATAGTGTAAATGTTCATTGTGTTCATGTAATTTTCTTGGCTTTCTTTCTTGATCTTCTTGTTTTGATTTGAATATCAAGAGTTAATTGGTGTGAAGGTTTCACTCACCCTTGGGAGGGAAGAGATGTCTTCGGTGAAGGGGTTAGTTGGGCTCAACAATGCAGTAGAAAGCCTCTTCTCTTGGAGAGAAGGTGGAAAATTTCATGGAGTATGAGCTCCATTGAAGCAACTATCTTGATATTATGATTTAGGGTTGATAAGTGGAAATATGAATTTGGGGGTGATAAGTGAGAAATTGTGAAGAGAAGCATGTATGATGCAAGCCTTTTAGAGGCATGGTGAAATTCAATGTGTGTGAGTTGTATTGACATGAAAAATCTCCTCTTTGAAGAGCCCACCTTTGCCCAATGTTTTTATGATTCCAATGGTGAATCAATGTGCAAGCCATGGGAGGGATTGTTTTGTGTTACATGCATTGACAAGTGATGTGTGTGTGTATCCCATTTGGATTTTGTTTCCCCTACTCGATGGGTGGCTTCATAGAAGCCTAGGATGGGAGGTGAGCTTCCATGGTTCCTAGTTTGTGTGTGTTTACAAATTTTGTGAAGATGGATCCGTTGAAGATATTAGGGTTTCACTCTTGCCAATGTTGAAAAACCAAGTGTGTAGAGAGAAAAATCCTCCTATGTTATCTCAAAATGTGTTGTGATGTTAAGTCCCCATTTTGTTCCAATGTGAAGTAAAAAGAAATTTCCTTATTTTTGTAAATTATTGAAATTGTGAAGTTGAGAAAATTGTGCAAAGTGGCCTCTGTAAGGAAATATTTATTGACTAAAAAAAAGAGAGAGGAAATATTCATTGTCAGTTTCACACTATGTGATTTGATGTATTATGGAGAAGTTATGTAATGAGACCCTTCTTATGTTGTTTGTGAATCATTTTGTAGAAATATTTCATAGTTGTTGTGTGGAAGATTATTATGGATATAGTTGACTCAATTCAAACATATGTGATTGATTGGTAAAATCATATGTTATGAAATGGAAGGAAGTTGTCATATTTTGATAGTTCATTTCATGTGTATGAAAATTAGTTCATTTGGATTACAAGTCCTAACAAATTCCTAGGTTAGATAACACCATCACATCATCAAACATGTTCAGTGAAATTCCATGGTAGGATTAAATGAAAATTAGCTTGAAAAAGAATACATAGTCTACATTTATGAAGAAAAGCATGTTGTAGGTGTACATTTTACCCTTCTAGAAATTGTATGAGGAAGACCAAAATAAGAGGATTTTTATTACAGACCAATATTTTATTCAAAAATAATATACTAAGAATCTTGTGCTTAGAAGGTTAATAAAATTATGCATGTGCTAAGAAAAAGACTCAAAACAATAATGACCACCTAGTCCTAAATATTGTGAGAGAAGACTTCCATCAATCATGTGACCTTTGGTCACTATGTTATAATACAAAAAATAAAATGATGAGCTATATATGAATAAACTAAGACTATGTCAAATCTAGAAAAGCCTAGACATCTATCCCCTAGACCTAGGTAATAATCAAATGAAAATCCACCCAACCCATTAATAATAAAATTTAAATTAAAAAAAGGAAATCTTAACAATACCCAAGTGCCTATCCTTTCTAAAATTATTGGATGCATCTGATAAAGTTTTGGTAGGGGACAACAAACTGACATAAGGTCAGACCCATCCCCCTAGGCACCTCCACCTTGGGACAAGGAGAAGTGTGCCTCCCTAGATCCCTAGGCACCTTAGAAGAAGGAAACATAGGATAGGAAAATTTAAGGAAAATTTAACTAGCACCTAATTTGGAGGAAGGGGGAGTTTTGATATTTTATGGGGATCAATATTATGGTTTTGGGAAAGGTAAGTAGAATGGAATAGGTGCTAGGATATAGTAGGGTGTAAGGTAGATATTCATGGGTAGTTATATTATTTGGGCACCTGATTTGAAGGAGGGATGGGTAAGTTGTTAAGTGAGCTAGTTAATTTATGTTTTATGGTATAAGCGTAGTTGAGTTTGATTGAACTAATGTATTTAAATATATTTAATCATGTGTTGAGGGGCTAGGAGGTGGTTTTTAGTTAGTAGGTGATAAAGTTGTAATTAAATAAATATAGGATTTAAATTATTATGTAGGTTCTTTATTTATCTTTATGTAACCATCACTTAATTAATAAGGAAGTAGAAAGGTTGTATGTAAGGAGTAAATTAGAAATCAATTTTGTAATTAATCTTTTATTTGGAGCTCTTATATTTTCCTTAATTATTTAACCCATTAATTGATAATGGTATGATCTATAGTTAGGATACAGGCCTAATGTATTGATCTTCGTATAATTTGATGTGGGTGTCAATCAACATTGGTCAGTGATAACCAATAACAAGATCTTAGAGAAAATTAAAATAATAATAATAAAATGATACATTTATAAATACGTTGTCAATAGTCAAGTTAATGGTACACGAGTAGTTAGGAACTTGATGTAATAACAATGTCCAAGAACTCATTAAATTTGGTATGACTAAATAATAGAGAATAAGAATAATAAAACATAGTTGATGATTAATCTGATAGTCTAGTTAGTAGTACTTAACTAGTAAGCCATCAATATGATCGAGGTTAATAAAGGATAGAACATAAGAAACTCATTAAATGGTCGTATCATATCATAACAACTAGAATAGTTATGGACATGAAAAGTAACGAATTAAAGTTATTTAGCTAGGATAATTATAAGACATCTGGACAATTAGAATTATGGAACCATTATTACAACAATTGATGCAAAATATTTGCTTCACATCCACATATGTAATGCCTCAATCCAAGGATAAAGTGTGGATTCTGACATGATAACATCACTTAACTAGTATGACATAACCTAGATTTTCAACTAATGATAGGAATAAATTGGCCTCCCATGGAAACTTGAAGTCCAAAATTTTGAAGAAAAAAAAATTCCCCCAACTCAACTAAAAATTAATCATCTGCAAACTCAATGATCGAATGAGAAACTTTATAATGTTCTCAAGGATACATGAATTATTATATTTCAGTCAACCCATTATTCGATAGAATCTCATAACATAGTATAGGTTGTTTCATGCTATCCTTTAGTTCACCTTTCAAAAAAAAATTTGTTGGTTGTGTTTTGCCTTGTTAAATTTAGGGCATGATAGAAATTCCCATTTTTCATCCAGGATCTTATGACTATTGGAAGGGGGATTGGGGGAGTTGTCCATATCTAGATAGGAACACATTCTCTGAGGAGGCTTATCATGATTTATAGAGTGACGGCTGAGGAGGATCTTTTGTCTATAAGATGTGATTGACCACTCCTTCCATAAATTCCAACACATATATAATGGTATAACCTTCCATAAACTCTTGATGAGGAGGTGAGAAAATGGTGCCTCCTAATAGAAGATAAACTATTTGGGGTCATCATTGAAGACACACTAAAGCCCAAACCTATTCAAAATACCTGTCCATATAGATTTTGCATTGGGGAAATGTATCATAAGGTAGGGATTGAATTCCTTCTCATTATTGCATAAATTACATCGGTTCACAAATTATCTTCAAAGCCCCTTTATTTTAGATTGTTGATTGTGAGAATGCTCTTGTGTAGAACAACCCGCCAAAGGAATTTAATCTTTTGGTAGGACACTTGGGTTCCAAACATGTTTCTAGTAGTCCACATTATCCTTTTGACTAATAACAACTTTTAGGATGACTTGACACTTAAATCCCCAAAACTATTCAAATCCCAAATTATGGTATCCTCACTCAAAAAAAGTAGGAATCCAAGTAGCTTCCATAATTCCTTGTAGCTCCTCTACGAGTTCAATAAGTTTATAGTTTTGTCCTCCATAGGTAAGTTTGTACCACTTACCATTGTTATCTACATAGCTACTTAACCTCTCACCAACCTAGTTTATACAAATGCTCCTCACCACACTATAGGGGATTTGATTTAGAGGATTATTTTCCCACCTACTTATCTTCCCAAAATATGATGTTATTTTTGTCCCCAATCACACATCTCACTCCCTTTTTGAGCAGACTCTGACTATTGACAATGTTAGTCCAGATTTTGAAACTTGCTGGGAGGTCACTTATGTACAACTTATACTAAAAAGGACTTCCTCCAAGGTATTTGACGTTCATAATTCTACACCATCCAATATAATCATGAATCTATCTCCAACCTACCTTAGCCATGAGGGCTCTATTAAGGTTTGCAATTTTCCTCAAGCTTAGCCCTCCCTAGGCTCTAGGTTTACAAACTTTTCCCTAAGCAACAAGGCTTATCCTAGATTTCTCTTCTATTCCTGATCATAGGCAATTTTGTTGGATTTTCTCAATAGTATCTCTAAGTCTACTAGATATTTTAAATAGTGATAAAAAAGAAATACCTATACCTTGGAGGGAGGCCAAAAGTAATTGTAGGTTATCCGCATTGTTGAGAACTTTCCCTTTCCAGCCTACAAATTTCTTGTACATTCATACCATGACCAAGTTCCAAAAATGGGGCTGACTTCCTTGACAACGAAAGATAGAAGGGAGAGTAGCCATCTACTAATTGAGTTCTCTAGTCATCCGTCCTTGGAGATCTCTCTTAGTATTGAAGAAGTATAATTTTCTCTTTTTGTAATTTATATTCTGACCAAAGGCTTTAGCATAATGATCCAGAAGCTCCTTTTACCACTTGGCCTTTCTCATGGAAGATAAACCATCAAGGAAAGTATCATCAACAAATTGTTGCAGCAACTCAAGTGCAAGAGTTGAGGAAGGGTTAATGCCTTTGATTTTTCCTTGCTCAACCAAGGACATATAGTTCCTTCCAAGAGCTTTAGTTACAATAATGAACAAGTAGGGGGAAAGGAGGAAAGGGGGTTACCATAGATATAGATGTTATCATTTGCATCATTCTCATATTAAGAAGCTTATGCCAGTTATTTGGTAATTTTGTAATAAATACATACATTTTAATAATGTTAATTTGCAGCACTAAAATATTTAGCTAACTTATTATGAGTGTGATGTCCTTTTGTAGTTCAAGTTAAACCACTTTCATTATTAGGTTTAGTTTTTATTTGTTGATCTTATTATGTGCTATTTCTAAACTTTTCAAACATTCACAACTATAACAAATGACACACTTTCAGATATGACACATTTTTAGATATGACACATTTTCATAGATTTAGGAAGAGTTAGATAAAATTAAATTGACTTAAATTTGCAACCTTAATACTTATCCATGAGTTCTTAAATGGTAACATTATAATAAAATGTTTTGATTGGCATATTATTGCCTTGCACTCACGTTAATGAATATTTTATATTATATTTATCACATGAATTAATATTATTTTGGATTTGTAATATTGTGGTAAATACATATAAATTTTGTTTTTATTGTTTTTTAAACCTTTATTTAAATTTATAAGTCAAAGTATCCTAAACTTTATATTGTCTTTTTTAGAAGATTTATTGTTATTTTGTGTTGCATTTATCATTTATTATATTATAAGCTAGTAATGATTTTGACATGTATCTGAAAAAATACAAATTGTAAGAATACTAACAAATTAATATTGTTAAATATATTTAGATAATCAAATCTCTTAGCAACTCATTGTTCAATGTACAAAAATGTGTAATTGCTACTCCTAATTTCTTAAACTAATAATTTTCAATAAAGTTAAGCTTGACCTCTTTATTTAATATTTATTTTAGTTTAATAAATAAAAGATTAAATACTTTATAAATATGATTAAATCATAATCAACCTTTATATTTATTTTTCAAATATATATATAGCTACTTAACCTCTCACCAACCTAGTTTATAAAAATGCTCCTCACCACACTATAGGGGATTTGATTTAGAGGATTATTTTCCCACCTACTTATCTTCCCAAAATATGATGTTATTTTTGTCCCCAATCACACATCTCACTCCCTTTTTGAGCAGACTCTGACTATTGACAATGTTAGTCCAGATTTCGAAACTTGCTGGGAGGTCACTTATGTACAACTTATACTGAAAAGGACTTCCTCCAAGGTATTTGACGTTCATAATTCTACACCATCCAATATAATCATGAATCTATCTCCAACCTACCTTAGCCATGAGGGCTCTATTAAGGTTTGCAATTTTCCTCAAGCTTAGCCCTCCCTAGGCTCTAGGTTTACAAACTTTTCCCCAAGCAACAAGGCTTATCCTAGATTTCTCTTCTATTCTCGATCATAGGCAATTTTGTTGGATTTTCTCAATAGTATCTCTAAGTCTACTAGATATTTTAAATAGTGATAAAAAAGAAATACCTATACCTTGGAGGGAGGCCAAAAGTAATTGTAGGTTATCCGCATTGTTGAGAACTTTCCCTTTCCAGCCTACAAATTTCTTGTACATTCATACCATGACCAAGTTCCAAAAATGGGGCTGACTTCCTTGACAACGAAAGATAGAAGGGAGAGTAGCCATCTACTAATTGAGTTCTCTAGTCATCCATCCTTGGAGATCTCTCTTAGTATTGAAGAAGTATAATTTTCTCTTTTTGTAATTTATATTCTGACCAAAGGCTTTAGCATAATGATCCAGAAGCTCCTTTTACCACTTGGCCTCTCCATGGAAGATAAGCTATAAAGGAAAGTATCATCAACAAATTGTTGTAGCAACTCAAGTGCGAGAGTTGAGGAAGGGTTAATGCCTTTGATTTTTTCCTTGCTCAACCAAGGACATATAGTTCCTTCCAAGAGCTTTAGCTACAATAATGAACAAGTAGGGGGAAAGGAGGAAGGGGGGTTACCATAGATATAGATGTTATCATTTGCATCATTCTCATATTAAGAAGCTTATGCCAGTTATTTGGTAATTTTGTAATAAATATATACATTTTAATAATGTTAATTTGCACCACTAAAATATTTAGCTAACTTATTATGAGTGTGATGTCCTTTTTTAGTTCAAGTTAAACCACTTTCATTATTAGGTTTAGTTTTTATTTGTTGATCTTATTATGTGCTATTTCTAAAGTTTTGAAACATTCACAACTACAACAAATGACACACTTTCAGATATGACACATTTTTAGATATGACACATTTTCATAGATTTAGGAAGAGTTAGATAAAATTAAATTGAGTTAAATTTGCAACCTTAATACTTATCCACAAGTTCTTAAATGGTAACATTATAATAAAATGTTTTGATTGGCATATTATTGCCTTGCACTCACATTAATGAATATTTTATATTATATTTATCACATGAATTAATATTATTTTGGATTTGTAATATTGTGGTAAATACATATAAATTTAGTTTTTATTGTTTTTTAAACCTTTATTTAGATTTATAAGTCAAAGTATCCTAAACTTTATATTGTCTTTTTTAGAAGATTGATTGGTATTTTGTGTTGCATTTATCATTTATTATATTATAAGCTAGTAATGATTTTGACATGTATCTAAAAAAATACAAATTGTAAGAATACTTACAAATTAATATTGCTAAATATATTTAGATAATCAAATCTCTTAGCAACTCATTGTTGAATGTACAAAAATGTGTAATTGCTACTCCTAATTTCTTAAACTAATAATTTTCAATAAAGTTAAGCTTGACCTCTTTATTTAATATTTATTTTAATTTAATAAATAAAAGACTAAATACTTTATAAATATGATTAAATCATAATCAACCTTTATATTTATTTTTCAAATATATATATATATCAAAATCTTATTTGAAAATTTTAAAAGTATAAATTAAAACAAATACCATTAATCAATATATTAAGACATGAAAAATAATACCTTCATAATAGTACAAAGATTCATATAACTCTTCTTCATGACATTAGAAAGTATATTGTAAACTGGAAACCCATACTAACATTTTCATTATAAAAAAAAATTGTTTGAAAAAAGGTGCCCTTATTACAGAATGCACGTCTTAAACTGCTGTTACACTAATACACATTCTTCTTTCTAGCATTATAGAAAAGAGACATAAATAGTCTCTTTCTTCTTTGGCCACCATGTTGAACAAGCACAAAAATGGAAATAGCGAAATTTAGAAAACTAAGCACATGTTGCACCGTGAATTTAAAGACGTAAGTCAAGAGATCAACAGAGGGAAGATCTTTGGGTGAAGGAAGAAGAGATTCAGATCTACCACCATTTCCATTCAAAACAACCCATGCCGGGCTCGAGATGACAATGCATAAACCATACTCTTGTTATTAAACTCAATCGGTTAAATATGTTTACATGAAACCAAACATGCACATTATCTTTTGAATTAAATAAGTGATTGAAGTTAGTATTACTTAATGATAGTAATATGTAGATGCAATATCTAGTCTATTCAGATAGAGAGATGGATTTGTGTAAATTACAATATATAGTCTATTCAGATAAAGAGATGGATTTGTGTAAATTACTATTCATGAAATATAGACCAACAAATTTGACACACAGCATCATACCTGGATTGTCGGCTAGGAATCTAAGGGCCACCCAACCTCCACTGGGAACTCCAACCGTGTTTCTCTCGGGAGGATCCACGAGATTAAAGTTAGCAGGTCAGTGCTCGCATTGTAGTTTCCAGTACCCATACCCACGATGAAGAAGTTGAAGCCGTGCAGATGCAGAGGATGGCTCTCGAATGTCACAATGCTGGTGTCCTGCAGAACTAGTTGCACATTGGTGTTAAAGGAAAGCACTTCGACCCTCGTGTTATTGAGGGTCCGTGTGTTGTTAGGCGGCGTGCCTGTGTAGTTGAAAGGAAATGGCGGATTGTCAGGGAAAGTGGTATTCTAAACTCCAACCGAAGAAGAGCGGTGGAGGGAAGAATGAAGGAAATGTTGTTAATGGAGGCTGCAAACTTGGTACCATTGGGACCTTGACATGTTTGTCCTTGTGGGCACGGGTTCAGCCCCAACCCAACTGTGAAGAAGAACTGTTTATCCACCTTCTGAGGAACAGATGCCGCTGGAAATTTTCGATTGCCTAAGCTTCTCATCTTTTGGCTGAAGTTGGCGGCAAAAGAGGTATCATTCGGGGCTGGAAGCGTAGGCTTCATCATGGGAAGAGAGGAGGAATTGACATTGGAGACATACTCTACAACTCCAGCACTGGTTGACTTATCAAAAGCTGGTGTTCCCGTAGCAAAAGGGCCTGCAAACACGAGGAATGTCGCATTGGGTGGCTGAGACATGGCCGTCAAGAGGACGTTGGTAGTCTGACCAGGAGTGATCAGAATAACGCTGGTTTGAAATGGCTTGACATACATAGCGTCCGCTTCTAGTACGGTCGATGTATGATTGGCAATTGTGAAGAACAAGTCACTGTTAAGCGTAGCATTAACTAACGAAGTAGGTATGTTTTACAAGGGATCACTCTGAGCCTGAATGTATCTGCATTGCACATGAGTAAACATTATATTTGTTACACTCACATTTAAACAAATGAACATTGGTCTCTTTATGTTTCATCCATTTTTAACTGGCTGTACTCACCGTCGGCAGAGCAGTTGTACATAAGCCCAGGGAGTCCATTCATGGTATATGCATCTGACACATTCGCTTGCGCACCACTTTGCATTGCCTGATTGATAACAGTCTCAGTGTCCGCATTCCACCACTCCCCTACAATTTGCAATCCAAAAGACAGTTTTTCCGTTGAAGACATCTGATGTAATAGCAAAGTTGATGTTCTTATAACCAATTAAATCTAGACAATAGAGAAATAAAGTTATGTACAATGACACCATATTGTCTACGAATACTGAAAGGGCATAGCAAAAACAATGGGCACTTCCTGGTGTGGGGGAGGGAATGGGTAAGAAGCATTCTTTTTGGGGTAGATGATATCATGATAATGGGCCCATGTAAGCTTGCTCGCAACCACGAGATGTGGGCATGCCACCACAATGTTCCTCTCTGCCTTTTCACTATATATTTGTACACGTAGCTTTTCCCAGTTTGAAGTGGACACTGAGTGACATAAGCAGGACCATCCGCCCATCCAGATCTAAGCTACCGAATTCCATGCCTGAGCAATTCATTAGGAGAGATAGAAACAATATTATATTATGTTTATGAAGCAAATAAGTGAGCAGCGGGATCAACAGAAGAAATACCAATGTATGCTAACGTTGTTTTGAACATTATTTGTTACATTCACAACCACGCGATCTCCTTCTCGAGCAACTATTGCAGGCCCCGGGTACTGCCCGTTCACAGTCAAGAGAGCTTTCGTTGTGCAAAGGCGGGTCACATTCGTCATTTGGATCTGTAGGTATTTAGAGAAAAGAACAAATCATGGCTTTAATATTCTGACCAGGAATGAAGCAATAATAATAATAATAATAAAGAATAAAAAAGTTCAATTGTTTCCAATACTTTCAACTCATTCCATAGAAATTTTGAACCCACGTTGAATTTGTAGCGCCGTGTAATCACGGTATGTTTCGCTGATACAAATTGCACAGTAAACCACAATGCAAAAGGCGGCAGCAGGAGGCTGCCATGAAAGTTCTTCATTGCCAGAATCGTAAAATAGTTATCTCTCGGCCTCTCTTAGGTTCTGATCTTAACTTTTGCACACAAACTACGTGCCAAATTATTTCTGGCCTTACATATACTAATCTGTTTATTTCCGGTTGTATATATAGATACAAGGTTTAGATAAGGTGTGAGGTCCTTTCGCTTTTGTTGGGTGGGCTGGTAGGCAATACCGATATTTTAACACGTTCATTTCTCTATTTGAATTTATTGTTAGGAACCGTATTATCTTATAGCATTTTCTTGACTTTCCATGACAATTCACATGTACTCTTCGTGACATTTGTTTTGTATGGAGATATGGTGGGGTTTTATATCTGGAGTGGCAACCAAGTAAAACTTTTGCCCGTTGAACCCATCATCATTAAAATACTATGTACAATAAATCTATGTCGGTATACCAACCAATGCTCATATTCTTCTTATTGGAAATTTTCTTCACATCCATTCAATCCAGAGTGGTCAAAATAGACTGTTATCGGCTATCCTTAAAACAAGTTCGCTTACCCATGTGGGAGACTGAGAATTGTATTTCTAAGAAAGTTAAACCATGTTCCACCATTACATGGTAGCATATCCATTTTCAGAAATCCTAATTGCTAATGTACATTGAAATGTATCCCCTTTGAAAACATTTACCATCAAGACTAATAAACAAAGGATTCGAAGTTCATACGTAATGCTAGAATTGTTCCATACACAAGCTGAGAAAATGAAATTGTATAAATCAATTAATAAAGAGAAGTTAGAACAAATGTGAAAACTTTAAATAAAGTGAATTAAATTTTTTAATTTTTTAAAATCTTATTTATGTATATATGTATTAAATTATATATTTTGTTTTCATTTGATTCAATTTTGTAAGAGTATTGGCTTTATTATTTTTAGAATAACATGAATGGTTTTGTCACATTAATGTACCCCTTATAGTTTTCAAAAATCAAATGCTGGCTTTTTGTTATTTTATAATATATTTCCTTATAGTATCCCTTAGACTACTCCTTTTTTAATATGTGTGCTTTTAGACCACCTATCTTGTCTCAATGATAGATATCTTTTGATTTTTAGTTTCTATCATTTCTTGTTCAAAGTTTTCATGTGGGATGTATGCTAGAACTATTAGGAAACCATCTATGTACTTTTCCCTTGACAATAAAGAAATTGATAGCTCACTAAAGCTCGTGGATGTTAGGAATCCTAGCTGGACTTGTTGTGTGGCAATTTTGCAGTTATTGGATGGATGTTGCAATCTTTTTCACTTAGCTTTTGTTATGACCATCTTAATTGCATGACCCTTCATAGTATACTCTATTGTTCTCACTATTTAATACCTTTAGTATAGTTCTCAATTGGTGTAGTTTTCTAAAGCATTTTCCTAATTGGTAATCAAATAGAGGTCGTATTGGTTGATATATAAGGTTTTTTTTTTTTTTTTCCAATTTAGTTTCACTCGCTCTAGACATAAATTTTTTTTTATTTCTTTTCCTTGTTTATTCTTCCACATTTCAGGTAATACAAAATAGAGCAACAATGGCTAGAAATAATTGGGAAAATAAAGGAAAAGGCTCATCTCAATAAAGAATAAATTAGTAGACTCTTTAACAGGCCACCATTATGATACTTGACACGAATTGGGTTTCAAAAAATATTTTAAATTAATAGCACCTAGATTTCTAACAACCTTTATGTAACTTCTACAAGACCATGCTATGGTGGAAGACATAGCCAAAACTTATTTAGTGAATCTTATATTTTAACCTCATAAGATTGAGAAAGCTTTTAAAAAATTGTTGTAGTGCGATTACTTTTCCATTTGGTACCTTGTACAATTTTTCTCTAATATTGTTTCTAGTACAGTTGTTTGGCTGATTTTTTGTGCTATAAAGTTTCATTTGGTGTTCAAACATGATGATGATGCCCTTATAAATATTGAAGATTCAACAAAACAGAGCACTAGTTATACAATACATATGGTGATGGATTATTTCCAAGGTATCTACAGATTGGATATGCTTCATAAACTTTCTCAAGACCCCCCATTAAAATTTTCCCTAGTTATACATATACCTTTGAAGACTAGGTAAAACACCTGGTGCATCGAGTAAGATATAGTGTGTCATGCAATCAGTCACAAAATGCTCAACTTATCTTGTTATTATGGTTGGTATACTTCTCTAGAAACACTTTTTATTTTCATTTTATCTCATCTTCTTGCATCTCCATCTTGTTGGGAGTGTGCTTCTTTTCTACTCAATATTGTGATTATCGAGCATGTCACAATTTTTTGATCTCAAACTATAATACGAGGATGGGTCTATGATACTCTATTAGTTGTATTGTCAAGTTATTTTTGAGTGTAAGGGAGCTTCCTCATATGTGTAGTATTATTTTGTCAATGTTTGTTTCAATATTTTCAATGTAATGCTCAAGGAATAGGTATGGGTCTAATTTTAAGTCTTCACTTTTTTAAGGGGCAGTTGGGAGCTCTCTTTAATGATAAGAAAATGGTATTTTCTTGTATTTTCTCTTTTTCTTATTTAATATAACCTTTTTAGTGCTTCTTACCACTTTACTCACTATATTCTTGGCTTCATTTTTTTCATAGTACTATAGTTTCATATCATTATGTTTTGTTATTTTTATTTTTCCTTCCATATTTTAGTCTTTAATCCTTTAGGTTTTTTCTCGCATTTTTGTTGTTTGGTTCTTTTCTAGCATGTATCTTTTATCTTTTTTTCTTGTTTGTTTGAATTATTATCTTTCTAAGCTTTTTATTTTGCCTCATTATGCTTCACTTTAAGTATTCTTTTCTTTCACTTTTCTATTATCTTGGTCACCATACCCCTAATTCACTTCTTCCCAACTCTTCTTCTTAGAGACCTTATTTTTCTACATTCTTCCTATTCTCATTTCAATCTTTCTCATCTCTATGATGAATCATAGAGCATGATAAAAAAAAATGATGTCAATAAATTCATAGCTAAATCAAGAAGCTATTCAGACATATATAATAAATTTATAATTATTTTTAAAATTAAAATTAAATATGAGTTTTAATGTGTACTTATTATTAAAATTACAATATGTGAAGCTAATGAGGACAAAATTTAGTGCTATATCATCCACTACAAAAATATCTAACTATTACTTAAAATTTGATCTATTTAATCTTGAAAATATTTCATAAAATAGGTAAGCATTATTGGGAAGATGTTTTGTTAAATAGTCTATGACCTTGTATTTTTAGTCTTAATCAATCAAATTTTAACTTTTTGATAATATAAGTTTAATAATGTGCAATGGTAAGAACACTAAGATGTGTGTAAAACCAATGGAGAAATGTAAAAAAATATTGATTTTTCATATTCGATTTCATTATTAAAATTCAATAAATTTAGGTTACAAAAAGTTGATTCTTTGCTGAAGGTAAAGTTCTTTAAAATGTATTAGAGTTTTCTAGAACAAGCATTTAAATAAAATTCTTGACCTTCTAATGTCACTTCTTTTCTCCACATAACATTAACATTGGAGGAAAGTAAAACAACATAAATTGAGCACATTCCAATTGAAACTTAACGTATTTTTTATTCTCGTCAATTTCCAACCATGCCACATTTCCAAAAAAGTAAGGATTTGGTTTTATTATTTTTATTAAATTTTAATTAAATTTAAAATTAGAGATGGTTGAATTAATTTAAGCTTTTATCAATTTCATTTTAAATTTTGAAAATAATCACCGACCACAAAAAAGACACAAAAGACTCCTTTATACATAGCAAGGAAATCCTTGGGATGTTGCCCCACAACAATATTTAACCCTTATCATGATACAAAACTAAACCCAAATTCGTTTTATCTTCTAATAGGTCATGTTGATGCCATAGAAGAGGATCTTTTAAATTACCCACAACAAAATATTTCCAAAATCTCCATATTAGTAAATATGTTGAGGTCCTCTAATCTTCCGCTCCCCTCATCTCTCACCACAACCCTAGAAATAATTGTTGATAGTATGATTGGGGTATCTAGGGAGGTTAAAATATGAAATTTTTGGAGGGATAAATGATATAAATTTTATGTGGATGTGTTTTCTTATGACCATGTGAAAAAGAAGGGGATACTTAAAGGTGAGATATGTTGTCTTTTCACCAATCCAAGTACAAATAACACCCTAGATGAAACTAGTAATTGGTTTTCTATACATTGGTTTGTTCATGCTTGGAAGAGAGTAGGATTTTAGGGTAGGTGGTATATGGTCTTTGACCAACCACCTTGTAATAATTTGGAGGTTCATTTATATTTTTTAAAGAAGCAACACAATGAATAATCCTGAATGAAAAGTTGATTTTTTTTACATATGATAGTTCTAGGGTAGAGGGTGAGGCTTTATATAGGATAGACCTAGGGTCCATAGGGTGGTACAACAAAATAATAGGAGACATATTACTAGGAAAACCATGGCTCATGTTACAATCTCATTTTTTATGAAGGAGTCTATAAATTTGTAGAGTCTTGATGCAACTATGTCATTGACTAATGCCATTATTGAGAATGGAACATAGTTAGTCCCTCAAGAGGATGAATCAACAAGTATGCCACCTCTACCATCATTAGATTTTCCATTTGGCTTAGCCCAATTCATTGAGCATCTATGAACTAGTTACTAGTGTCTATGTATTAGGGTTGATACTAAATTGATTCCTTATGCCATTTGTATACACATTATAGAAGTATATGTGATGCATTAATTGTTGAGGATGTGGACCTCATATAAAATGGCATGATGATGGTTCATTTGACATATAAGATGCATGTTTGTTTATTTGAATTTTGACATGTTATCAATTTATCACCTAAATATGATAAAAGTAAATAAAGTTCATTTAGAGTTAAAATTAAATTGATACATGAGTAATTGAAGTGTAGGATGCATTAATAAATGTGATCAAACCACAAAGTATTCATTCAACAAGACATACATGGGTATATCTGACACCCAAGGTAAAGATTTTAAAATATTTGTATAATAATAAAGTAATATGTTGGTTTGAAGATATAGTTTTTCTTTGTGGTATCATATTTTTCACAACTCTTATTTTCAAGTTTAATTAAACCCACACAATATCAGTCATTTATGTTATTTTACTTTCATTTCTATTAGGGTTCCCTACCTAACTCTAGGACACTACGATGAAAGAAGAATTTCTCTAGCTCACCTAGAGTCTAAGAGGTTAGTCAATATATCTTAAGTTGATTTTTTGAAATTTACTATGATTAAATATGCATATGTATATATTGGTGAATGCACCCGAATTTTTTTCTATATACAAAAAAATAATGAGTTTTAAGAGAACTAATGGATGCACCTAATGTCACTGATATATAGGAGTATAAAGAGGTAAGATTTTCATATTAAATTTTGATTGCATTTTTTTTTGTTCAAAAATATCTCAGAATTCTTATCCTTATTACATCACATTAGATCATTAATGATCTTAACCTTCCTCTATGACTAAGCAATATGTTATAATTTTCTATATAGGAAATAGTCATAGTAGTTTCACTAGCAATGATGCCTCCTAATTGTACAAGAAAACCATATGAGGCTTTGGTATGCATCATTTCTATATATGCTACATATATGCATTTAAATATAAGAACATGCATTTTCATTTTAATAGTGTTTCTTGACCACTTTGTCTTATTTACTTGTCTGAATCATCTTTGACCTATTATTGGTTTTTTTGTGACATCCCATAGATGCTTTACCATTCCATTTTGTTAGGAGTTCACAATGTCAAGGAGGAGGTCCAACACAAAAAAACAAGAAGTATGCATCTATTCTTAGGTGAACCCTTCTTGTGAACTCATTTTGGATTGTATTCACATTCATTAGAAAGTTCTAATTCTTCCCTCTATGAAAATAACATCTTTTATCACTTACCATATATGAAAACATTACAACTAATTGATAATTTGTTGTGCCTCCTACCAATATAGGAGATCCATA
Organism: Cupressus sempervirens; assembly: GCA_028749045.1. Classification (NCBI taxonomy): domain Eukaryota; kingdom Viridiplantae; phylum Streptophyta; class Pinopsida; order Cupressales; family Cupressaceae; genus Cupressus; species Cupressus sempervirens. The sequence goes on along the minus strand of CM053792.1, from coordinate 305,736,112 downwards.
TGAGGCTTTAGTTTGCATTTAAAAAAATATATGTTACTAGGGTATAATTTAGTGGCTAATATTCGTAAATTGGCTAATTTTAGAATTGTTTGACTAGTATTTTGGCTAATAATTTAAGATTTGATACAAACTAAATCGCCATAGTTTTATAAAATTCAATTCTAGAATATTTAAAATCGCTCAATAATTTATTTTATTGTAAAATTTAAACTCAAATATTCGCCACAATATTCATTACATGAATAGATTTGAGTAACCTAAATATAATATATTATTGGAGAAATTAAATTGAACTGACCAATAATTGTCATAATTATTAGTTAATTTAGGGATATATCACCAATATTTATTATTCACTATTGATTTAAAGTATATGTAACGATTCTCATAACATTCCACAAGGTAAAAAAATGTTCAATTTTGATTTGTAATATTCCATTGTGATTAATGAACTTCCTATTATTATTGAGATTCGTCAATATTTTATACAAAAAAAATTATGATTAAAAAATAATCGCCAAAATTAATCATATTTAGAATAAAAAATTGAGAGTTTCGCCAATATAAATAATTTTGTTTTTTCAAAATAATGAAATATTCGCCAATATTTTATATCTTTTTTTGGAGGTGGCTTTCTTAAAGTTTACCCTGTATGTTACATATATGTCTTTGGATATGAGTACATGTATTTTTTAGTTATATATTATTTTTCAACCACTTTGTGTTTTTAACTTGTGTTAATTTTCTTTTTCACGTTATAGCTTCCTTTGCATCTTTTATAGACACTTTACCATATCATTTTGTTAGGAGTCCCCAACAACAGAGATGCAGTCCACCATAACAAAGACAATAGGTAGTCATTTATTCTTAGTTGAAATCCTCTTGTTAACTCATTCTGGATTGCATTTTTATTTATTCCAAAACCCCAATTCTTTCCTCGATAACTTAAACATCTTTTATCAATTACCATACAAGAAAATATAATAACTAGTTTTACCATTGGTTGTGCCTCCTTCTAGCATAAGAGATCCATTTGAGGCCATCTAGTATGCCTTTTTTTAAGTCCATGCATATTTAGGTTTTTAGTATTTCTTGACATATATGTTTTTAAAATAGATAAGAATCAAGATGGTATTTACTCTCGGTATAGTAGAAAACTAGGATATTAATAACATATTAACAACATCTAGCACATTGAAACAAGAGTAGAGAAACCACTTTTTCCTCTATCAAAAAAATGAATTGAAGAAGTGTATCTAAAAAACAATTAAAGAAAACTAATAACATAGTGAAACAAGAAGTTTAGATAAAAATGGGCTACACAAGGCCATCACAATTTTCAAAAGTTTACCAAGGTCCCTAGGGTTTCTACGAACAAGATAACAAAAAAGAGAAAACCTCATAACCATCTAATAACTATGGTACAAATTAAAAATATATCAGTTTTATCATCATTTAATTGGTCCCAATCAAATTAAACAAGACTCTATATCTTATATTAGATACGCCCATTGATTTAGAAGGTTATCAAGTAGGTAAAGGGTTACTATAGGATATTCTAGTGCTACATAATATTGAAAACTCCATTAATATATTTGAACATAATCGTATAGTGCACAATTTTCTTATTACTATGGGTATATGTGTTGAATATAATCATTCAATTGTATGTTGTCTTTGATGTAACACAAATGTCAATTCTCTTACCAAGCAATAAGGGTCAGTCGAGCTCACTCAGATGTTGAAGAAAGTTTCACATGTATGCCGAGCATTCCAAAGATAACAACACATAACCAATATTAACCAAGTTAACTTCATTACTAAAGGAAGTTGGAATGGAACTAGTTCTAACCAAGATCACTCATTTACCAAAGGAAGTCAGATCAAAAATCTTTTCTAAGTTAGTGTTGACTGAGTTGGGTCAGGTAATGAATGGATTTTCTACATCAATATATTGGATCTAACAATTTTGTTGGTTAGTTCTAGCTGACTCATGGGATGAATTTCATTTTTTTGAAAGTTTATTCAAGCTGACTTGACAAGGTAAAATATATAAATATAAGCTCAAGTTGAGAATTTAACTGTGAAGAAGCATGGGATTGAAAAGATCAATCAAGGAAGTGAATTCAAAGGATATTAGAGTATCTAAGTTGAGTGAGATGCAAAGAACATTCTAATCAAGGAGGATCAAGTATTCAAGCCAGAAAAAATATTTGATATCAATAAAGACAATTGCATCAGCAATCAAGTCAATTCAATGTTACTCTCTAGTAATTATACAAGTGAATCGAATCTCCTCACAGAGTTAGCCTAACAACTATTTGTCAAATCCTCTAACAAGGTGGCATTTCTAGATTGAACTATCTAAAGACCTCTAACAAGGCCACTCCTAACATGGTGAACTAATTCTTTTAATAGGGTAACACCTAATAGTGTGTTTTGTAACCTTTAACATGGTTGGCTCCCAACAGGGTTCACTTCAAAAGAGTGAAAAACAATATCTAGTTACAATTGGTGGTTTTCACAAATTGGGTTTCCACATTAAATCTTGGTGCCTCTCATGTTCATGTTATTTTTTTTATGATTCTATGACTAATTTAGTTAAGGTTAAACACATTAAACATCTTGAGAAGTGATTATTTAAGATTTTATAGAGTGATAGTAATTCTTAGTCTAAACCGAGTGTTCCTGTGTTAACCGAGTTACAATATTATTTTAGTTTCAATAGAGTACAATTTTTTAATTATATTGGCATATTAAGAGATCTTGGATTTTTTTTTGCTAGCCGATTCACCCCTCCCCTCTCAATTACTCCTCTTATATTTCAAACAATTAGTATCAGAGCTTTTGGTTCTTGTAAAGACGGTTTCAAGGACCTAAGCTAAAGATCAAGATGTCTTACAGAAGCAAGATTCCTAAACTGACTAGAGATACCTTCTAAGCATGGAAGGAACCCATGAAGATCCATTTGACAACCATTGGTGACTCAGGTTTGAAATATCTAGAGGAAAAATATGTGGTACCTACTAGAACTTTGACTGTGGATCAGATTGTGGAAACGAAGAAACATAACATAATGATGATTGGCATTGCTTCTACTCTCAATTATGCTGAATGTGATGAAGTCAAAGACTATGCTACTACTCATGAAATATGGAACAAGCTAAGAAATATCTATGAAGGTGATCACAATGTAAGGAGAGATAAGGTAGGAAGTCTTAGAATTTAATTTGATCAAACAAAGATGAAAGAAAATGAGAACATTGCATAGTACAGTGAAATAATCAAAGCTATTATTAGTGAAATCATAGCCTTGGGTGAGAAAATTGATGATATAATAATGGTTAGCAAGGTACTCATAACTCTTCTTCCTACTTATGCAATTAAAGTGTCAGCTATTTAGGAAATGAGATGTGATCCTAATAATGATATGGCTTTGGATGTACTAGTGGGAAGGTTGAAACCATTTGAGTTAGATAACTTTGATAAGTATGTTCCTAACTCTAGTAACCTTGAATTTTCATTTCAAGCCAAGCTACCACTCAAGAAGAAAGCTACAAAATCTAAAAGTGAGAAGTCTATCAATGATGATGAAGATAGTTTTCATGATGATCTTGAAGTCATTGAAGCATTAGTTGCAAGAAGATTTCTCAAAGGCAAAGGGAAGTACAAAGGAGAAATTCATGTGATCTATTTTTCTTGTGAAGAAGTTGGTCACATTGTTGCAAGGTGTCCAAAAAAAAGAAGGAAAAGAAGAAAAGAAGCATGACAAGTACAAAGGAAAGAAATATTTTAAAAGCTACATAGATGACAAGGATAAAGGTAGGAAATCTTGTCACATGGCTAAATATTTTGATAGTAGTGATGAAGATGAAATGGTTTACATTATTGTTAAGGATGAATCAAATGTTGCAAATGATAAGATGACCCTCATCTCTCATGTTAGTAAGAATGATACGTGGATCATCAATAGTGGTTTCTCCCACCACATGACTAGTGATAAATCTAAATTTAAGCACTTCGAACACTATGATGGTGGGAGTGTCAGATTTGGAAATGATGAACCTTGTTATGTGAGAGGAAAAGGTTGTACTACACCAACCAATGATGTTAGATGTGATAATGCCTATTGGGTTGAAGGATTGAAACATAATCTACTCAATGTGGCAAAATTAAATAATATTGAATTTATGGTAGAATTCATGAATAGGAAAGCCAAGCTACTAGATGAAAAAGGAAATCTAGTTGGGACTAACAATCAAACAAGAGGTAATCTATTCTACCTATATGTAATTGAAAAGTCATGTTTCATAGATCAAGTAGAAGAAAATTGGGTATGGCATAAAAGGTTGTGTTAAGTGAATTTTTATAATCTGGTCAACATAATCAAGAATAAAAGGGTTAGAGGCATTCCAAGCCTAAAGAAAGCTCATATGGACATGTACATAAATTGTCAAATTGGAAAGATGGGAAATACAAGTTTTAAAAGTAAGAATTATCATTCTAAAGAAGTCTTGGAGTTTGTTCATATAGAACTTTGTGGACCTATTGGCATACAAAGCTACTTTGGAGATAAGTACTTTATTTTGTTTGTTGATGATTAATCTAGGATGCTGAAAGTTATGTATTTTAAGGATAAATCAAAAGGTTTTCAAAAGTTCAAATGGTATGTAGAAAGAGTTGAGAAACAAGAAAGAAACTAAAATGTCTAACGTTAGATAGAGAAGGTGAGTTCATCTCAAATGAATTCAATGAATTTTGCAATAAAAGATGAATCAAAAGATAGGTATCTGCACACCTAGTACACTCAGTAGAATGAAATAGCTAAGAGAAGGAATAGGTCAATTATGGATTGTGCAAGGATACTAATGATAGAGAAGAATGTTTCTATCAAATACTAGAAGGAAGTAATCAACACAATAGTTCATACCTTGAACTAAGTTCTAGTAAAGAATGACTTAGATCAAACACCTTATGAATAATGGTATGGCTATAAACCTAATGTTTTTTATTTCAAAGTATTTGGAAGCAAATGTTATATCCTAGAGGAGTTAAGAAAATAAAAATGTGATGTGAAGAGTGATGAATGCATATTCTTGGGATACTCCAATAAGAGAAAAGCATACACATATTTGAATCTATTGACTCATAAATTGATAGAAAGGACACATGCAAAGATTGATGAATTTGTAGAAGAGGGTGAAGAAAAAAGAAAAAAAGAACTTGAAAAATAAATAAATTTTGAGCCTATATACTTTACTTGAAGTTCAAGAAAATCAATAGTTCTCACCACCCAAGTCCCTAAAATCCCTAGTTCAATCCAAGTTATAGCCAGGACAACTCGAGTCATAGTTAGAAGGACTCAAGTCACAGTTAGAAGGACTCAAGTTTTAGCCAATGCAAACTGAGTCATAGATAGCGAGACTCGAGCTTGATTTAAAAGATCATGGTGAACCAAGTGAATTAAAAAAGAACAAACCTAGACTTCGTAGATATGTCAGAAGGCGTCATACACTCAAGAAAATCATTGGAGAGTAGTAAGAAGACATAATGACAAGGACCGAACTAAAAGGTACATGTTTTCTTACTAAGTTTGAACCTAGGACTATTAGAGATGCATTAGAAAATGAAAGTTGGATTGAGGCAATGAATGAAGAGATTGATCAAATTGAAAGAAACAAAACTTGGACTATTGTTCCTAGACCTAAGGACAAGAATGTAATATGGATAAAATGGGTATTTAGAATTATGTTGAATGAGAATGGAGAAGTTTCTAGAAACAAGGCAAGGTTAGTATGCAAGGGTTATGCTCAAGAAGAAGGTATTGATTATGGAGAGACTTTTGTTTGTGTTGCTAGACTAGAAGGTGTTAGAACACTACTTGCATATGCAACACACAAAGGATTCAAAGTATATTAGATAAATATGAAATCAACATTTTTGAATGGAATCTCAGAAGAGGAAGTCTACATTGAGAAACTAGAAGGTTTTATTGATCTTAGAAAAATGGACATGGTTTGTAGATTACACAAAGCCTGAGCTTGGTATGAAAGATTACATAATTATCTCATAAATATTGGTTTTAAAAGGACTAATGATAGCAATAACCTATACATCAAAGAAGGACCAAACAACAAGATAGTGTGGGCAAAAATCTTTGTGGATGATACATTATTTATTGGAAATGATGACTTGTGCAATTTTTTTTTTGTATGGAGATGAGTGAAGAATTTTAAATGTCAATGTTTGGAGAGAATAAATTATTTTTTGGCTTGAAAATTCAATGGATGAAGGATGTTATCTACATTTATCAATCAAAATACATCAAGGAAATATTGAAGAAATTTGGAATGGAGGATTCTAGATCAGTTGGAACACCTATGTCTATTGGACATATGCTTTTCGAAAATGATGATTCTAAGGAGGTAGAATATAACTCAATTGGAAAACTTTAGTATGTAGTGCACACAAGACTTGATATTGCATTAGTAGTTGGTATGGTGGCTAGATTCTCTACTAATCCTAAAGAAAATCATATGATGGAAATTAAAAGCATCATGAGATATCTAAAAGATACTAAAGATTATGGTTTTTGGTGTAAGAAAGGAGGAAAATTTGAATTGAAAGCATTCACTGATGCTGATTGGGAAGGAAGTGTTGATGACAAGAAGAGAACTAGTGATGGACAATTTTTTCTTGTAAAGAGGCTAGTATCTTGGACAAGCAAGCAGCAAAACTGTATCTCTCAATCTACAAGAAATCTAGAATATATTGCAATAGTAGTTAATTGTTCCAACATTGTGTAGTTCAAACAACTATTGTTAGGTATGAAGGAGGAGATCAAAGACCTAGTTGTTATCTTTTTGATAACATTAGTGCAATCAATATATCCAAGAATCAAGTGATTCATACCAAGACCAAGCACATTATAATAAAATATCATTTCTTGAGAGAATTGGTGCAAGACAACGAGGTGAGATTGGAATATGTGAATATAAAAGAATAGATTGCAAACATGTTCGCCAAGTCATTGTCTAAGGATGCATTTTTGTATCTAAGAGGTAAGCTAGGGGTCATTCTCCTATATGAAGCTCACTAATCATATTTTAGTGATGCATTAGCCAAACATTTTGAAGATTAGACAAGTTCATGCAGTATTAATAGAGTAGATTTCATATGAATAAGTATATCAGGGTACATGGAAACTATATTGATTGTTTTCTTTGGCATGAGATATGAAAGAGGGAGTGTTTTTCATATAAGAGAAATTTTTGTATAAATAAAGAGGAAGATTTTGTCATATCAAAATTCATAAATTTTGAGTTAGCTATTAAAGATGAGAGTTTGTTGTTAGAGGGAGAAATTGCAGTCAAAGAAATCAGAGAGATTGATCTCAGAGAGAGTTAACACTAATAGAGGGAGTTCTCATGGATGATAATCATAATGAAAATAAGGATATTATCCTTCTATTTTTTGCTCTAAAATTTATTTCTATCATGACATGTTGTGTTACCATCAATGCCAAAGCAGGAGATTATTGAATAGAATAATTCAATTGTATATTGTCGCTGATGTAACACAAATGTCAAGTCTTTTACAAAGCAATCAGTGTTAGTCGAGCTCACTTATGTATTGAAGGAACTTTCCTAGGTATACTGAGCATTGCAAAGATGATAGCACATAACTAGTATTAACCAAATTAACTCAGTTACCAAAGGAAGTTGTCATAGAACTAGTGTTAACTGAGCTCACTTGGTTACCAAAGGAATTCTAAAGGAAAGTCTTTTATGAGTTAGTGTTGACTAAGTTGGGTAAGTTAACGAAGGATTTTTCTACATCAATATATTGGATCTAATAGTTTTGTTGATTAGTTTTAATCAACTAATGGGATGAATTTTATTTGTTTGAAAGTGTATTCAAGCTAAATTAACAAGTTAAAATATAAAAATATAAGGTCAAGTCGAGGATTGAATTGTGAAAAAGCACAAGATTGAAAAGATAAATCAAGAAAGTGAATTGGAAGGATATCAGAGTATTTGAGTTGACCGAACTAAAAATAACATTCGATTCAAGGAGGATCTAGAGTCCAAGCTAGAATAGAGATCTAAAATTAAGAAAGATAGTTGCATCAACAATCAGGTCAAGTCATTGTTACTCTCTAATAATTGTAGTAGTGAATCAAATATCCTAACAAAGTTATCCTAACAGCTATTTTTCAAATCCTCTAACAAGGTGGCATTTCTAGATTGAAGTGTCTAAAGACCTCTAACAAGGCCACTCCTAATAGGGTGAACTAAATCCTTTAATAGGGTCACACCTAACAATGTGTTTTATAACCTTTAATAGGGTTGGCTCCCAATAAGGCTCACTTTAAAAGAATGAAAAATATTAACCTATTGCAATTGGTGGTTTTCTCAAATTGGGTTTCCACGTTAAATCTTGGTGTCTCTTGTGTTCATGTTATTTGCTTTATGATTTTGAAACTAAGTTAATTAAGGTTAAACACACTAAAAATATTAAGAAGTGATTATTTTAGTGTTCGAGTGACAGTAATTCTTAGTGTAGACTAAGTGTTTCTATGCTAACCAAGTTACAATAGTATTTTAGTTTTAGCAGAGTATTGGCTTTTAAATTATATTGGCATCTTAAGAGATCTTGGATTTGTTTTTGTGGTAATTGATTTACCCCTCCTCTCTTAGTTACTCCTCTTATATTTCCAACATTATGTATGTAAATGTCATTTCCAAGCTAATTCATAAAGCACAAAAACTAGGGCAAAACAGTTAGAAGAAAACTTATCTTCATTAATCCTAATATGCTAATTAAAATTCCTAGTACCACCAATTATTGGTTAGGGTTAGAGGGGTATTAAACTTCTCAAATGAATAAAAGAGAAGGAAGAAAGAGACATAAATTCTAGAAGAACCATTAGAGTCTTAAAGCCAACACATAATAAAGTGATAAGAAAAGATATAATACAAGGTACTTTCATTCATAGTTGGCATTTCATAATGCAATTGAAGGATGAGAAATTAAAAAGGTGGGGACATGTTTTGACATGAAGGGAATTAATTCTGAAAAGAAAATAATTAATGACATTCTAGTTTAGTTGATTAATTTTCCTTTATTAGAATCTTTATAAAAGCCTTTTCTATGATCATTCTATGAATTAAATTCGTAAAAGAACACAAAACTAGGGCATCATAAAATTGCATCTAAGATAACTAACAATCAAATACTATTAAGTTCACCATATCATTAATTATTGTCTCTAGAAATTTTAGTTGAGCTATATAATTAAAGCAATTGAAATTTTTATGACACATAGACAACTTATATATTTTTTAATTGGCTAGAAAGGTTTTTATGTAAAATTGGGGACACAAAGTTGGGCCATGTAAATTCGAGGGAATTTTGGTATTGAAGCGACTCAATAGGCCTCCCATCACCCAAATATTAATGAAAAGTGGTTTACTCAAAGTGGTTGGATTTCACATTATTCTAAACTATGAGAAATTAATTATGGAGTACATTAATCATTATAATATATATTGCAAATATATTTAAGATTAAAATGAAGAGGTTCTTATCACCATTTATAGAGAAGAAATTAAAAAATTCTTTTGATTTCTAGTGAGAGAAGAGGTTACATATTTAAAGACTTTACCACATTCTAATAAGAGCTTAGTGAGAATAAAACCTATCCAAATTAGTTATAGTTTTTCTTGTCATACCTTAATATTAATCATGGAATACTTGCTCTATTTTCTTCCTATGGATGAGTATTGGTCATCATACTAGACCCTCTTTCAAGGGGATTATAAGATATTATACAATGGAAAGGGATTTATGATCTTCACTCTTCTCTCTATTGGGGGAACTTTTCCCTCATATAGTTTTTTATTATTATCATACATTATTAAGAGCATTTTCCATACATCATTGAGAATAGTTCTTACTTGGGACAACATAGGAATTTTTTGGAGCATTTCCACTTTAGGTGGTGCTATTAATCTATCACACTCCACTTTTTGTGGACTCCTCCTTTAGTGCATTTGCAATTTTTTCACTCTCAACCTTTGTTTCACATAATATGTTATACATTGGAAGGTGATCCTCCTCTAATAGACATGTCATTACACATTATATGAGTAATAATAACCTGTTGATTACCATGTATTGAGATAATGAACTTTCTATTCCCTAATCCACTCATTTATCTCATATTGTTTCTCTCTTTTTATTTCTCTTTTCACACACACAAATGTATGTATATGTATGCATGTATGTATGTATACACATAAATACATATACATATATACATATGTATGTGCATATATATATATATATATATATATATATATATATATATATATATATACATACATACATACATACATACATACATACATACATACATGTATGCATGTATATATATATGTGTATATATGTATAGATGTATATGTACACACACATACATATATATACACACACATATACATATATGTGTGTATATATGTATATGTGTATATATATGTATGCATGTATATATATCTATATCTATATATATGCATGCATGCACACACACACTCACACACATGAGAGAGAGAGAGAGAGAGAGAGAGAGAGTAATGTTGGATTATTGTATCGGATGATTATAACTTGCATTTGATAAGAGCTTGGATGTGTGAATCACACTCTTTTTTGGCAATAGGGGATGTTCATTCTCTGTTGTAACATTCTAGACGTCATTCCCTTAGAGTTTGGCCTTTGGAATACATCTCTTTGTACTTGATTGCAGCATTTTTAGAATTAATATAATTTTAGTAGTTGGTTCAGCTTTTGGGCATTCTTGGGTGTCCATTATAGTGGTATCAGAGCTATAAGTCTTTCCATCCTATGGAGGTCTTATAGGGAAATTGGAATAGTCGGATAGAGGGAAAAATGTTTGATGAAATGTCAAAACAATAAAATCAGAAAAAAAAAAAAACATAGGCTAAGAATTTATGTTTGAGCATGCGACAGGGGCCTTATAATTTTTGCGATACCATAGCAAGAAAATATAGGATTTCAGACTTGCAAAGCAAACGGTCTAGTACATCCGTGCAGGGGGACATTGAATCTAGCCATACAGACATAGAGGAGATATTGTTTGATCAAGACAACAATATGGGTGGTTGAGATGACAGGAATACAGGATTAGGCAGAGGCGGGAATGCTGGTCCAGATCAGGGGGACGTAATGTTCAGACAATTACTGGATACATTAGAGCAGGGGCAGCGTATGCAGCAAGAGCAGAATAGGCAAATGGACATGATGTTGTAGCTCATGGCTAGACAGATGGGTGTCAATATTAATCTAGGTGATGCCAACAACATAAACAATAACAATGAGGGAAAAAATAACAATGGGGGAAACAATAACCATGGAGGCCAAGGCAACAAAAATGGTCCTGAGAATAACATAATGGTAATAATGGACATGGCAACAATGGGAATGAGGCTGATAACTTTAGACACGTTGCACGCCCAGCGCGGACTGCGAGCTCGAGACTTCTTCTACCCACCTTCCCACCTAGAGATACGGTTCAACCAGTAAATGAACTACAGATTACTGAGTTACAGGATCAGTTCAGGAGGGACTGGGAGGCTAGTGGACTGGAGTTTAGGTAGATATTTCCCTCAAAGATTATATGGACTTGAGGATGAGACACATGCCTAGAGCAGGAGGGAGGAATCAAAACTTTTAGTTGAGAAAGAAAGTTGGAAAAATTTCCTTACCATATTATGATGCTTCAAGGAAGATGACTGCACGAGCTTGGGTGCAGATTGTAGATACATACTTGCAGCTAAATTCTATGCCTGAGGAGGAGGCTATCAAGTATGGGGCTATGCACTTGGATGGCGTTGCATATGAGTGGTGGCATCATGACATGGTGACTTTGGGGCATAATCAGATTACATCCTATGAGGAATTCACCGAAACATTGATTGAGAGATTTGACACTAGGGATCCCGAGTTACATGTCAAGGAACTAGCATAATTAAAACAGTCAGGTTCTGTGGATGCTTACATTGTCGAGTTTTAGCGCTTGTCTGTACTTGTTACTGATATCTCTCCTAGGATATTGGTGGTGTTATTTTGTGATGGTCTTGCTGATCCATTACGAGGTTGGGTGAAGGGACATGATCCACTCACCTTAGCTGAAGCAACTAAAAAGGCACAAGATTTAGCCCCTTCGATATACAAAGGAAAAAACCATTCAACAGATTCTTCCTAACGCAAGGACAAAGACAAAAAACTGTTTTAGAAAGAGTATAGCAAACCCAAAGAAGGATCAAAAGGACTAGACAATGAAACTTTGAATGAACTTCGAAAGAAGAAGCTGTGCTTCCATTATAGAGAGCCTTGGGACTTATCTCATAAATGTTCTCTCAAGGCTAAGGAAAATCAAATGGAGTATTTTTTAGTAGAAGATTCAGAGTCAGAGGGGGGGGGGGGTCAACACTCTGATTCAGATGAGGGTAACACTATAGAGGAGAGAAGCATTCCTAAGGATGATAGATCGTTGGCATGCTTGACAGGGGACCAAAAGGCAATCACATTTAAGGTTAGGGGTACTATCCAGGGGCAGAAAGTGATATCTCTTATTGACACTGGGGCTACACATAACTTCATAGATGCATAGTTGGTAGCCAGGAGAGGGTTACAAATAGAGGAGCATGATGGGTTTAGAATCATGGTGGCTAACGGTGATAAATTATTATGCACTCAGAAGATATCTAATCTTCACATCAGGTTTGGAGATGGCTATGAGTTGAAGGATGAGTTCTATGTTGTGGACATGGGAGATTATGATGTCATCCTCGGCATGACATGGATGGCTTCACTAGTGGAGTTCACACTCAACCTAGCGAAATTGAAGATGAGATTCCAACATGAGGGAAAAACTATGGTACTTAGAGGTCTTTCAAATGGAGGTTGCAGAGTAGTGTCCTTGAGGAGAATGTAGAGACTTTTTCATCATGATGACATAGAGTGGGCGGCAGAGTGCTACATTATGCCAACTTCACCAAAGCCACAAGAAAAGAGTCATCCACCAGATATCTAGAAGATACTTGATAGACACGCTAAAGTATTTAGCGATATTCCTCATGGGGTTCCTCCTGACAAAGGGATGGAACATGTTATTGAGCTCGAGGAGGGAGCCAAACCGGTTATGATTACTCCCTATCGTCATCCTAAGAAACACAAGGATGAGATAGAGAAAGTGATTAAGGATTTGTTGGAGATGGGGCATATCAGGCCTAGTAAGAGCCCCTTTGCTTCAGTAGTAGTATTGGTAAAGAAGAAGGATGAGATAATGCACATGTGCATCGATTACAAGGCACTGAATAAGAAAATAATTAAAAATAGGTATCCCATTCCTAGGATTGATGAGCTTATTGATGAGTTGCATGGGGCATGCTTCTTCACCAAAATTGATTTGCAATTTGGATACCATCAGATCAGGATGAGAGTAAAGGACATCAAGAAAAAAGCTTTTCGATGTCACTATGGCCACTCTGAGTTCATGGCTATGCCATTTGGTCTAACCAATGCACCCGCTACATTTCAAAGTTGTATGAACCAGGTATTCAGGAAGCAGCTGAGGAGATTTGCCTTGATCTTCTTTGATGACATCTTGGTCTTCAATAAGACTTGGGAGGAGCACTTACATCATCTGGAGGAGGTGTTATCTATTTTGGAGAGAGAGTCATTGTATGTCAAGGAATCTAAATGTGAGTTTGGCATGGCTAAGCTCCTTTAACTCGGGCATATCATTAGTGCAGATGGCGTTTGGGTTGATCTCAAAAAGATTAGAGCTATTGTAGAGTGGCCTACTCCCACAAACCTTACACAGCTTAAGGGATTCTTTGGTTTATGTGGTTTTTATAGGAGGTTTGTTAAGGGATTCTCACAAATTGCTACACCCTTAACAAATCTTACCAGGAAAGGAGCCTTCGTGTGGATAGGGGCAACACAGAGGTGTTTTGAGCATTTCAAGTAGGTAATGTCTTCATGTCCAGTTCTAGCTCTATCAAATTTCACGAAGCCTTTTGAGCTTCATTGTGATGCATCAGGTGATGGGATTGGAGTAGTATTGATGCAGGAGAAGCATCCCATTACATTCGAGAGTAGGAAGCTTTGAGGAGTTGAGAAGAGTTATTCTGTCTATGACCAGGAGATGTTGGTCATAATGCATGCATTGGCCAAATTTTGATCATATTTGGTAGGTGGACATTTTGTGATCAAGACTAATCACAACAGTATTAAATACTTCATGAGCCAGCGTGATCTTAATGACCGGCAACAAAAATGGGTGACTAAATTGCAGGCTTATGACTTTGACATAGAGTTTGTCAAAGGTAAGAAAAATGTGGTGTCTGATGCCTTATCTTGGAGACCTCACTTATGTGCTCTGGCATAGATTTCAGGAGATTGGAGAGATCAGATTATAGCAGAGTATGTTCGAGATACTTGGGCTTTTGGATTGATTTCAGGTACCATACAGGATGATCACTATGAGGTGATAGATGGATTGATCAAAGTTCAAGATAGGGTTTATTTGATTTCATCATCACATTTGAGAGAGGCGATACTAAAGGCATTTCATGATGCACCCACAATTGGACATCCGGGGGTCTTCAAGACGTACAGGAAAATTTGAGAGTGATTTTCATGGAAAGGGCTCAAGGATGATGTTCAGAGGTATGTCAGGGAGTGTGTGGTTTGTCAATAGAATAAGGGAGAGAACACATTTAATGCAGGTTTATTACAGCCCTTGCCCATTCCTGATAGGAAATGGTAAAGTATTTTGATGGACTTCATCACTAGTTTACCATGAGTGCAGGGAAGAGATTGCATCTATGTGGTGGTGGACTGCTTGACAAAGTTTGCTCACTTCTTTGCTATTTTGTCCACTTACACAGCAGCACAGGTGGCAGATCTTTTCTTTAGAGAGATATTCAGGTTACATGGGCTACCCAGATTCATTGTCAGTGACCGGGATAGTAAGTTTATGAGTGTTTTTTTGGCAAGAGTTGTTTAGGTTGTGTGGTACAGATCTTACACCTAGCACTAGTTATCATCCACAAATAGATGGGCAAACAGAGATTGTGAATAAATTGGTGGAAGGATATTTGAGGAACTATGTAACTGCACAACAAAAGGCTTGGATCAGATGGTTGCATATGGGAGAGTATTGTTATAACACAATTTATCGTATGTCCATCAAGATGAATCCTTTCATGGCACTCTATGGTTATGAAGCACCTAGCTTCATGGATTTAGTTTTGGGGGACAGTAGAGTGCCCAAAGCCAAAAACTTATTGCAGGATAGTCAGGACATCCTGAAAGTTCTCAAAGAAAATATACAACAGGTTCAGAATCAAAAAAAATTGTATGTTGATCAGCACCGAATAGAGCATAGCTTCGAGGTAGGGGATATGGTTTACTTGAGGCTACAACCATATAGATAGTCATTTCTCAAGAAGAGCGGAGCTGAAAAGTTGAAACCTAGATTTTATGGTCCCTACAGGGTGATTCGCAAAGTGGGCAAAGTCACCTATGAGCTTGAGCTTCCAGAGGGCAATCGAGTGCACAATGTGTTTCATGTGTCTAGGCTTAAGAAAGCCATTGGTCAAAATGTAGTGCCTTCTGCAGATTTACCCCCTTTGGATGAGGAGGGGAAGCTTGTGTTAGTACCCAAGGCTATCCTAGACACCAGAGAGAGGAAGCTTAGAAACAGGATAGTGAAGGAGTATTTGGTCAGATGGAGAGACCTACCGGAGGAAGATTCTACATGGGAGAGTGAGCAGTTTATTCAGTGGGCTAGACTAAGATTGCTTGACTACAAGCAATTTCAAGGGGGGCAGACTGTAATGTCCCCATTTTAGCAGTTGACCAAGTGTGTGTGCATTATCCTTGTTCTACATGGTCTTGAGGGCTAACGAAGGGTTTAATGGGATCCTGGAGTGTTTTGGCCTAGTCATTTCAAGTTTGGGCCAAAACGAAGTTGATTTACTCAATTTCAGGCATACTTACTATTTTTAGTAAGTCAAAAAGACACAGTGCAGGTCAATTTTGGTGATTGGATTTGATACTCCTCGGTTAGAGCTTTCCGATGAGCTATCACTCACATTATTCAGAGTCTGATTGCTAATACATTTTAATGCCCGAAGTTTTATTAAAGTAATGTCTAATTTAATTGTAAAATATTAAAGTGTTACTTTAATATTTATTTTATGGGGATGTGTACCCAAGGGAGACATAAGGGGTATTTTAATATATGTTTTATATACTACACATCTTTTATCCCACATTAGCCATATGAGTTGAGCGGACCCTTGGAAATAGAATAAAAGGAAGCATTTGTGGCTTCATTAGCGAGGTTGAATATGAGAAGAAATTGGTGTGTGAGTTGCAGCTCCGTTCTTGGAATTTGAGGATGTCTATCCTCTCTTGTAACATTCTAGACGTCATTCCCTTGGAGTTTGGCCTTTGTAATTCTTTGTTATTGGCTTCATTATCAGGCAATTTAGTTGCATTTCCAGCTATAGGAAGATTTGGTATTTTTCTCATATCTTCTTCACTACTTTTCTGATGCTTATGCCACTTTGAGGGAATGATATTACAAAGGTAGTGGACTAATTGAAGGACAAAGCACTGTAGCAGCAAGTTCGAAAGCATGGGCTGGAGTATTATGTCAATACTGCTAAAGTAATTAGTGAGTTGATAAATCTGCCATGTATTTGGTTTTATGAATTCTGAAAATAATATTTTATTAGCAGCCGTTCATTTCCACTTTGCATATTATTGTAGTTTCTTTCTTGTTTATGTTGTATGATACCAATTCCATGCACAAAACACAAAAAAAAAAAAAAATGTTTGATTTCTGGAGTTATAAGGGGTTTAAAACATTAAACGGAGAAATAAGAGGTTGAATGCAAACTGTTTGACAAAATTCCTTTCAGCAAATTGGTTTAGTTTTTTGCGACATCCAGGGGTGCCCATTACACAGAGAGAGAGAGAGAGAGAGAGAGAGAGAGAGAGAGAGAGAGAGAGAGAGAGAGAGAGAGAGAGAGAGAGAGAGAGAGAGAGAGAGAGAGAGAGAGATATTCATATACACACATGCACAAACAACATTATTTTGTCAACTGGGAGAAAGTTTTCCAACCTAAGTAAATGGGGGGGTTAAAGATTAGAAGAATTGTGCATTTGAATAATGCCCTCCTGGATAAGATTGGTTGCAAATTGTTGTGCTCCTAGAGTAGCTAGTGTAGCACTATCAAGGCTAAGTATCTTAGTGGTGAAGCATTGCACCAACATTTTTGGACTATGGCACCTCCCCCAAGTTAAATTTTTTGAAACAATATTAGGAAAACATAGAAAATTCTAAAGAAGGGAGCTCATTGGGTGGTGGGGAGTGGGAACAATGTTGATTTCCAGGATGATCACTGGTTACACAATGCCCCCCTCATGAATACCAAGTTCCAACCTCTAAGAGAGTCATGTACCATGCTCCATGGTACTTTGGTTTGCAACTATATTGACCTTGAGCATAGATTGAAAAAACTTTATAATCAGGACATCCAAGAACAAGGCTATTTGAAGAGCTTTAGGAGATGTTACATGATTATTGTATCCCCTTTGTCCCATTTGAGGATTCTTTGATATGGAAACTTACCCCCTCTAGAGAGTTCATGGTGAAATCTGCTTATGCTTGCCATCTTTAGGGTGGTGAAGCCCTAAAGGAATGGAAGAAATTTTGGCACCACTAGATTCTACTATAGAGCTATGGAAGTTAGCATACAAACATTAAATTTTTTTTATAACATTGACAAACGAAACAATGAAACTCACATATAAATTAGAAGAAAGGAAGTGCAAAAGGAGTGCAATCGAAGGGAGAGCACCCAACAAGCCTCCTTGCTTGTGTAGATGTTTCCAACAATGGGGATGTATGCTAAAATGTGATTCAAGCCTTCAATGAATAGGATCCTTCAAAGGGGTAAAACATGGTGCATGGGGTGAGTATGGATTCCTGCATGGTAAGGGTGAGTTTTGATGAATTTTTGTTCAAAGGGACATTATAAGTTTGCATGAGAGTTGGTTATGAATTGTGAGGGGAGAGAGTTTCATTTATAGGTTGAGGCTATGATGATGGAGGGCCAAGATGCAAGGAAAGTAGAAGGATGAGGGAGGGCTACGATGCAAGGAAAGGGGAGCATATGGACTGTGCTTCTTCAAATCCATAGCCTTGTGATAAGAGTCATAAGGGGATGGTAAAAGTGAAGGGTAAAATAGATTTATGAGGGAGAATGAGTGTGGAAGAGGGATGTAAGAGGTCTTAAAGAGTCATTAAGCCATGTAAGGGCCTTAAAGTCCTTTGGATAGGAAAGTAAGATGGATAGAATAAAACTTAGACTTTGCTTTGGTTTAGGACTTCTTAATCCTTGGTTAAAGTTGTGCACATGCTTAAGAAGGGGGTTACACTTAGTTTAGGAGACAATTAGGATGCAAGTGGCATGTTAGAGGGATGCAAGTGGGCTAGCACTTATGAGGTGGATTAATTAGTTGGTTAAGTAGGATTAACATGGGCGAATGGGTTGGATTAGATAATGATACAGGTTTAGGGATAGTTAGGGGTTGGAAATATGATTTAAAATAATTTATTAAATTAAAGGGGATTTTATGAATAAAATAAAATAGATTTATGTATTTATTTTATTTAATAGGAGATTGGGGATTTAATTGATAATTAGACTTTTGGTTTGTAATTTGATTTTTTCAATTGGGCTATAATGATTAATTGAATTGATTAACAAGGGGATGACAATAGAGTAATTAAATATTAAATACTTAATCAATGATGCCTTAGGAGATGACTGAAAATGATTACTTAAATAATGTAATTAATGTCTATACCTACCATAGATAAATTTCTTTTGGTGGACAACTCTACATGGGGCCATCCTCACCATTGATAATCTAGAAAAGAGAGGATTCCAATTGGCTAATTGTTGTCTGTTATGTTGTAATGCAGTAGAATCCATACAACACCTCTTCATACATTTTCCCTTTGTTATGGAGGTCTGGAGGGAGGTATTTTTCTTGTGGGAGACTTAGTGGTGCTTCAATCAGAAAATTCGTTAGTTTGTTTTTTGGGATGGTCCCTCTAACCACCCATGCCTCAAAACATTCTCGAGAGTCATCCCCCCTTATGTGGTGTGGCAAATATGGAAGGAATGGAAAAATCCCATTTTAGGGACAAGGCTACTTCTAGTGAGGTGGTGACCTAACAAGTGATCATGATATTGAAAGAATGTAGTGAGATCTGGCAATGGAAACCCCCTCCAAACCTCCCAAGAAACCAAGACATGAGATGGGATAATTCTTTGGACCTAGATCTAAAGGTGACAAGATTTGACAACTCTAAATCCAATGCTAGATGCAAAATGGTTTGGCATCCCCCCACCCCTGAAGATTGGTTGAAACTTAACTTTGATGGTTCATCCATTACTACAAGGATGATGACTAGAGGCATTATTCGAAATAATAAAGGAAAGATGGTGGTTGCTTATGCTAGGAATAGTGCGGGGGGGAGCAGACAAACAATGAAGCAGAAGCCTTGGCCCTATTATGGGGAATGAGGATAGTGCAAGCCAAAAGTATTAATAAATTGGATGTTGAGGGAGATTCAATGTTGATTATTAATGTTGTGAAGGACGAAGCTGGTAGGTATAATAGGAAGATAGAAATGGCAATTGAGAAAATTTGTAACCTATTGAATGGGATACTTGAAGTCCATGTGGAGCACATATATCAGGAAGGAAATGGTGTTGCAAATGACCTTGTAAAATTGGGTCATAATGTTGAAGGAATAAAGGAATGGGATGATGTCAGCTAAACCCCACCATCCATACAAATGATGGTGGGAAGAGAACGTGTTCTAGTGCAATGTAATGAAGTAAAACAAATGGTGTGTTGATGTGAATCTAGGTGAGTGGGAGAACCCAAGAGTGAAATATCATGAAGTCAATATTTGGAAGGATTTTTTGTATATGTTAATTTTGGGATCCATCATTGTGAGCATTTATTTCTATGGCGAGAGGATGATATGTGTGGATTTAGTTAGAATAATAAATTTGACAAGGGCATAAGTTGTATACAATACTAATTAAAATTACCTTACACTTCAATCAATACACAGATGGAAATCATTAACTTTCATGGGACAGGTATAGTTCATACATGTTCAAGCTAGATGAGGATTAGAAAATGTGAAGCCTTGTGATTTTATGATGAGAATCAATTTATTTTTTAGATTCATTTTTAACATTATACATTTAAATGGGCCTACCTCCCAATTATGCAATAGGGAGATATTGGAGTACACTAAGGATTTAGTGATTGAACTTGGGGAAGACAAGGATGTCAGTGATTATATTGAACTAGACAAGATTGAAGATTGTATCGAGAAGAGTGAGGTGGCATGGGTTTATCTACATGAAGGTGGAGTGCTTCCATTCATGGAGGAAATTGAATGGTATGATGAACATGTATCGCTGCAATTCATTGATACTTGGATGATAGGAAGGTGAACAACAATGGGGTGGTGTTCAAAATAATGGAGGAACTCATTGCAATGTTCAGTGGTTTGTCTCTCGAGGGAAGGAGTTGGCACAAGAAGGCTAGCATTTTTTATGAAGTGAGTATGAGAAATTTTTTTGTTCTAACAAGGAGCCTATACATGTGAGGGGTAAATTTTCTAGGGATGACCTATCTAAATCTTGGGATATTGTGTGCTCTACCATCATGTGTTATATAACTCTTGAAGATCAACATCAAGTCTTTTATTATCACCATTTTCTTATTCTAAACTATTTGAGGAAACATGACCTGATTTCCTTCTAGTACCTTATTTTGCATTCAATGGAGGATAGTGCGTTTAAGGTTAGGAGAAAGAGAGAAGAAGATAGATCCTTTTATATCCAACACAAGGTCTTCATGTTCAAACTTTAAAAATTCCAACTTTCCCTCAACCATCCTCTTTTGGTTAACCCTATTGCCATTGTAACTCCCCAAGTCTCTACAAACCCTACCCTTGGTTTGACCTAAAAGAACATGTACATAAGCCCCTAGGTAATAGGAAACACATAAGTGTTATTGACTCTGATATAGATATTGGGAAAAAAAGAAATAAAACTATGAAGAGGTATAGTAAAAGGTTTAAAATGGAAAAATTTAAGACACCCCTCAAGCAGGAGATGAGTTCAAAGTCCACAAAAAGTGAAAGGAGGTTCACTAGAACAAAGGAGGAGGTCATGCACCCTGGTTTGAGGGTAAAGGAGGTTCTTATCCAATCTCACATTTCGGATAACCTAGAAACTAATCCATCCTTGGATAAAATTTTAGGAGAAGATATGACTTCCTTAAATAAGGATGTAGCTAAGAAGAGGGGGAAGAAGGGGCATCATATCAAGGGATATGATTAGAGAAAAACTAGATTGGATAGACTAAATAATTTGATGCATGACTAGATCAACAACTAGGAAGCTCTATGCGAAAAGGTTGAAACCTTAGTGGAGTTCTCCACTAAATTCATGCACTAGGTAGCAACCAGTCTTTATTTTGTGTAGGAAATCAAGGACAAGAAGGATGAGGGAAAAGAGAGTGAGATCACTCGTGCTCTCTATAGCTTCCTAGCAGATGATTGGCTGAAGACTCTGCTCAAGAAACTTGTCAAGGAGGAGGCTAAGAAACTGGCCATGGAGCATCCCGATGAAAAGAAGGGCCTGAGGACTTGGAGGAGGAGGGGAGTTAGCCCATGTGCTTTCTTTTTTATTATTATTTTTAATGTTATGTTTAACTATGATTTTTGTGCCATTGGTGGTATTTTTAGTTATTATAGATAATCGTATTAGTAGTAGCATCTGTAATATCAGTTGCTCGGGCATTTTTTGACATAGTATTAATGTTAAGGGTAGTAAACTGAATAATAATATTTTGAGGGGGTTAAGCGTTAATATGTTTTTGATGGTTTGTATGACTAGAAAATTGATTGGTTAGACAATAAGGGGTAACTTCTAGCTCGTCTCTAGCCTATTGTACCATGGGGTCAACTCCCCTTTTTGGCTACTATATAAATACTTAAAAAACATTATTCGGTACTATTATGTAACATATTATAAATCATTTTTTGTTATGCTTCAAATATTTAATCATCCCATGTCATATATATTTCAAAATTTTCTATCTCATTAAGAGGGAATGATAATTTAGAGATGAATAAACTTTTCAATGGCTATACATAAGATGTATTATTGGTCATGTTGAAATAAGGAGAAATGGTTGGATATCCAATTAGTGTAAGTTTTAATAGGCTATATGTATTTTCTAAAAGGGTGGTGAGTATGTGTCGGATCATGGTGGGCCAAAGAGTGGTGATATGAAAAAATCACTTTTCTTTTGAATTTGATGAAATGAAAAAGGTTTCTTAAGGATATTATTGGCTTTCCATCGATATAATTGCTATCAAATTATGATTTCAATAAGTAATTATTTCTTATTTTCTAATAGAGTTACTTTCAAAGTGTTGATTTATATACTAATTGAAAAAAGTTATAACATAAAAATGGTATTACCTTTTCAAAATTCAAAAGACATGTCACATTCTATGCTTTTCCTACTATGAGTAAAAAATAAATTATTTTTTTGTATAGTTTTGAATGAGCTAAGGTGGTCAGATACACAATATTTTTTATTCCAACAAATGTTGTAATAGAAAATTCAAAATCAATTATATACTTTAAATAAAATTACAAAAAAATATGTATCACATCTAAGTATGAATCTACTTCTTATATCTAGAATCTTATAAAGAAATACTATCATTTGGTTATGATTAAGGTGGTCAGATATACACCTACTTCTTATTTTTTCCTAAATTGGTTTGTACTTTTGTATTGAAATTATAAATTTTTACCAATTAAAATATTTTTTATTAGAAAAGGGTTTGTATTTTAGAAATTGCATTCAATTTCCTATAGATTATATTCCTACAATTTTTTGATATAAGGTTCATAACTAGTTCAAGATTTCACATCAAGTTGACTAACATTGATGTCCTAATTTTTCATTGCCACTTAAGGCCATAGTTTGGCCCATCATGATCCTACACATACTTTGGTATTTTGTTAGATTTTATATCTTGAAGGATTGTTTCCATGTATATATTATTTGATGGACTTAATAAACATATTGTGTGAATCTTAGTTTTTTAATTATAACTGTATTTGTAATTAGTAGTAACTTAAGATTGCCATTTATAAAAAACATCATCACATATCATAAAATTAAGATTTTAAAATAAAATTCTTACCTTTTTTTATATAATTCTTGTAAATAATTAAAAAGGATTTAATTAGGATAATATGACAATGTGTGTTCATGAGATATATATTAATATTAAAAACTATATTGATTCATACAAGATTTAAATATAGATGAGAGTAGTCAAACCCATTAGTATCATAATGTTGTTTGTTCATTAAAATTTCAAGTTATAAATATTTATTGATTAGATAAAGGATGACCATAATAGCACTAGAATAGCATTTTAAATAAAAAGATATCTTGTGAGAGGAATAGTTTTTTAATTAAGTGCAGGGTCCTAAAAAATATCTTATTGTAAATATTTGATTTAGTTTTCTTGTTTACCTTTCCTTTTCTTCCTTCCTCTCCTATGATTTAAGCTTTTTTTTTTTTTTTTTTTTTTTTTCCGTCTCTTGATTAATTTTTGAGACCTGGTCATTTTTGTTTTGTCCTTATCCTTCCTAGTTATTTTTATGATATTGTGCCTAAGGTTTCTTTTCTTTTCTCTTCTCAACATTATTTATGTTTTGCAAGAGTTAGGTTTCCTATTTTTTTTAGATTTTTTGAAATTGGAGTTCTTGGTTAGGTGTGCTCCATTTTTTTTCTTTATTAGTCAAGTTTTTGCTTATTTCTTTTTGGGGGTTTTAATAAGTCACGTCTTGCTAAATTTCAAATTTCATTACTTTTTGGATGACTTGGTGGTCTCTCCTTTAAGCCTTTTGTATTAATTTTGTTCTAATTTGTGGCTTCTATATATTCTCTCTTACTACCTCTATAGCTGATTTTTGAAATCCCCTTCTTTTAAGTTCTCATGATTTATTATGATGTCACAAAAACTTACTTAATATGTTTTTATTTATGAGTATAGTTGTTTAATTGATTATTGATATCTCTATAGAGGAAATAACATATCTTGAAGCAAAAAAATATTTTTAAATTGGGATGTCATAAATTTAATTTGACATAACTTCACAAGTTGGTGCTATTGTGTACTTTTTATCTCAAGATTAAAGAATTCTTGACCGGTAGAATAGATTAAGTGGTACTTTGAGATTGGGTAATAATTACATAGATCATTTTTAATATTTGGTTTTAGATAATTTGCAACTATATCTGATAATTATTTCTATATATTCCTCAACCAAGGAACTTGACTTTCCAAAATTTGAGGTTAGATTGAATATGTTATTGGTAATTAATTTGAATTTCATTAATTGTACAACTATCTTTTTTGGATTTCAAAAGCTAACTATTTAATGATTTTTAGGCTTTTGTTGTTTGAGAGTGGTTGGGTAGCTTTTTAATGTTATAGTAATTTATTTATAATTGTAAATCTCATTTTATTACATTATTATTATTATTGTTAACTATATTTTAAACAATAATTATATGACCACATTAAGTTGTAACAATCATTTGATTTTTATTTTTATTATATGTTAAGTTAAGTAGACTTGAACCTAAGACGTCCAAGATGAGAGAGAATCACAACTTACCATTATGATGTAGGCCCTTGCCTCTGAACCAAATATTTATTATACTAAAATTAAATGAATGTTACCAAATTTATAATTATTTACATATTATTATGAATATTTTAAATTTATTTGAAATATATTCAATTTAGTATTTAGAATAGATAAGCACATAGAAACTATATTTCTTAATTTTTTATAAATTAATCTAGATATTTAAACACTTTGTATTGTTTTAATTTAGATTTTATATTAATCTTAAAAAATTAATTATTTTATTTTATTTTTATTTCTATAGAGTAAAAAATAGATTATTTTATTTATCATATATACTTATATATTTGAAAAATATGTTTTGTGTGTGTGTGTAATATATGCATAAATATGTATATACATATATACAAGTGTGTGTGTGTAGATAGATAGACAGATAGATAGATACATTTGTAATTTCATTTTTTTAATCTTTCAACACAAAAAAAATTGTTTTCGAGAATACATTAAGTCTAGTTTTTTGTTTTAAATATTAATACTTTTTAAATCATTATATATATATATATATATTATAAGATCCCAAAAGTATTAAGAAAGTTTCTTTAGAAATTTATAAAATTGAAAAATAGTCATGCAGATTTTACTATGATAATTTTTTTTTGCAATATTGAATATACTTATATATGATTGATCAAACAAAATTTAGATAAAAAATAGTTAAACAATTTTGATTACAGTCGTATCTACTAACACATTAAAAATATTATTTGACCATATATTAAGATATGAAAAATAATATATTAAAAAAATAAAAATTATACATAAATATTAACGGGATTTATATAACTCCGCAGGCAACTAGAGAATATATTGTAACCTGGAAAGCCATACTAGCATTTTTATAAAATAAACAAATTGCTTGAAAACGGTGCCCTTACTATAGAATGAACGTATTATGCTGCTGTTACAGTAGTATACATTCTTCTTTCTGGCATATTAGAGAAAAGAGACATAAATAGTCCCTTCTTCTTCCGCAACTATGTTGAACAAGCACAAAAATGGAAACAGTGAAATTTAGAAAACTAAGCACACGTTGCACCGTGAATTTGAAGACAGAAGTCGAGAGATCAACAGGAGGGAAGATCTTTGGGCGGAGGAAGAAGAGATTGAGATCTGCCTCCATTTCCATTTAAAACGACCCACGCCATCTTCAATCCCCAACTGGTATGCAGCTCGAGATGACAATGCATAAACCATACTCCTGTTATTACACTCAATTAGTTAAATAAGTTTACGTGAATAAACCAAACACATTATCTTCTAAATTAAATAAGTGATTGAAGTTAGTATTACGTAATGATAGTGATATGCAGATGCAATGAGTGTTAAAGTGGCCTATGTCATGAGAGATTGATTCGTGTAAACTACTACAAATTTGACTCAAAATACTACACAGTGAAATAGTAGCAACAATAGCACCATACCTGGATTGTCGGCTTGGAATCTAAGGGCCACCCAACCTCCACTGGGAACTCCAACTGTGTTTCTCTCGGGAGGATCCACGAGATTAAAGCTAGCTGGGTCAGTGTTCGCATTGTAGTTTCCAGTACCCATACCCACGATGAAGAAGTTGAAGCCGTGCAGATGCAGAGGATGGCTCTCGAAGGTCACAATGCTGGTGTCCTGCAGAACAAGCTGAACACTGGTGTTGAAGGAAAGCACTTCGACCCTAGTGTCATTGAGGGTCCGTGTGTTGTTGGGCGGCGTGCCTGTGTAGTTGAAAGGAAATGGGGGATTGTCAGGGAAAGTGGTATTGTAAACTCCAATGGACTGGTTGAAGTAGTAGGCTTGAAGAAGAGCGGTGGAGGGAAGAATGAAGGAAATGTTGTTAATGGAGGCTGCAAACTTGGTACCGTTAGGACCTTGACATGTTTGTCCTTGTGGGCACGGGTTCAGCCCCAATCCAACTGTGAAGAAGAACTGTTTATCCACCTTCTGAGGAACAGTTGCTGCTGGAAATTTCGGATTGCCTAAGCTTCTCATCTTTTGGCTGAAGTTGGCGGCAAACGAGGTATCATTCGGGGCTGGAAGCGTAGGCTTCATCATGGGAAGAGAGGAGGAATTAACATTGGAAACATACTCTAAAACTCCAGCACTGGTTGAGTTGTCAAAAGCTGCTGTTCCCGTAGCAAAAGGGCCTGCAAAAATGAGGAATGTCGCATTGGGTGGCTGAGACATGGCTGTCAAGAGGACGTTGGTAGTCTGACCAGGAGTGATCAGAATAACGCTGGTTTGAAATGGCTTGACATACACAGCGTCCACTTCTACTACGGTCAATGTATGATTGGCAATTGCGAAAAACAAGTCACTATTAAGCGCAGCATTAACTAAACGAAGTAGGTAAGTTTTCCCAGGGATCACTTTGAGCCTGAATGTATCTGTATTGCACATGAGTAAACATTATATTTGTTGCTACACTCACATTTAAACAAATGAACATTGGTCTCTTTATGTTTCATCCATTTTTAACTGGCTGTACTCACCGTTGGCAGAGCAGTTGTACATAAGCCCAGGGAGTCCATTCATGGTATATGCATCTGACACATTCGCTTGCGCACCACTTTGCATTGCTTGATTGATAACAGTCTCAGTGTCCGCATTCCACCACTCCCCTACAATTTGTAACCCAAAAGACAGGTTTTTTCGTTAAAGAAATCTGATGTAATAGCAAAGTTGACGTCAAAGACATTGTCTACGAGTGTTGAAAGGGCATACCAAAAACAATGGGCACTTCCTGGTGTGGGCGAGGGAATGGGTAAGAAGCATTCTTTTTGGGGTAGATGATAATGGGCCCATGTAAGCTTGCTCGCAACCATGAGATGTGGGCGTGCCACCACAATGTTCCTCTCTGCCTTTTCACTATGTATTTGTACACGTAGCTTTTCCTAGTTTGAATTGGACACTGAGTGACATAAGCAGGACCATCCGCCCATCCAGATCTAAGCTGCCGAATTCCATGCCTGATCAATTCATCGGAATTCATTAGGAGATAAGATAGGAACAATATTATGTTATGTTTATGAAGCAAACAAGTGAGCAGCAGAGGGAATACCAATGTATACTAATGTTGTTCTGAACATTATTTGTTACATTCACAACCACGCGATCTCCTTCTCGAGCAACTATTGCAGGGCCAGGGTACTGCCCGTTCACAGTCAAGAGAGCTTTCGTAGTGCAAAGGCGGGTCACATTCGTCATTTGGATCTGCAGGTATTTAGAGAAAAGTACAAATCATGGCTTTAATATTCTGATCAATAATGAAAAACAGAACAAAATAAATTTAATGCCTTCGCCGACAATAATACATTCAACTCATTCCATAGAAACATATAACCCACGTTGAATTTGTAGCGACGAGTAATCACGTTATGCTTTGCCGATACAAATTGAACAGTAAACCATAATGCCAAAAGTGGCAGCAGGAGGCTGCCATGAAAAGTCTTCATTGCCAGAATCGTAAAATTATAGTTCCTCTCCGGTCTGATCTCAACACTAATTAATTTATTCTCCAAATCATTTCTGGCCTGAGATATGATAATCTGTTTATTTCCGATTGTATATATAGATACAAGGTTTAAATCAGGTGTGAGGTCCTTTCGCTTTTGTTGGGTGGGCTGGTAGGCAATACCGATATTTTAACACGCTCATTTCTCTATTTGAATTTATTGTTAGCAACTGTGTTATCTTATAGCATTTTCTTGACTTTCCATGATAATTCACATGTACTCTTCGTGACATTTGTTTGGTATGGAGATATGGTGGGGTTTTATATCTGGAGTGGCAACCAAGTAAAGCTTGTGCCCGTTGAACCCATCATCTTAACCACTGTCATTAAAATACTCTGTATAATAAATCTATGTTGGTATACCAAACGATGCTCATATTCTTCTTATTGGAAATTTCCTTCACATCCATTCAATCCAGAGTGGTCAAAATAGACTCTTATCGGCTATTCTTAAAACAAGGTCGCTTACCCATGTGGGAGACTCAGAATTGTATTTCTAAGAAAGTTAAACCATGTTCTATCATTACATGGTAGAATATTCATTTTCAGAAATCCTAATTGCTAATGTGGATTAAAATGTATGCTAGTGTAGATTAAAATGTATCCCCTTTGAAAACCTTTACCATCAAGACTAATAAACAAGGATTCGAAGTTCATATGTAATGCTAGAATTGTTCCATACACAAGCTGAGAAAATGAAATTGTATAAATCAATTTATAAAGAGAAGTTAGAACAAATGTGAAAACTGTAAATAAAGTCCAAAAATCAAACTATGTTCTTTGGTGAATTTTTTTTTTTTTAAATCTTATTTATGTATATATGCATTAAATTATATATTTTGTTTTCATTTGATCCAATTTTGTAAGAGTATTGGCTTTATTGTTCTTAGAATAACATGAATGGTTTTGTCACATCAATGTACCTCTTATAGTTTTCAAAAATCAAACGTTGGCTTTTTGTTATTTTCTAATATTATTCCCTATAGTATCCCTTAGACTACTCCTTTTTAAATATGCACACTTTTAGACCACCTATCTTGTCTCAAGGCTAGATATCTTTTGATTTTTAGTTCCTATCATTTCTTGTTCAAAGTTGTCATGTGGGATGTAGGCTAGAACTATCAAGAAACCATCTATGCACTTTTTCCTTGGCAATAAAGAAATTGATAGCTCACTAAAGCTCGTGGATGTTAGAAATCCTAGCTAGACTTGTTGTGTGGCAATTTTGCAGTTATTTGATGGATGTAGCAATCCTTTTCAGTTAGTTTTTGTTATGACCATCTTAATTGCATGACCCTCTATAGTATACTCTATTGTTCTCACTATTTAATACCTTTAGTATAGTTCTCAATTGATATACTTTTCTAAAGCATTTTTCTAATTGGTAATCAAATAGAGGTTGTATTTGTTGATATATAAGGTATTTTTTTTCCAATTTAGTTTCACTCGCTCTGGGCATAAATATTTTTTACTTCTTTTCCTTTTGTATTTCTTTTTGTATTCTTCTACATTTTAGGTAATACAAAATAGAGCAACAATGGCTGGAAATAATTGGGAAAGTAAAGGAAAAGGTTCATCTCAATAAAGAACAAATTAGTTGACTCTTTAACAAGCCATCATTATGATACTTGACATGAATTGGGTTTCAAAAATATTTTAAATTAATAGCACGTAGATTTCTAACAACCTTTATATACCTTCTACAAGGCCGTGCTATGGTGGAAGACGTAGCCAAAACTTATTTAGCGAATATTTTAACCTTATTAGATTGAGAGAGCTTGAAAAACGTTGTGGTAGTGTGATTACTTTTCCATTTGTTACCTTGTACAATTTTTTTCTAATATTGTTTCTAGTAGAGTTGTTTGGCTGATTTTTTGTGCTATAAAGTTTCATTTGGTGTTCAAGCATGATGATGATGCCCTTATAAATATTGAAGATCCAACAAAATAGAGTACTAGTTATACAATACATATGGTGATGGATGATTTACAAGGTATCTATAGATTGGATATGCTTCACACTATTTCTCAAGACCCCCCATTAAAGTTGTCCCTATTTATACATATACCTTTGAAGACTAGGTAAAACACCTAATGCCTCGAGTACGATACAGTGCTTCATGAAATGGGTCACTAAGTGCTCAACTTGTCTTGTTATAGTGGTTGGTATACTTCTCTAGAAAAAAAAATTATTTTCATTTTATTTCATCTTCTTGCTTCTCCATCTTGTTGGGAGTGTGCTTCTTTTCTACTCAATATTGTGATTATCAAGCTTATCACAATTTTTTGATCTCAGACTATAATATGAGGATGGGTCTATGATACTCTATTAGTTGTATTGTCAAGTTATTTTTTAGTGTAAGGGAGGTTCCTCATATGTGTAGTATTATTTTCTCAATGTTTGTTTGATTTTTTTCAATGTAATGCTCCAGGACTGGGTATGGGTCTAATTTTAAGTCTTCCCTTTGTTAAGGGGTAGTTGGGAAGTCTTTTTGATGAAAAGAAAATGGTATTTTCTTGTATTTTATCTTTTACTTATTTAATATAACCTTTTTGGTGGTTCTTACCACTTTACTCACTATAGTCTTGACTTCTTTTTTTCATATTACTATAGTTTCAGATTATTATGTTTCCTTATTTTTATTTTTACTTCCATATTTTAATCTTTAATCCTTTAGGTTTTTGCTGGTATTTTTGTTGTTTGGTCCTTTTCTAGAATTTATATTTTGTATTTTTTTCTTGTGTTTTTGAATTATTATCTCTTTAAGCTTTTTATTTTGCCTCATTATCCTTCACCTTATGTCTTTTTTCCTCTCACTTTTCTATTATCTTGGTCACTGTACCCCTAATTCGCTCCTTTCCAGCTCCTCTTCTTAGAGACCTTATTTTTCTACATTCTTCCTATTCTCATTTCAATCTTTCTCATCTTTATGATGGATCATAGAGCATGATTAAAAAAATTATGTCAAGAAATTCATAGCTAAATCAAGAAGCTATTGAGACATATACAATAAATTTATAATTATTTTTAAAATTAAAATTAAATATGAGTTTTAGTGTTTACTTATTATCAAAATTATAATATTTGAAGCTAATGAGGACCAAATTTAGTACTATATCATCCACTAGAAAAATATCTAACCATTACTTAAAATTTGATCTATTTAATCTTGAAAATATTTCATAAAATAGGTAAGCATTATTGGGGAGATGTTTTGTTATATAGTCCAAGACCTTGTAGTTTTAGTCTTAGTCAATCAAATGTTAGCCTTTTGATAATATAAGTTTAATAATGTGCAAAGGTAAGAACACTAAGATGTGGGTAAAACCAATGGAGAAAAGCAAAAAAGTACTAATTTTTCATAACTCAGTTGCTTTATTAAAATTCAAAAAATTAAGGTTACAAAAAATTGAGTCTTTGCCAAGGTCAATGTTCTTTTAAATGCATTAGAGTTTTCTAGAACAAGCATTTAAATAAAAATCTTGACCTTCTAATGTCACTTCTTTTCTCCAAAACGTCAACATTGGAGGAAAGACAAACACCATAAATTGAGCACATTCCAATTGAAACTTAATTTATTTTTCATTCTCATTGATTTGCAACCATGCCAAATTTTCAAAAAAGTAAGGATTTGGGTTTATTATTATTAAATTTTAATTAAAGTTAAAATTAGAGATGATTGAATTAATTTAAGCTTTTATCAATTTCATTTTAAATTTTGAAAACAATCACCAATCACAAAAGGGACACTAAAGACTCCTTTATACATAGCAAGGAAATCCCTTGGGACATTTCCCCATAACAATATTTAACCCTTAGCCAAATCCAAACCCAAACCCATTTCCCTAGTCAAACCCAAACCCAAATTCTTTGTGTGGGATACAATTGTCTAATTGTGTGTGGTCTTTGATGTTACACAAATGTTGTATTAGTTGTTAGTCTATGCTTACCAAGCTCATTTGGTCAGCAAGACAATTTTTCTTGTCTACTGAGCATTCTTGGAGATTACTCTATGAAGATAGTGTCTACCGAACTCACTCAAGCATCGAAGGAAATTATGGTAGGAAGTAGTATTAACTGAGTTCTAATGGTTAACAAAGGAAAGTTGGTCAGAGTTAGTATTAACCGAGTTCACTCGGTTGCCTAAGGATTTTGCAAGTTCATAGTGTTAACCAAGCTTCTATTGGTTAACATAGGAAATCATGTCAGGACCAGTGTTTACCAAGTTGGGTTGACTATCAAAGGATTTTGTTGATTTGGATATGAAGTTTAATTATTTCAAGTATTATTTTCTAGGCAACTATGGTGATGATTATTGGTCATTGTAATTTGTATTGAGCTAAAATATAAGGTCAAGTTGAGATTCTAGAGTGAGTGTGAGTATGCAAGTGTATTGATTGATTGAAGGAAAGTGTGTGAGCGAACTTGAAGAATGGTCAAATATCCTTGTGGAGTAGCAAAGTAATATTCAATCAAGAAGAATCTAGTATGAAGTAGAATAGAGATCTGTAATCAGCAATTTAGTTGCATCTCAATCAAGGCATTTTATTGTTACTTTCTTATGATTACAACAATGATCCAAAATCTCTTAATAGAGTTGATTTAATAGCCAGTTGTAAATCCTCTAACAAGGTGACAATTCCATTGAATTGTTTTAAGACCTAGATTGCAAGGCCACTTTTAACAGGGTGATTACATCCTCTAACAAGGTCACACCCAACAGTGTGTTTTGTAACCTTTAACTAGGTTGGCTCCTAATAAGGCTCACTTTAGAAGAGTGAAAAATAGTAATTAGTTACATTGGTGGTTTTTCCCACATTGGGTTTCCACATTAAATCTGGTGTCTCCTGTGTTGATTCCTTTTCTCTCATGTTTGAAAATTATTGATGTTACAACATTTTCAGTATGTTTACTGAGTGACAACAATAATTAGTTTTGTCAGACATCTAAAGGATCTATAAAAATATTTTTGTGGTAACTGATTCACCCCTCCCCTCTCAGTTGCTCCATCTATATTTCCAACACTCTGTATCCTCTAATAGGTCATGTTGATGCCATAGAAGAGGATCTTTTAAATCACCTACAAATAAATATTTCCAAAATCTCCATATTAGTTAATATGTTGAGGTCCTCTAGTCTTCTACACCACTCATCTCTCACCACAACCCTAGAAATAATGGTTGATAGTATGACTAGGGTATCTAGGGAGGTTACAATATGACACTCATAGAGGGATAAATGATATCAATTTTATGTGGATGTGTTATCTTATGAACCTATGAAAAAGAAGGGGATACTTAATGGTGACATATGTTTTCTTTTCACCAATCCAAGTACAAATAACACCCTACATGAAACTACTAATTGGTTTTCTATACATTGGTTTGTTCATGCTTGGAAGAGAGCACAATTTTGGGGTAGGTGGTATATGGTCTTTGACCAACCACATTGTAATAATTTGGAGGTTCATTTATAGTTTTTTTAAAGAAGCAACACAATGAATAATCCTAAATGAGAAGTTGATTTTTTTTTACATATGATAGTTCTAGGGTAGAGGGCGAGGCTTTATATAGGATAGACCTAGGGTCCATAGGGTGGTACACCCAAATAATAGGAGACATCTTAGTAGGAAAACCATGGCTCATATTACAATCCCATTTTTTATGGAGTCTATAAATTTGTAGAGTCTTGATGCAACCATGTCATTGACTAATGCTATTGTTGAGAATGACACATAGTTAGTCCCTCAAGAGGATGGATCAACAAATATGCCACCTCTACCATCATTAGATGTTCCATTTGGCTTAGCCCAATTCATTTAGCATCTATGGATTAGTTTCTAGTGTATATGTATTGGGGTTGATACTAAGTCAAATGATTCCTTATCCCATTGGTACACACATTATAGAAGTATATATGAGGCATTAATTGTTGAGGATGTGGCCCTTATAGAAAATGGCATGAGGATGGTTCATTTGAGATATAAGATGCCTATTTGTTTATTTGTATTTTGACATGTTATTAATTAATCACCTAAATTTGATTAAGTAAATAAATTTTGTTTAGAGTTTTAATTATATTGATACATGAGTAATTGAATTGTAGGATCCATTAGGAAATTTGATCACACTACAAATTATTCATTCAACAAGACATGCATGGGTATATCTGACACCCAAGGTAAAGATTTTTAAATATTCATATAATAATAGAGTAATATGTTGGTTTGAAGATATAGTTTTTCTTTGTGGTATCATATCTTTTGAACATCTCTTATTTTCAAATTTAACTAAACCCACACAATATCATAGTCATTTACGTTATGTTACTTTCATTTCTATTAGGGTTCTCTACCTAAATCTAGGACACTATAGTGAAAAAGGAATTTATCTAACTCATCTAGCATCTAAGAGGTTAGTCAATATATCTTAAGTTAATTTTTTGAAATTTACTATGATTAAACATGCATATGTATGTATTGGTGAATGCACCCGACTTTTTTTTCTATATACAAAAAAAAAAGAGTTTTAAGAGAATTAATGGATGTACTTGATGTCACTAATATATAGAAGTATAAAGAGGTAATATTTTCATATTCAATTTTGATTGCATTTTTTTTGTTCAAAAATATCTCAAAATTCTTATCCTTATTATATCACATTAGATCATTAATGATCTTAACCTTCCTCTATGACTAAGTAATCTGTTATGATTTTCTATACAGGAAAGAGTCATGGTAGTTTCACTAGCCATGATGCCTCCTAATTGTACAAGAAAAACATGAGGCTTTGGTATGCATCTATTCTATATATGTTACATATATGCATTTAAATATAAGAACATGCATTTTTATTTTAAAAGTGTTTGTCAACCACTTTGTATTATTTACTTGTCTTAATCATCTTTGACCTATTATAGGTTCTTTTGTGACTTCCCATAGATGCTATACCATTTGATTTTGTTAGGAGTCCATAATGTCAAGGAGAAGGTTCAATACAAAAGAAGCAAGAAGTATGCATCTATTATTAGGTGAACCCCTCTTGTGAACTTATTTTGGATTGTATTCCTATTCATTAGAAAGTTCTAATTCTTCCCTCTATGACAATAACATCTTTTATCACTTATCATACATGAAAACATCACAACTAGTTAATAATTGGTGGTGCCTCTTACCAATATAATAGATCCATATGAGGCTTCAGTTTTCATTTTTAAAAATATATGCTACATATATGTGTTTAGATATAAGTACATGCATTTTTAAGTTTTATATTTTTTTCCAACCGCTTTGTGCTTTTAACTTATTTTTATTTTCTTTTTCACATTATAGCTTCCTTTGCATCTTCTATAAACACTTTACTGTATGATTTTGTTAGGAGTCCCCAGCAATGGAGAGACAATCTACCATAACAAAGGCAATATGTATTCATTTATTCTTAGTTGAAATCCTCTTGTCAACTCATTCTGGATTGCATTTTTATTTCTTCAAAAACCCTAATTTTTCCCTCGATAACTTAAACATCTTCTATTACTTACCATATAAGAAAATTTGATAACTGGTTTATCATTGGTTGTGCCTCATTCTAGCATAAGAGATCCATCTGAGGCCCTCTAGTATGTATTTTTTTAAGTCCATGCATATTTAAGTTTTTAGTATTTCTTGACATATATGTTTTTTGAATAGATAAGAATCAAGATGGTATTTAATCTAGATATAGTATAAAACTAGACTATTAATAACATATTAACAACATCTAGCACATTGAAAGAAGAAATAATAAGCCACTTTTGTCTTTATCAAAAAAATGAATTGAAGAAGAGTATCTAAAAAAAATAAAAATAAAGAAAACTAATAACATAGTGAACCAAGAAGTTTAGATAAAAATGGGCTGCACAAGGCCAATACTAGTAAATATCACAATTTTATAAAGTTTACCAAGGTCCCTAGGGCTTCTACAAACAAGATAACAAAAAAGAGAAAACCCCATAACCATCTAAGAACTGTGGAACTAATTAAAAATATATCTATTTGATCATCATTTAATTGGTCCTTATCAAATTAAACAAGGCTCAATATCTTATATTAGATACACTCATTGATTTAGAAGGTTATCAAGTAGGTAAAGGGTTACTATAGGATATTCTAGTGCTACATAATATTGAAAATCCCATTAATATATTTGAACATAATTGGATAGTGCACCATTTTCTTATTCCTATGGGTATATGTGTTGAACAAAATAATTCAATTGTATGTTTTCTTTGATGTAACACAAATGTCAATTCTTTTACCAAGCAATTAGTGTTAGTCTAGCTCACTCAGATGTTGAAGGAAGTTTCTTGTGTATGCCAAGTATTCCAAAGATGAAAACACATAAGCATTGTTAACCAAACTAACTTGGTTACCAAAGGAAGTTGGCATGGAACTAGTGTTAACTAGGACCACTTGGTAACTAGAGGAAGTCTAAAGGAAAATCTTTTCTTAGTGTTGATTGCGTTGGGTCAACTAATGAAGGATTTTCTAGCATCAATATATTGGATCTAACAGTTCTATTGGTTAGTTCTAGCCAACTCATGGGATGAATTTCATTTTTTTGAAAGTGTATGTAAACTAACTTGAAAAGGTAAAATATAAAAATATAAGGTCAAGTTGAGGATTTAACTGTGAAGAAACATGGGATTGAAAAGATAAATCAAGGAAGTGAATTCAAAGGATATTAGAGTATTCGAGTTGAGGGAGATGAAAAGAACATTCTAATCAAGGAGGATCAAGTATTCAAGCTAGAAAAAAGATCCAAAATCAATAAAGACAATTACATCAACAATTAGGTCAAGTCATTGTTACTCTCTAATAATTGTAGCAATGAATCAAATCTCCTCACAGAGTTAACCTAACAACTATTTGTCAAATCTTCTAACAAGGTGGCATTTCTAGATTGAAGTTTCTAAAGACCTCTAACAAGGCTACTCCTAACATGGCTTACTAATTCTGTTAATAGGGTAACACCTAATAGTGTGTTTTGTAACCTTTAACATGGTTGGCTCCTAACAGGGATCACTTCAAAAGAGTAAAAAATAGTAAGTAATTACAATTGGTGGTTTTCAAAAATTGGGTTTCCACATTAAATCTTGGTGTCTCTTGTGTTCTTGTTTTTTTTTTTCTATGATTCTACAACTAATTTAGTTAAGGTTAAACACATTAAACATCTTAAGATGTGATTATTTTATTTTTTATTGAGTGATAGTAATTCATAGTGTAAGCTAAGTGTTCCTATGTTAACCGAGTTACAATAGTATTTTAGTTTCAACAGAGTATGGTTTTTGAAATTTTATATTGGCATATTAAGAGATCTTGGATTTAATTTTTGTGGTAACTGATTCACCTCTCCCCTCTAAATTACTCCATTTATATTTCCAACAATTTGTATCAGAGCTTTTAGTTCTTGCAGAGATGGTTTCAAGGACCTAAGCTAAAGATCAAGATGTCTTATAGAAGGGAGATTCATAAACTGAATGGAGATAACTTCCAAGCATGGAATGAACACATGAAGCCCCATTTGACAACCATTGGTGACATAGATTTGCAATATCTAGAGAAAAAATATGTGGCACCTACTAGAACTTTTACTATGGATCAAATTGTGGAAAGAAGAACCATAACATAATGATGATTTGCATTACTTCCACTCTCAATTCTACTGAATTTGATGAAGTCAAAGACTGGGCTACCACTCATGAAATATGGAACAAGCTAAGAGATATCTATGAAGGTGATGACAATGTAAGGTGAGATAAGGCAGAAAGTGTTAGAGTTTAGTTTGATGAAATGAAGATGAAAGAAAATGAGGACATTGCACAATAAAATGAAATAATCAAAGCTAGTGTGAGTGAAATCAAAGCCTCAAGTGAGAAAATTGATGATGTAATAGTGGTTAGCAAGGTACTCAGAACTCTTCTTCCTAGTTATGCAATTAAAGTGTCAGCTATTCAAGAAATGAGATGTGATCCTAAGAATGATATAACTTTGGATGTACTAGTGGGAGGGTTGAAAATATTCGAGTTAGATAACTTTGATAAATATGTTCCTAACTCTAGTAATCTTGAGTTCTCATTTCAAGTCAAGATACCACTCAAGAAAAAAGATACAAAATCTAAAAGCAATAAGTTTGACAATGAAGATGAAGATGGTTTTGATGATGATCTTGAAGTCATTGAAGCATTAATTGCAAGAAGATTTCCCAAAGGCAAAGGGAAGTTCAAAGGAAAAATTTATGTGATCTATTTTTCTTGTAAAGAAGTTGGTCAAATTGTTGCAAGGTGTCCAAAAAATGAAGGAAAAGAAGAAAAGAAGCATGAAAAGTACAAGGGAAAGAAATATTTCAAAAGCTACAAAGACTATAAGGATAAATGTAAGAAATCTTGTTACATGGCTAAAGATTTTTATAGTAGTGATGAAGATGAAATGGTTTACATTTTTGTTAAGGATGAATCAAATGATACAAATGATACATGGATTATCGATAGTGGTTTCTCTCACCAAATGACTAGTGATAAATCTAAATTTAAGCACTTGGAACACTATGATGGTGGTAGTGTCAGATTTGGAAATGATGAACCTTTTTATGTGGAAGGAAAAGGTTGTATTGCACTAACCAATTATCTCAAATGTGACAATGCTTATTGGGTTGAAGGACTAAAACATAATATATTTAGTGTGGAAAAATTAAATAATATTGGATTTAAGGTAGAATTCATGAATAGGAAAGCCAAGCTACTGGATGGAAAAGGTAATCTAGTTGGGACTGGCAATCAAACAAGAGGTAATCTATTCTACCTAGATCTAATTGAAAATTCATGTTTCATAGCTCAAGTAGAAGAAAACTAGGTATGGCATAAAAGGTTGTGTCAAGTGAATTTTGATAATCTGATCAACATAAGCAAGAATAAAAGGGTTAGAGGCATTCAAAGCGTAAAGAAACCTAATATGGGCATGTCATAAAATTGTCAAATTGGAAAGATGGGAAATAGAAGTTTTAAAAGTAAGAATTATCATTCGAAAGAAGTCTTGGATTTTGTTCATATTGAACTTTGTGTACCTATTGGGATACAAAGCTACTATGGAGATAAGTACTTTAGTTTGTTTGTTGATGATTAATGTAAGATGTTGAAAGTTATGTATTTAAAGGATAAATCAGAAGCTTTTCAAAATTTCAAATGGTATCTAGAAAGAGTTGAGAAACACGAAAGAAACTAAAGTGTCTAAGGTCAAATAGAGGAGGTGAGTTCATCTCAAATGAATTCAATGAATTTTGCAATAAAAGAGGAATCAAAATATAGGTATCTACACACCTAGCACACTCAGCATAATGAAATAGCTGAGAGAAGGAATAGGTTAATCATGTATTGTACAAGGATACTAATGATAGAGAAGAATGTTTCTATCAAGTACTAGAAGGAATCAATCAACACAATAGTTCATACCTTGAACCAAGTTCAGCTAAAGAAGGAGTCAGATCAAACCCCTTATAAATTATGGTATGGATATAAACCTAATGTTTATTATTTCAAAGTATTTGGAAGAAAATATTATATCCTAGAGGAGTTAAGAAAAGGAAAATTTGATGTAAAGAGTGATGAAGGCATATTCTTGGGATACTCCAATAACAGAAAAGTATACACATATTTGAATCTATCTACTAACAAATTTATGGAAAGTGCACATGTAAAGATTGATAAATTTGTAGAAGAGTGTGAAGAAAAAAGCAAAAAAGAACCTAAAAAATACATAAAATTTGAACTTGATAGTTTACTTGAAGGTTAAGAAAATCAATAGTGTTCAAGTCTGAGCCCCAAAAATCTCTAGTTTAACCTGAGTTGTAGCTAGTGCAACTTGAGTCATAGTTAGAACGACCCGAGTCACTATCAGAAGGACCTAAGTTTTAGCTAGTGCTAACTAAATCATCTGATAGACCTGAGTCATAGACAGTGAAATCCAAGAATGATTTAAAAGATCATGGTGAACCAAGTGAATTCAAAAACAATAAACCTAGACTTGCTAGATATGTCAGAAGGCATCATACACTAGATCAAATCATTGGAGAGCTATCAGAAGGCATAATAACAAGGAACAAATTAAAAGATACATGTTTTCTTACTATGATTGAACTTAGGACTATTAAAGATGCATTGGAAAATGAAAGTTGGATTGAGGCAATGAATGAAGAGATTGATTACATTGAAAGAAACAAAAACTTGGAGTCTTGTTCCTAGACCTAAGGACAAGAATGTGATTTGCACAAAATGGGTATGCAAAAATAAGTCGAATGAGAATGGAGAAGTTTTAAGAAATAAGGTAAGGTTAGTTTGCAAGGGTTATGGTCAAGAATAAGGT
This sequence comes from Cupressus sempervirens, assembly GCA_028749045.1. NCBI lineage: Eukaryota > Viridiplantae > Streptophyta > Pinopsida > Cupressales > Cupressaceae > Cupressus > Cupressus sempervirens. Next base: position 305,695,269 of record CM053792.1, on the reverse strand, counting down.
ATTGATTATGGAGAGACTGGTTTGTGTTGCTAGATTAGAAGGTGTTAGAACACTACTTGCATATGCAACACACAAATGATTCAAAGTATATCAGATGGATGTGAAATCAACATTTTTGAATGGAATCTTAGAAGAGGAAGTCTTCATTGAGAAACCAAAAGATTTTATTGATCCTAGAAAAAGGGACATGGTTTGCAAATTGCACAAAGCCTTATATGGTCTCAAACAAGCCCCCAAAGCTTGGTATGAAAGATTACATAATTATATCATAATTATTGGTTTTGAAAGGACTAATGATAACAACAACCTATACATCAAAGAAGGAACAAACTAGAAGATAGTGTTGGCAAAAATCTTTTTGGATGATACATTATTTACTAGAAATGATGACTTGTGCAAAAAAAATTTCTATGGAGATGAGTAAAGAGTTTAAAATGTCAATGTTTGGAGAGAAAAAATTCTTTGTTGGCTTGCAAATTCAATAGATGAAGGATGTTATCTACAATACTCAATCAAAATACATCAAGAAAATATTGAAGAAACTTGGAATGGAGGATTCTAGAATAGTTGAAACACCTATGTCTATTGGACATAAGCTTTCAAAAAATGATGATTCTAAGGAGGCAGACCATACTACAACTAGAAAACTTTAGTATGTAGTGCAAACAAGACCTGATATTGCATGATTGGTTGGTATGGTGGCTAGATTTTCTACTAATCCTAAAGAAAATCATAGGAATGAAATGAAAAGAATCATGTTATATCTAAAGTATACTAAAGATTGTAGTTTTTGTTTTAAGAAAGGAGGATATTTTGAATTGAAAGCATTCACTAATGCTGATTGGGAAGGAAGTGTTGATGATAGGAAGATAACTAGTGATGGACAATTCTTTTTTGGACAGAGGATAGTATCTTGTACAAGCAAGAAGTAGAACTATATCTTTCAGTCTACAACAGAAGCAAAATACATTGTAGCAATAGCCAATTGTTCCAACATTGTGTGGCTCAAACAATTGTTGTCAGGTATGGAGGAGATCAAAAGCCCAGTTTTTATCTTTTTTTATAACACCAGTGCAATCAATATATCCAAGAATCTAGTGATGCATACCAAAACTAAGAACATTATAATAAAATATCATTTCTTGAGAGAATTGGTGCAAGACAACGAGGTGAGATTGGAATATGTGAATACAAAAAGATAGATTGTGAACATATTCACCAAGTCATCACCTAAGGATGCATTTTTGTATCTAAGAAGTAAGCTAGGGGTCATTCTCCTATCGGAAGCTCACTAAACATATTTTAGTGATGCATCAACCAAGAATTTTGAAGATTAGACAAGTTGATATGTAGTATTGATAAAGTAGATTGTATATGAATAATTACATTAGGTACATGGAAACTATATTGATTATCTTCTTTGGCATGAGATATTAAAGAGGGAGAGATTTTCATATAAGAGAAATTTTTGAATCAATAAAGAGGAAGAGTTTTTCATATCAAAATTCAAAATTTTTGAGGTAGATGTTAAAGATGAGAGTTTTTGTTATAGGGAGAAATTGCAGTCAAAGAAATTAGGAAGATTGATGTTAGAGAGAGTTCACACTGATACAACGAGTTCTAATGGATGAGAATCATAATGAAAGCAAGGATATTATCCTTCTATTTTTTTCTCTAAAATTTCTTTGTATCATGACATTTTGTGTTTCCATCAATGCCAAAGAAGGAGATTGTTGAATAGAATAATTCAATTGTATGTTGTCTTTGATGTAACACAAATCTCAAGTCTTTTACCAAACAATTAGTGTCAGTTGAGCTCACTCACGTGTTGAAGGAACTTTCTTGTGTATATTGAGCATTGTAGAGATGATAGCATAGAACCAATGTTAACCAAGTTAACTCAGTTACTAAAGGAAGTTGGCATGGAACTAATGTTAATAGAGGGTAAGTGCACCAAGTTGTGGTGCCAAAAAGGGGGTATAAGTGGACACCTTTTTAAATTTTTTTTTTTGAAATTAGCAATTTCTAAACTTCAACAAGAATTTGAAGATAGTTACGCTCAGAATTTTAAGATATGACAAAAAAAAAAGTAGTCCTATGAATCTAGTTTCTAAACTACTATTTTTTTTTTTCTAAATGGTTTAGTTTTAGGTCATCAAAAAAGGGGGCCATAGAAAGTAGTACTATTTATTCCAAAAAAACATAACATAGTACAAAGTGTGGCCCCCCTAAAATTTTAACTTTTTTTTTGAAATTCTTTAATCACCCTGGTCAAAAGTTACTTAATACTATGTAGTTTATCCTAGATTTTTCGGGTAACTTTATAATGTGTATTTTTTTTTTTTAAAAAATTTTAAAGTAGACACATACCAAAAATGTGAAATATCTATGTGCTCCCCTTAGAAATGATTGAAAACTAATCTAAAATCATAACTTTTATTTTTCAAAGTGTGTAGAATGGAGTCAAGTTTCTAAAAAACTAAGTTGTTGCAAAATTTGATGAATGAACTAAAATCTACAACCCAATTAGTACATGTTTTTTGAAAAAAAATAGACATACTTTCAAAATAAATTATAGATGAAAGACATGAAATAGTTCAAATAAAAAATAAATTATATGGTTATATAGCTAACACAGAGACCTACAATGTCATGTAACCTGATCTTATTGATGCTCAACCATGAGGAATCTTGAAGGAGAGCACACAAGAAAAATTACTAATTTTTTGTATGTTTGCAGCAAAACACATATTAGACTAGTTTATAGACTCCAAACCTTTGTGTTAGATCCCCAAGGCAAAACAAAGCCTTAGGCTTGGTAGAATGCAAAGGTTTGAATAGCATATATGCCCTATAGTGTGTGCATACTATTTAAAGCTTTTTAAATTTAGGTCTCAATAGTGTGTGCACTCTATTGTGTGCATGCACTATTGAGACCTCAATAGTGCATAGAGAGGGAAAAAGAGAGGCAAAGCAAGGGCAAGAGAGATGGGTGTGTGTGTGTGTGTGTGTGTGTGTGTGTGAGAGAGAGAGAGAGAGAGAGAGAGAGAGAGAGAGAGAGAGAGAGAAGGGGATGGGAGAGAGAGGAAGTGAGAGAGAGTAGGGGTGGTAGAGAGAGTATGGGATGAGAGAGAGAGAGAGGAAGTGTGAGAGCAGTAGGGGTGAAAAAGAGAGAGTACAAGATGGGAGAGAGAGATTAAGAGTAGGGTATGGGAGAGAGAGGAAGTGTGAGAGAGTGAGTAGGGGTGGCAAAGAGAGTATGGGATGGGAGAGAGAGATTGAGAGTAGGGATGACAAAGAGAGAGTAGGCAATGGGAGAGGGAGTGAGAAAGGGAGAGAGAGAAAGAGGAGGATGGGAGTGCATGTGAGAGAGAGTATCAGTGGCAGAGAGAGAAAGTAGGGCATGGGAGAGGGGAGAGAGAGAGTAGGGGATGGGGGAGAGAGAGAGAGAGAGAGAGAGTAGGTGGTGGGAGAGGAAGTGTGTATGAGAGAGAGAGGGGGGGATGGGAGTGTGTGGGTGTGTGAAAGAGAGAGAGTAGGGGATGGGAGAGGGGAGAGAGAGAGAGTAGGCAGTAGGAGAGGGAGTGGGAGAGGGAGAGAGAGGGGGGAAATGGGAATGTGTGAGAGAGAGAGAGTGGGGGATGGGAGAGAGAGGAAGTGTGATAGAGAGTAGGGGTAGTAGAGAGAAAATATAGGATGGGAGACAGAGTTTGAGAGTAGTGGATGGGGGAGAGAGAGAGTACAAGATGGGAGAGAGAGATTGAGAGTAGGGGATGGGGGAGAGAGAGAGAGAGTAGGTAGTGGGAGATAGAGTGGGAGAGGGAGAGCGAGAGAGAGAGGAGGATGGGAGTGTATGTGTGTGAAAGAGAGAGAGTAGGGAATGGGAGAGGTGGGAGAGAGAGAATAGCTCGAGAGAGAGAGTAGGGGATGGGAGAGAGTGTGAAAATGTGAGAGAGAGTAGGGGGTGGAAGAGAGAGAGTAGAGAGGGAGAGAGTGAGAGTGTGAGAGAGAGAGTGAGAGTGAGAGAGAGAGTAGGCGGTGGGAGAGGGAGTGGGAGAGGGAGAGTGAGTGAGAGATAGAGTAGGGGATTGTAGAGGGGAGAGAGAGAAGGGAGATGGGTGTGTGTGTGTCTGTGAAGAGAGAGAGAGAGAGAGAGAGAGAGAGAGAGAGAGAGAGAGAGAGAGAGAGAGTAAGGGATGGGAGAGGGGAGAGATATATAGAGAGAGAGTAGGGGGATGGGGGAGAGAGAGAGAGAGAGAGAGAGAGAGTAAGCAGTGGGAAAGGGAGTGGGAGAGGGAGAGAGAGGGGGATGGGAGTGTGTGTAAGAGAGACAATAGGGGATGGGAGAGATTGTGAGAGTGTGAGAGAGAGTAGGGGTGGCAGAGAGAGTAGGGGATGGGAGAGAGAGAGAGAGAGTGAGAGTATAGGATGGGACACAGAGAGTAGAGAGGGAGAGAGTGAGTGAGAGAGATAGTAGGCAGTGGGGGAGGGAGTGGGAGAGGGAGAAAGAGGAGGGATGGGAGTGTGTGTGAGAGATATAGAGAGTAGGGGATGGGAGAGGAGAAAGAGAGGGGGGATGGGAGTGTGTGGGTGAGAGAGAGAGAGAGAGTAGGGGATGGGAGAGGGGAGAGAGAGTAGGGTATGGGGGAGAGAGAGTAGGAAATGGGAGAGGGAGAGAGAGGGGGGAATGGGAATGTGTGTCAAAGAGAGGGAGAGTAGGGGATGGGAGAGAGTGCGAGAGAGAGGAGGGGTAGTAGAGAGAGAGTATAGAATAGGAGAGAGAGAGTGAGAGTCAGGGATGGGAAAGTATGAGAGAGTAGGTGATGAGAGAGAGAATCGGAGAGAGAGAGAGAGATAGTAGGTGGTGGGAGAGGGAGTGGTTGAGGGAGAGAGAGGGGGGATGGGAGTGTGTGTGAGAGATCTAGAGAGTAGGGGATGGGAGAGGAGAGAGAGAGGGGATGGGAGTGTGTGTCTGTGAAAGAGAGAATAGGGGATGGGGAAGAGAGAGTAGGTAGTGGGAGAGGGAGTGGGAGAGGGGGAGAGAGAGGGAGAATGGGAATGTGTGTAAGAGAGAGAGTAGGGGATGGGAGCGAGTGTGAGAGTGTGAGAGAGAGTAGGGGGTGGTAGAGAGAGAGAGTGAGATTAGGGGATGGAAGAGAGTGTGAGAGAGAGTAGGGGATGGGAGAGAGAGAGAGTGTGTAGCAGATGGGAGAGAGAGAGTAGAGAGGAAGAGAGCGAGTGAGAGAGAGATAGTAGGCAGTGGGAGAGGGAGTGGGAGAGGGAGAGAGAGGGGGGGTTGTTAGTGTGTGTGAGAGATCTAGAGAGTAGGGGATAGGAGAGGAGAGAGGGGGGGGATAGAACTGTGTCTATGAAAGAGAGAGAGTAGGGGATGGGAGAGGGGAGAGAGAGTAGCATATGGGATAGAGAAAGTAGGTGGTGGGAGAGGGAGTGGGAGAGGGAGAGAGAGGGGGGGATGGGAGTGTGTGTAAGAGAGAGAGTAGGGGATGGGAGAGAGTTTGAGAGAGTGAGAGAGAGTAGAGGGTGGTAGAGAGAGAGAATGGGATGGGAGAGTGAGTGAGAGTAGGAGATGGCAGAGAGTGTGAGAGAGAGTAGGGGGATAGGAGAGAGAGAGAGTGAGAGTAGGGGATGGGAGAGAGAGATAGTAGAGAGGGAGAGAGAGAGAGAGAGTAGGCAGTGGGAGAGGGAGTGGGAGAAGGAGAGAGAGGGGGGATGGGAGTGTGTGAGAGATCTAGAGAGTAGCGGATGGGAGAGGAGAGAGAGAGTGAGAGAGTAGGGGATGGGAGACCTGAGAGAGAGTGAGAGAGAGAGTAGGTGGTGGGAGAGGGAGTAGGTGAGGGTGAGTGAGAGAGAGTAGGGGATGGGAGAGAGAGAGGGGGGATGGGAGTGAGAGAGAGAAAGTAGGGGATGGGAGAGAAGAGAGAGTGAGAGAGAGTAGGGGATGGGAGAGAGAGAGTAGGCAGTGGGAGAGGGAGAGTGAGAGATAGAGTGGGGGATGGGAGAGGGGAGAGAGTAGGGAGAGAGAGAGAGAGAGAGAGAGAGAGAGTAGGGGATGGGAGAGGGGAGAGGGAGTAGGGAGAGAGCGAGTAGAGGATGGAGAGGGGAGAGAGAGTAGCCTGAGAGAGAGAGAGGGGGGGATGGGAGTGTGTGAGATAGAGAGTATAGGGGATGGGGGAGAAGAGAGGGTGAGAGAGAGTAGGTGGTGGGAGAGGGAGAGTGAGAGTGAGTAGTAGATGGAAGAGGAGAGAGAGCGAGAGAGAGTGAGAGAGAGAGTAGGGGGTGGGAGAGGATAGAGAGTGAGAGAGTAGGGGATAGGAGAAAGAGTGATAGAAAGAAGGTGATGGGAGAGGGAGAGTTAGAGAGAGAGTAGGGGATGGGAGAGGAGAGAGAGTAGGGGATGGGGATGGTGGGGTAGCGAGGGATGTGTTTTGACATAGTGCATACGCACTATAGTGCATATGTCATTTATAGTGTGTACATATTATAGTGTGTACACACTATGTGAAATCACCAAAAAATGGTGACAAAGCAAGTTTGGGTCCCTTTTTATCCATATTCTACTTTGTGTTTGTTGTGCATTCTATTATTCTGACGAAAAACATGGGTTTCAAGCTGTTGGATGTTAGCAAACACTATTTGAAGACTTTTTGAAGCTAGCAAACACCAAATGCAATCATTGGATCAGCTTTTTGAATATTCTTTCTATAGAAAAGGTTAGTACAGTCCTTTTTAAATATTGTTTGTTGATATATAGTGAAAAATTTGATTATAATTTGACATGTTCTTTAATATATAGTGAATTCATTGAAATTTGTATTTTTGAAACAATTGTTATTTGGAAATGGTTAGAAATTTGGCAAGTTGTTTGATATATATTGTGTATTCATTGAAATAATTATAATTTTTATATGTATTTGAATGATTTGTAACTTACAAATTGTAAGTAATTCAAATGTTTGAATAAGTTGACATATAGAAATCATCATCATGCCAAGGAAGAAACCAAAATCTCAAACAAAAGAAGAGAGGGAGGCAGATTTGGCAATTAAAAGAGATCAAATGAAACTACTATGTAAACAAAGAAAATTGCAAGGCAATAATGAAGAATTGACAATTGAATTGTGAAGGTACACCATCTTCCAATGTTGAAGCCACATCATCCTCTCATGTTGAAGAGACACTAATTTGTAGATCTGATGATGTACACACTCCATCATGTCATGTTGAAGGTACAACATCAATATATCAAGTAGGTGATATTCCATCTTTTGCATCTTATTGCCAAGGCACATCATCTTTGGTTTAAGATACACAAAACACTCAACCTTATGTTGATGTTCAAAATGTTGAGGGAATGGAAGAGATTATAACACCTTCAAGAATTCATTTTAGAAGAACAAAATATTTGATTGATATTGATACTAACATTTTGAAATCAATGACTGAAAAGATTAGCAAGCATCCTTGTCAAAGAAAAGTTAATTGTATGTGGAGATTATTCTTTGAAGAAAGCTCAATTCATGAGAAATATTAGTTACATCGACAATAGTAAGTACCCAAATGAAGAAAGCTCAAATCATGAGAAAGAAAAAAAAATATTGAAAATTGGTAGGGGTACTCTAAGAAAAGCCATGCTAAGGCATGAAAGATTGGAAGATCCAATAAAAAATGAGTTATGGACATTTAACAATAGACTACCATAAAAGGATAAAGAAATTAGTGAAGCTTTGAAATCATTGATCAAATTTTTTTGGAAAAATAATACACATGTTTCTCCTAATCTAAGAGATGTTGTAAGAAGGAGGATTGGTAGCCAAAATCGTGACCCACATGCAAAACATTTTTTTGACTCAACTCTGACACTTTTTTTTGCAAAATTTTTTGGTACGTATCCTCAAATTTGAATAAATCAAAGATTTTTTGAAATGGGTAAACCTTTTTATGTCAATATAAATCACATATGCACAACTTGTTGTTATAGGATACATATTGAATTTTTAAAACTATTTTGATGTTTTTGGGCATATATGTGTGTTTTTGCATTTTGAGTTTGTTTTGTAGGATTCTGACATGAATGAGCCATCAAGATCTTCAAGGGAATTCATATCCAACATTTTATGTGAAATAGGAGACATCCAAAAATTTTACAAGACATCATGCTTGGATGGTACATGCTTATTTTGTAGCTCTTTGCAAATTTTATCAACCTGAGAACATATGGATAGTACACATGCAATTGGAAATGAAATAGTAGATTATAGAAAATTTAAGATAGTGATATATGCAGTAAAATATGAGAAATAGGGTAAAAGATATGATTTAGTTATTGAAAATATTCCAATGTATGAGTTTATGAAGATTTTTTGTGAAAAGATTATATCCAAGTATGCAAGGCATACACATAGAGCTCGATGGCTAGATTTGCAATTCAAGTTGTGTAAGGATATGTTTCCACTGAATACCATTGTTTTGATTGTAGACTTTGTAGAGAACTACACACTACAACCACAAAATGAGGTGTAAGAAAAGTATTAAACTTCTCAACAAGTTTTCATATTTGTTCACACAACATTCATGCATTCACCTACAAGTATAAAGGATGACAGGAAGATTTTGAGGGAGTACCATTTTTACATTAGTGATGATTGATCACATTCTATGGAGTTTGTACATGGTCGTTTTCAACTATTTTATGAAGATTTGGCTAACAGGGGCATAACATATCATCAATAAATTATTTTGTGAGACAATTGCACATCTCAATTCAAGAATGCATAGATGTTATATTGGTTGAGCAGGATGCATAGGTTTTGTAGAATTCAATATAAGTGTAATTTCACTAAGGTTGGTCATGGAAAGGGAAAGCACGATAGGGTAGATGCATGCATCAAAAGAGCCTTATCTCATGAAGAACTAAAGTATAAAGATGGAGCAATATTGAAAGATGCAAAATCCATTGTCTAGTGGTGTAATACTACAATGGGTCCAAGTAAGGAAGGTGAGTCTATGGTTCGTAGATTTTTTTCATTGATAGATAATACTAACATTTTACCATATGAGGATTGTTACACACTAATAGGATCTAGTGAGTTACACTCTTCTAGAAGCTTTGATGTAAGTTCATGGAGTATCCACACACACAAAATGACATGTTATTGTCCATCATGTGTAACGAAAAAATTGGGATGACTATGAGTCAACTGAATGGGTGGACAAATGAGATATATGAGTTTTGGACACAATTGACACTTATCGTCCCCCACAAGCACTAGAATTCGTAGAGATGGATTTGTCTATTGACTTTGACCACTTGTCTAATCTAGTGCAACCTAGTAATATACATATTTATATATCTTTGTAATTTCAATATGTAACTTTATAACTTTTACCTAAGTATTTTCTAAATTAATGACCACATTTTGTACATTTGTCATTGTAGGCCATGTTTTGCCTATTATTGCACCTAAAGACAATGAAGAAGGGATAGATTATTATTTGTGTCAATGTGTCCAAGCCAAACAAAAAATAGATCACTCAATTATAGATGGTGAAGGTTTAGAGTACCATATCAGTGTGATGGTTGTAACTAGCACATGGCTTAGACAATATTCTATGAAGATCCCTAAATTATGGTTATTCAAGGATTGGCAAATAGAGAGGAAGATTCTTCAGTATTCAAACCTTGTTGTCACATAAAATGTATACTTGATAAAATATGGTGTAAAACCACATAATAAGATTCTTTGGAAAGTTTGTGAGTCAAACCATGAGGCAATACTTGACACATTAAAATGTAGACCATATCTAGTTGGTTCATTAGATTGAATAAGGAGAGAGGGAGAGAGAAAGAGTGATCAGTTGGATCTAAATACAATGTTGCAACCTCTCCCACAAGACTATCCACATGAAAAGGTGGGTATTGTTATTATGTATAAGTGATGAGATAAGTTTAAATCATAGATTTTATATTTTGATTTGTTTAGAATCTAGATACATTATTTGAATTTATATTAGATTCTTTAATAGGAGTTGTTTTCAGATTAGTCATTTGAATAAGTGAAAGTTTAGAATTTTTTGTTTAGATCAAAATGTAATCAAAGAACATGAAAATTTTTAGAATGTGAATGCTTTGTGATGTAAAGTCATGATTGTGTGCATGTAACCAGAAACTTAAAACTGGCAAAAGCAACGATATAATGGTAGAAGTTTCCAAAACTTATCATGCCATTCAGTAAGCTGCTTGATTATTGCTAGAAGTTCAAACAAATAATCCTTTTCATTTGGAACATTATTACCAATAATGATATTATGAATAACATGCTTTTAGCTTTTTTTTATTTTGTCATTTGTAATTATTTTAGATAAACTCCAAAACAAATTCATTTTCGAATCATAAACTTATAAAACCCATCTTATAAATTTTTTAGATGTTTTCTATTTGGAAGCATTAAGACCAAAGTGTATGATCTTTGGTTCACTCCTAGTCACAAGATTCATGTTTTTAGCATATGTATTGGTTTGGGGGTCAAATCCTTTCAGGATGACTATAGGTTGTTATGTTTGTTCGGTCTTAATCTCAAGATTGTAAGGTTGTGATTGTGTGAAAGAATCCACACCCTTATGGATAATCATAGGTGGTTCATAAATATTTGATTTGTAGCCTTCCTTTTTCCCTTTAGACTTAATCATGTTTATGTTCTCACAAGTTGGTTCAATCATATATAGTTGTTCTTTGCATCCTATTTTTCTTCCTAGAAATTTTTTCTTGTTCATGCTTGGGTACTTGGGTTCATTGAAAACCTTATGATTAGTATTAGTCATGAGTCCATTCACCCCAACTTTCTTATCATCAATGATATCTTGAATAAGGTATTTAAGTTTCATATAATTTGATGCAGAGTACAACAATGGAAGCACAACCTTAAGACCCAACCCCAAAACCAACACTTAAGATGTTCAAAGGATTGAACAATTGGTTTTTTTCACTTCAACAAGTGTATACCTCTACAAGGAGCTGCTATGAGGGTTTTAAGACTCACCATACACAAGTTGACACAAAGCAATTTGACCCAAATCAAGTCTTTAAGGACAAGTTCCCTTAATTTGGGTAAAATAGGGATTCTATGGTTCTAGGCCTCACAACTTCCAAAAAAGGCTAGAAACTACTTAGTTAGAACCCAACTAAGAAAAATCCACCATTGTTTGAACTCCTAACAACCCACAACACAAATTGCAAGGAAGGACCTAGAATCCTATTAAGTCTCCAATCCCTTATTTTTTCCACTAACTTCAAAAATTCTCAAAAGACATAAGGAAAAAATCACACTTTCAGATACCCTTTTTCAAGTTCTCTCAAACACTAAAGTTTTAGAGATTGACTCCACTCCACCATATCATAACCTTGACTAAGTCCATAGGCATAATTAGCTAGGTTAGGCTTGGGTTTCAAAGCAAGAGGTTAGGAATGGGTGCATAGAACCAAAACTCCACTTCCAGGGTGTTCTTCTAACTAAAAAAAAAAAAATACAATTTGTTTGATCACCAAGTCCTTAAAGTCTCTCCATCTCTTTATCTAATCCAGTCTCCTTAAAACTAGTCAAATATATGGTGATATTTGACCTAGGGCTTGGTCCCAAAATTTAATGCCTTCCATTCCTATTCACAGACAACAAAAATCTTATTTTACACATCCCTAACTTGCTTCACACAAGTGGAGAAGAAATTTCACCAGTGGATCAACAAGTGAGGGCCATTTGAATGCCAAAACCCTGAAATTGAGGGTTTCTCAGACTAGTAAGCTTATAAATTCAATTACTTTTGAAATAAAATGGATAAAAACTTCAAAACACTACCAAAAGCCTTTAGACACTTGGCATCAACTTTCATATTAGAAAGGTCATCATCTACCCCTTATTCTTCTATACTATACTTGCAAAATGTTAAGAAATTACACTGAAACAGGTATATTTTATTGACTTGAAAGTAAGTTTACAATAAAATCTTCCCTCTTTATCCATTTTCAAATATCTCAAGCCTAAATAGGTTATTTCCAACCATTCCACTCAACCATCAAATGTTTTGATCTATTGGGACTCCTAAACAAAAAAGTTTCTTAGCAAATTATAAAAGTTGCTGACAACTTTTAAACAACGTTTGCTGCTCTAGCAAGAAATGTTGCATTAAAACTTGATTAACACTTAGAAACCTTGTTAGGCTTCCAAACCCCTAAGACACACCTGGAAAAACATGAAATGAATAACATATCATCCATTAGGACCAAATGATGCCCAAGGTTTATAAACACACTAAGGGGTCTTGTGTCCTTAACAAAATGGATGGGTCATAGTGAGATGATGCGATATATCCCCTGACCTTATTACAAACATATTGATCAAAAAAAATTAGGTGCTCTGCCCCATAATTTTTAGTCTTATGACCCTTATTCCTATCATAGATGCAATAATGATTGTCATTCCAAAATTTAGGCTTAACCTTGGGTTCATAAGGTTTATAGTTATATGGTAGTGTAATGATCTTACTCGATATAAAAGTATTCAACACCAATTCAAGTGAGTCTCCTAGAGGTGTACAAGTGTGATTAGATTTGGAAACCCATGATGTTTTACCTCTATTAGAGTGATTATATTTTTTTGAGTCAATATTCTTGAAGAAGCATATTTCTTTTTAGTTTGAATGTCATTGGTCCAGTTGATCACATGAGACTCCTTAGGAATTGGAGCATAGTTGTAAGGAATTGGAAAATAGTTGTTTCCTAAGTTCATGCTACAATTAAGGCAGAAGGTTGTTGATAAATATATTAATCTTTTCAGCTTTAGTGATTTTCCTTGGATATCATGAATAAAACTTCCTCCATCATTGAAGAAAGGAAATAAAATATTTTCCTTGGTGTTGTTTGATGTTTCATAAGTCTATCATAGTGATTTTATGTTGAATACTATAGGAATAATGTTGGAAATACCTTTTTCCATTTTATCAAATGACATAAGTGGAGGACATAATTTTTTGAACCATTTCATACCTTAACCACTAAGATTTCTAGAGAAAAAGGCTTATGAGATAAGTGAGTTCATGTAAGAATTTCATACTTAGTACACAAAAATCCCTAATGTGATGATGAGGATCTCCACTGCCATCATATTTTTTATACTTAAAAAAATTAACCTTACAAGTAAAAGGATACATATATAAGTATTTTTAAAAAGGAAATAGATATATATACTCAAGTGAAAAAGATGGCTTAGATTTCTCTTGCTCATTTTTCATGTGTAACATATCCTTCCTCATTTCTTTCATTTATTTCATAACAACTTCTAAAGGCAAAGGTTCCTCCTTTTGAATCAAGTTGTCAACATTGAGGTTGTGTGGAAATTTTACTCCATGAAAGAATAAGTGCATGAAGAATTTATCTTTTTCTTAATCCAAGTTCAATTTTATGAGCTTTGGTTAATATTTATCTTGTTAAAATTGTAAAATCTCTTCCTTAGTGATTTATGAATCTAGATCATTATCTTATGAACTATGTCTAGTATGTTTTGACCTTTGGGGTGAAAGTAAATAATGTCTAGAAATTTAATTAGTAAATCCTTGAGAAAATTTTCATGCTTCTTCCATATAGGTTTGTTTTCCTTATTCTATATGCTATAACCATTTTTCTACCATCCTAGATAGGAGTTTGTTGATCTTCTTTCATACTTCTCCCCAAATAATATTAATGAGACACTATTTTCAAATCTAGGTAAATACACTTACTAATATAAAAATAAAATTAGAAACACCAAGTATAGGTTTCCCTAACTAACCAAGAACAATTTTGAAGTTTTAGAGGCTTGGAATAATTGCCATTCGATGACAGTTACAATATGGGCCACATTTTAGGAATAAAATGCTATCCTCTTGAATTTTTCTCCACATTTTTCCATAACATCAAGAAAATAAATTGAACATTAGTATACCCTTTTGGCTTCTCTATAACATATCAAAAGATGAGGTATGATTTTTTTGGACCAAGTCTCTGTTGTTACACTATGGGTCACTTTTTAGGCATAAAAATCCCTCCATTTACAAAAGAACTATATGAAATAATTATCCCCCAAATATACAACTTGGTAAAGTATCTTAATATGATTCTAAAGTGAGGATTATTCAATTTAATTGAACCTATCAACTCTCTATATGTGCTTTTTATGAAACCCTTAGTAAACAAGGCCAAAAACTAGGGCCTCTTCAAATCTGACCAAGAATCAATTCTAGGACCTATTAGTTGATCCTATACCATGTTTATGATGATTAATTTGATTTTTTTACATAAAACCATGGCCTCCTTTAGGCAGATCTCCTGCTGCTATACCTATGGCATCAAATTTAATGCATTTTCATGCACCTAAGCACTCCACACTTGTCTAGTTTGATGATCATTGGTGTAAGGCACCAAGAAAAATATATATGTGTCATCCTAGTTGTTAATTAGTAAAATTGTTGCAAAATTATGTAATAAGACCCAAGATGTCAGGTCAATTGGACCCTAGATGCCATTATAAGCCAGAGTGCCAAATTTAACCAAGGGGTCAAAAATGAGCAATATAGGTGATTTTTCAAAGAAAAAGGGATTTTTATATTTCTTAGAAGGTTATAAAAGCCATTAGGGTCATTGGGTTAAGTTTTAGGCATCTAGGAGTTAAGATGTCAAAAATTACAAAAAATTGCAAAAGTTACAAAGCAAAATTGAAAAAATGCTAACTTTGTAATTTTGTTAAAAAATCAAGTGTATGTTACAACCACTATTTTCAATGTGGCTATAACCATTTTAATGGAAGCATATATGTATGAGATAACTGTGCATGCCTTAGTGGATGATAGTTGTATGGATTTGATGTCTTTTGAAGCAATAAAAACCTGATTTTCTACCATTTTCCTTATGTTTTGCTATTATACAAATGTGTAATGATTGACACATGTAAAATTTTGATATGGTTGGATAGGCATTTTAAGTATATTTTATTTTCATTTGGTTTTAGGTTTTGATCTATTCATTTGTGTAAGATATTGCCATTTTATTGAGGGTTGCCTAGGTAAGCTTGTAAATTGACTAAATTGCACTTATGGCCCTCTAACTTGCCATCCAACAGTGGGATCTTGATGCCATTTGGTAGGAAGAAATTTAGGGGTCTATTCTTACATATGGTAGAGTTTTAGGGTCAAGAAATTTGGTTTACTATTTTTTCTTTCAGGCCCTAGGCTAAACATCATCATGTGTTCAACTCAGTTTTGAAGAGAAATTGGTGTATAACTCTCAAACTTGTTGTAATTATCTAGGTGAAGGGTGGAATGGATTTTTGACATGGTGATAAAGTGTCCCAAGTGGTTGTGCTGATTTTGGAGGGCATTAATAGATAGATTGGAAGAAGTTGCAAAGAAAGAAATTTAGTTTTTGAGTCATTTTGATTGTTGTTTGCATGCTGCATAAAATGTACAAAATTTTAGACCAAATGTGATAGATTTTTTAGATAGACCTTTGAATTAGCTTTTTTTTTCTTCTAGTTTCATCATTCTATATGTTTTCTAACTCAAGTTATTGCATTTTTAGTGAAACTATGTTTTTAGGACAACATTTTGGTGTATACAGCAAAAATGGTCCTCTAACTACAATTTCCTTGGTTGAAATTCCATGCCCACTTGGGAAATGGTAGTTAGTAGGGTCTTTTTAAGAGTCTATGGTTTCAAGAGTAGAGGATATGTTTTGTGATTTTTTTGATCAAGCCTTAGATCAAGTACCATGAAGGATTTGACCTCTTATGGCAAGAGCTTGAAAATTAGTGAAGGGCTAAGCATTCAAAAATAAGTTATTTTAGTGTTTCTAAAAATTTTAAAATTTGTAGAAGTAGAATCAAGTAAAAAATGTAAAAATTGCACTTTTTGTGCAAAGTTGCATAATTGAAAGTTGTAAAAGTTGCTCAAATTTGCAACTTTGTGGAAAAAGGGTCATGGGATTGAACTGTCTATTCCATTAGCTTTGGGTGGCGAGGTAAATCCTAGCTTGAAGCTTGTCCTATAATGTTGAGCACTCAAATGTTCTTAGGAAAACTAAATTAAAATGTCCCTAACAGTCACTAAATGCCATAGGGAAGTGATCTTTGATGGGGTATATCTCAAAGCTCGTGCAAGATATGGACATAGTTTTAGGTCCTATAGGATTTTGTTATAGACCTACAATAACCTCTCTCAATTTTTGGACATTTTAATCCATTTTGATTTTTTAATGCCATCTCAAATGATGTTGAAACTTGTAGTGTTGGCCAGTAAAAAGTTGTCAACTGCCAAATCTCCCTCACTGTTCATCATGGGATCAAACTATCTATTTCATTAGCTCTAGGTGGCTAGGTAAACCCTAGCCCAAAACTCATCTCATCTCATTGGGTGCTCAAACATTCTTGGGCATGCTGAAGAAAAATTTCCTTAAGCGTCACTAAATGCCATAGGGCAACAATCTTTGATGAGGCATATCTTAGAGCTTGTATGAGATATGGATGTGATTCTAAGTCCTATAGGAACATGTTATGGGGACCTACAATAACCTCTCTCACTTTCTAGAGATCTTACTCCATTTTGATTTTTTGATGCCATCTTGGGTGATGCAAAAACTTGTAGTGTTGGCCAGTACAAAGTTACCAACTACCAAATCTCCATCACCATTCGTCATGGGATTGAACTGTCTATTCCATTAGCTCCAAGTGGCTATGTAAACCATAGCCTCAAGCTTGTCCTATCCTATTGAGTGCTTGAACATTCTTGGGCATGCCGAACCAAAATGTCCCTAATTGTCACTAAATGCCATAGGGTACTGATCTTTGATGGGGCATATCTTGAAGCTCGTGTGAGGTATGAATATAATTTCATGTCTTATATGACCATGTTATAGATAATTACAATAACATCTCTCACTTTTTGGAGATCTAACTCTATTTTAATTTTGCGATGCTATCTCGAGTGATGCTAAAACTTGTAGTGTTGGCTAGTACAAAGTTGTCAACTGCCAATCTCTCTAACCTTTCATGGTGTGGTTGAACTATCTATTCTGTTAGCTTTGGGTAGCTGGGTAAACCCTAGCCCCAAGCTTGTCCCATCCCATTAAGTACTTGAATGTTCTTAGGCATGCCAAACTGAAATGTCCCTTAGGGTCACTAAATGCCATAAGGCAATGATCTTTGACAAGGTATATCTCAGAGCTTGTGTGAGGTACATGGATATAATTCTAGGTCCTATTGGACCATGTTTTGGATACCTACAATAACCTCTCTTTGTTTTTGGAGATCTTACTCCATTTTAATTTTGTGATGCCATCTCGGGTGATGTTGAAACTTGTAGTGTTGGCTAGTACAAAGTTGTCAACTGCCAAATCTCTCTCACCTTTCATCATGGGATCAAATTGTGTATTTTTTTAGCTCTAGGTGGTTGTGTAAACCCTATCCCCAAGCTCATCCCATCCTATTGAGCACTCAAATATTCTTGAGCATGCCGAATCGAAATGTCTATAAGGGTCACTAAATGCCATAGGGTAGTGATCTTTGATAGGACATATCTCAGAGATCATGCAAGGTATGGATGTGATTCTAGGTCCTATAGGACTCTGTTGTAGAGACCTACAATAACCTCTCTCAATTTATGGAGATCTTACTCTATTTTGATTTTGTGACATCATCTCGAGTGATGCTGAAACTTGTAGTGTTGGCCAATACAAAGTTTCCAATTGTCAAATCTCCCTCACTGTTCACTGTGTGATCAAACTATCTTTTTTTAGCTCTTGGTGGCCGAGTAAACCCTATCCCCAAGTCATCCCATCCTATTGAGTGCTCAAACATTCTTAGGCACGCCAAACCAAAACTTCCTTAAGGGTCACTAAATGCCATAGGGAAATAATCTTTGATGGGGCATATCTCAGCGCTCTTACAAGGTATTGATGTAATTCTATGTCCTATAGGACTATGTTGCAAAGACCTACAATAACCTCTCTCACTTTTTGAAGATTTTAACCCATTTTGATTTTGCGATGCCATCTCGGGTGATGTTGAAACTTTTAGTGTTGGTCAGTACAAAGTTGTCAACTGCCAAATCTCTCTCATTTTTGTTATGGTATCGAACTATCTATTTTGTTAGCTTCAGCTGGCTAGGCAAACCCTATCCCCAAGCTTGTCCTATCTTGTTGAGTGCTCAAACATTCTTAGGCATGCTGAACTGAAACATCTTTAAGGGCCACTAAATGCCATAGGGTAATGATCTTTCACGGGGCATATCTTAGAGCTCATGTGAGGTATGGATGCAATTCTAGGTCTTATAGGATCATGTTATGGATACCTACAATAACCTCTCTCACTTTTTGAAGATCTTACTACTTTTTAATTTTGCGATGCCATCTCTGATGATGCTAAAACTTGTAGTGTTGGCTAGCACAAATTTCCCAACTGCCAAATCTCTCTCACTGTTCATCTTGGGATTGAACTATCTATTCCACTAGCTCTAGGTGGCTAGGTAAACACTAGCCCTAATCTCATCCTATCTTGTTAAGCACTCAAAAATTCTTGGACATGCCAAATCGAAACATTCCTAAGGGTCACTAAATGCCATAGGGCAGCGATCTTTGACTGTGGCAACTAGATATGTCATCTCATCCAATGATGTAGACTCATGATATCCTATAGGGAATCCTTATTATTAAGTTTAGATTCAAAACCTCTTCCCCTCCTAAAATAATGTAGTTAAAAATTTAATACCTAGTGCATAGAATTTGGGCTCGGGGATCTTCTGATGAAAGGAATGTACATAGACTTTCCTTTTGGTTGGAGTATCACAATTTCCTTACCACTAGTATAGTATCTTGAGACCAATCCAATTTAACTTTTCCTCCTAAGTCCCTACAAAAACTCTTTCTTGACATGTCATTACTAACTAGGATATTAGCAACAATAGTGAGTGTGATGAACAACTTTTTAAACCTTTGTAATAGTGTAACTATCAACATCTCTAGAAAAACTCTTAAATCTTTATCAAAATTCTAATTTCTATGAAAATAATGACATGGTGTTAAATTTAATATTCATTTTCATTTCTAGGGATTTTTGGTAGGGTTAAAGAAAGTGAAAATGTTTCCTATGTAGATGGAATAAGTAAAAGAATGTCAAGTGGCAAAGTATGGTCATGACAATCTTTAAAATCATTCTAACTTTTCTTTCAACTAAGCACAACAATAGTGCTTGGTCCAAACAAGTGAAAAGGTACATGTGAGAAGCCTATGTAGTAGTTATGTGCAAATGGAATAGAGGTGTCCAATTGAGATCAATGATTGATTAAAGTATAATGAAAAACCTCTTAAAAGCTAGTTTACTACTATATCACATAGATTATAGTCATATGGTAGAAAGCATGGAGAACCTTTATGGTAGAGGTATACAAGAACTAACTTAATGGATCATATGATAGTGAATTTAACAAAAAAAAAGACATAGTGGGAAAACAATCTTAATATATCTAGTAATCATGTGTAATAGAATAGAAGACATTTAGTACTATTTATAGCAGGAGTTATAAATTAAAATGTTTCAAGGATCTTTTGACAAAACATGTAGTTCTATATGTGCAAGGTGACTCAAAATCAAATGCTACAATGAATTGTAAATTTGTGAGTTAGTTCATAAAGGGATAACCATGAAGGAACAATCATAGTTCTAAAGCTATGAAGAGGAGCTCCAAATGCCATTTAGGTGGTGGTAGGTTGGTAGTTTGAGGAAACTTATTATCTACTCCTATTTTTTCAATGTTGAACTCTATTAGAATAAATTTACAAGTGTCACCTAGCATGAACTGAGAATTGAACAAAGGCTTTCAAATAATTTTGCATACATGTCAGTGCACTAATGATATATTGTGATTTTGAGGCTACACTATATCAATATATTATTATATTGTTATGAGAAATGGTGATCTAATGAATAAGAACCTAACAAATCTAGAGGTCCAAAGATGTGCAATTGTCATAGCATTAAGTATAAGACATTGAAATAGTGAGGTTTTCCCTTTGGAGAATGTGACAATTATAGCATTATGGCAATAGTAGTGTTAAAGAAGATGACAATAGGCACTCCAAAATTCATGGCCTAAATGAGTAAAGGGATTCTGAAAGATGTCAAAACAATGAAGTTCATGGTTGTCTTGTTGGTGATGTGAAAGATGATTTGTTTAGTAAACAAAGCATCAAATTCAAGAAGTTAAAGAACAAAAAGGTTTAGGAAAGTAGTTTGTCATAGATGAACATGGGACATGCATCCCATTATCTTAAAGCACTGGCATAATACACTTTCAAGTATATTAATGCCATGAAAGTAGAGCCTTAAGACAAGAAACATGGATTTAATGAGGTCAAGCAATAGATATATGAAAGTTCTTTGTAATACCTAATAAACATTAGATAGTTGTAGCCTCTATATTTTCCATGAATTGGTTATAGTTTTTGACCAAGTTTTGAAAGGTTTTGTAATTTTCTTCATAGATACCTGTCTGCTGCTGGTTCTAGAGTTGTTTATCATGAAAGGGTTGTAAGTCTTGTGTCCACCATTGAAATTCCAGGGTCTTCTGGATTTCAAGGCTAAAGAACTTAATGTATTACATTATGTAAGTAAGGTTCCTGAAAGTGAGTGCAAAGGATTCTTTGACCAAGCCCTAGGTGAGCTAAGCAATGCTCAGCTAGGGATTTTCAACAAAGAAAGAGCTCTCAAGAGAAAATCTTGAAGAATGAAGACTTTCCCTTCTGAGGGATTGAAGAGGGGTTTTAGGAGGTTCTAACTTGTGGAAAAGGATTCTTGATGATGTGTGGAAAGTGTCTTAAAAGGGGGGCCAATAGGAAACCAAGAAAACCCTACTAAACTCCTAATTTTTCTATTTTTGTTGTATGACTTGTACACACCCTGAGACCCTAAAAATACTTGAGCATGGGTCCTATGTATCAATTTTTCTTAAGGCCAAAGGTGTTTAAAGTCTAAGACAAAGGAGCTATTAGCCTTGGAAATCTAGGTGGAGGCCAAATTAGGGGCTCTCCTTGTAGCCCTTTTGTGAAGAAATCTTGAAATTGCGTACAAACCCATTATTGTTATCCATTTAAGCATAGTACAAGTGTTCCAATAATACCTTAGGACATCATAGAAACCTTGGTTTGACTAGGAAATGCTATGGTACCCTAGTAGATCTATAAAACATTTGGAGGGATACTATTCCTAGAAGAGTAAGGGAGTGATGCTCCATGTTTGGATTAGTTAACCTGGTGAGGAGGTTGGGAAAGGATAGGGGATGTTCTAAGTAGCAAGAGATCCTACAGACCACATAGGTGTATAGAAAACACCAAGATCCACATATAATATACAAGGTTGCATGGGGAGAGGGGTACTTGGGGTACTTAGGGTATGGGTACGAGTACAACTATTTTTTATAATAAGGGATGGGGGTACTTGGTTATGTCAAAATTTATTTTTAATTATACTTTTATATTTATAGAAAACTTGAATTTATTAGTCATGACAATGATTTTTCAAATCAAGAGTAGTGATAAAGTTTGCAAATGTAATGTATTGTTTTCAGTTTCAGATTTGTTATATGTTTGTAATAATAATTTATGATAAATTTTTAGATGCATAACATAGAAGGTAGTTTAAACATGAAGAAGAAGATAATAAATTATATGAAAATGACATATTGCAAATTATAAATTTCTAGCTTTGACATTGATAAAGTTTATTGTTGATCAATATTGTATCAAAGTTTCAAACTAATTAGGTATTAAATTAAGTTTGATAAACAAAAAATAGAGAAGGAAAACTTTAAACATGAACAAGATCATAAATCATATGATGATGACATATTACAAATGATAGACTTATGCTTAAATAGTTATAAAGTTTATTGTTAATCAATATTCTATCAAACTTTCGAATTAATTAGGTATTGAATTAAGCTTGATAAACAACGAGCTAATACAAAAACAAAAAATTGAAGAAAATAATCCAAAATCTCAATCAAGGTCCTTAGCTATGATGTTCTCCACTGAGTACCCAGTACTTTGGATACGTGTACTTGGTAATTAGTTACATTGGTATGAGTACCAGGGGTGTGGGTACAAGTACCCATGTAACCTCATAATATATTATGTAACCAATAATTTCATATATGAATGAACATATAATATGTTATGTTATCCAATAATGTCATACATGAAGGAACATATAATATGTTATGATAACCAATAATGTCATACATGAACAAACATATAATATAAAATGATAACAAAATAATGCCATACATTAACAAGCACATAATATATTATGATAACCAATAATGTCATAAGTTTAATAATGCCATGCATCAAATAAATGTTATACATCAAATATAAAATGTCATATATACATCAAATGTATATCAAATATGTCCATTGACATAAAATCCAACATTTATGTCCATTGATGCCTATACATGTATGTCTATCAACTATATCTTCTCCTTCCCATGAGGGGAAGGAAACAAATCTCTAGAGGTCTTTAGTCATCATGTGGAGGGAGATGATGGTGATGATGGGGTCTTCCTCACACACTCGCTCATCCTCTTGTTGAGGCTCTTCTCTAACTTGAGCTAATACAAACAAAGTAGATATGAATCAATAATTATTATACATTGAAATCAAATATATGTACACACAAAATTAATTATTTTCTTACCACCACCATATAGCCGCTCTCCATGTCCACCTCGATGGCTCATGGATGATCAAGTGTAATAAGACCCTACAAAAATTCAATCAATAGAATCACTTATAAATAACATTATAAATTTTGATACTAACTATTATAAAATATAACTAAAACCAAGAAAATTCTTTCATACCTTAGTCAATGGCTTTGAACTAGCCATAGTTGTAGCCACTCCACAATTGACAGACTACTGAAGATGAGGACAAGTCTTAGATGTCAAGAGTTTCATGTCATACAATACATGTTACATGTAACATGATACATGAAACAAATATAATCAAATGAACTAAATTAATATGAAACAAATGTACCTCTATGAAGCTCATATCGCATCTAAGCTCTGAGTCCGTAGTGAATGTCGACAGTCCTATAGAGCACATGTATAAAAAAATTTGTCAATCCTTCATATTATTACTTAATAAATACATGCATTAATTTAAATGATTAAATCTATACATACCTCTAGACTCATCGACAGGACAAAATATGGGGTTGAGGGATCACTACTAGGGCTACCAACACTCTGATCCTAAATTTTGAATAATGTCAATACGTGCTAATTAATTAGTTATTCACTATAAATATGAAATATGATAAAATTAGTTTATTATAATTGTAATTTACCTGTGTGTCAATGCCAAATGTCTCATTCAGGAACTAATTAGTGACTAGCCCATCATCCACACCATCTCCAACATGATTGCCAAATGTGCATGAGGATTTTCATGATGTGCACATGTGACCGTGACATGCATAAGGCTTCTCCTCAACTAATTGACTTGTGTAATGAATGGGGGTCTACGTCAAAGCATTAGTAGTCACTAGAGTCTTGGCCTCTACATGTTCCTTCACAACTGAAGGAATAGTCACATGCTCACCCTATAGCTTGACCACAGGTTCCCTAACTACATTAGAGTCACGATGTGCCCTTGGCCTCTCAAATGATGATCCCCCACCTCTAACTTGAGATTCTAATATATCAAAATAATTGGGGATCTCCCCAAGGAAAAACTCAAAATACAATTTCTTTAAGAAATACATTGGGACCTCATGATTATTGTAGGGAGGGGCATCAAAAACCTTCCACCATCTATCCTAAAAATTATATTAATACCATCGTGTATGCACCAATGGATGGGGAACCATTTGGTTGTCTCTTTAATAGTATTTTGTTCCCCAAACTTTCTAAATAATGCAAAAATTCTACCTTTTGGTATATCATTTTTTTAAACATCTTGATATGATAATTTGTTTACATAATATTTTTTTGTTCATCCCTCTTAACCTACCAAATATCTAACTGACCACTAATAGAAGCTACGTGGGTAATAATGAAATCAAGGGAGGATGCCAATTGAGCTCTCATTGGATTGGTTTGTCCTCAAGCTTTCAACCTACCAATGAGTGCTTCTAATTAATTTTTGCCTCTTTTTATTTAATCTATTATGTTTTCTTGTGTGCCAGGAAGAGGTCTTCCAATTGGTGTAGGTTGCTAAATTTCTTGTTGTGGAGGGCTTTGATTCTCATCTTGTTGAGGGTTTTGGTTTGGATCTTGTTGAGGGTTTTGGTTTTGATCTTGTTGGGGATTTGCTGATTGATTATTTACATTTCTAATAAGAAATCAATTGCAATCTAAACAAATAAACAAATTTAAAGAAAAATTGAAAAAAACCTACAAAACAATACAAAAAAACATATAAAACAATGTAAGAAGAAGGTTAGACAACATATGACATGATCATGATCTCAAACTTTGACAACAAGGAGGTATATTGATGAGGCAGATGGCAAAAATCTTCAATTTTTTGAATTTGCACATGCACTATGAGGAGAGGAATTTGGAAAATGAGGAAAAAATGAATGGGCTACAGGTTTGCAACCCATTTATAGTAATTTACGGTTTTAAAAAGTGTGTAGATGCTATAGCAGGTACACACTATAGTGCATATGCACCATTGAAAGTTAGAAAAAAAATGGGTGTTATCTTTTTGGTACCACAACTTGGTCCACTTACCCCCAAGCTCACTTGGTTACCAAAGAAATTCTAAAGGAAAGTCTTTCCTGAGTTAGTGTTGACTAAGTTGGGTCAGTTCGTGAAGGATTTCTCTACATTAATATATTGGATTTAATAGTTCTGTTGATTAATTCTAGCCAACTCATGGGATGAATTTTATTTTTTTGAAAGTGTATTCAAGCTAAATTGACAAGGTAAAACATATAAATGTAAGGTCAAGTTGAGGATTGAATTGTGAAGAAGCATGAGATTGGAAATATAAATCAAGGAAGTGAATTGGAAGGATATCAGAGTATCTGAGTTGAATGAGCTGCAAATAACATTCTAATCAAGAAGGATCAAGAGACCAAGCTAGAATAGAGATAGGAAATTAACAAAGATAGTTGCATGAACAATCAGCTAAAGTAATTGTTTCTCTCTAATAATTGTAGTAGTGAATCAAATCTCCTAATAGAGTTATCCTAACAGCTATTTGTCAAATCCTCTAACAAGGTGGCACTTCTAGATTGAACTATCTAAAGATCTCTAAAAATTCCATTCCTAATGTGGTGAACTAAATCCTTTAATAGGGTTACACCTGAAAATGTGTTTTGTAACCTTTAACAGGGTTGTCTCCTAACAAGGCTCACTTCAAAAGAGTGAGAAACACTAACTAGTTGCAATTGGTGGTTTTTTCAAATTGGGTTTCCACGTTAAATCTTGGTGTCTCCTATGTTCATGTTATTTTCTTTATGATTTTGAAAATAAGTTAATTAAGGTTGAACACACTAAATATCTTAAGAAGATATTATTTCAATGTTCGAGCGGCAATAACTCTTAGTGTAAACCAAGTGAACCTATGTTAACCAAGTTAAAACAATATTTCAAATTGGTTTTTAAATTATATTGATATCTTAAGGGATCTTGGATTTATTTTTTTGGTAATTGATTCACCCCTCATCTCTTAGTTACTCCTCTTATATATCCAACATTATGTATGTAAATGACATTGTCAAGCCGAGTCATAAAGCACAACAACTAGGAAAAAATATAGTTAGAAGAAAACCTATCTTCATTAATCCTAGTGTGCTAATTAAAACTCCTAGTACCACCAATTATTGGTTAGGGTTAGAGGGGTATTAAAATTCTCAAATGAATAAAAGAGAAGGAAGAAAGAGAAATAAATTCTAGAAGAACCATTAGTCTTAAAGCCAATACAAAACAAAGCGATAAGAAAAGATAAATGACAAGGTACTTTCATTCACAGTTGGTATTTCATAATACAATTGAAGGATGAGAAATTGAGAAAAGGGTGACATGTTTTGACATGAAGGGAATTAGTGGTGAAAAGAAAATAATTATGACATTGTAATTTAGTTAATTTATTTTCCTTTATCAAAATCTTTATAAAAGCCTTTTCTATAATTGTTCTATGAATTAAATTTGTAAAAGAACACAAAGATAGGGCATCATAAAATTTCATCTAAGATAGCTAACAACCAAATACTATTAAGTTCATCATATCATTAATTATTCTCTCTAGAAATTTTAGTTGATCTATATAATTAAAGAAATTGAAATTATTATGAGACATAGACGCCTTATATATTTTAATAGGCTAGAAAGGCCTTTATGTAAAATTGGGGACACAAAGTTTGGCCAAGTAAATACAGGGAATTTTGGGATTGAAGAGACTCAATAGGCCTTCCATCACCCAAATATTAATGAAAAGTGGTTTACTTGAAGTAGTTGGATTTCTCATTGTTCTAAACTATGAGAAAGTAATTATGGAATACATTAGTCATTATAATATAGATTACAAATATATTTAAAATCAAAATGAAGAGTTTCTTATCACCATTTATAGAGAAACAATCCAAAACTTCTTTTGATTTCTAGTGAGAGAAGAGTTTACACATTTAAAGACTTTACCACATTCTAATAAGAGCTTACTGAGAATAAAACCTATCCAAATTAGTCATATTTTTTTTATCACACCTTAATATTATTCATGGAATACTGGCTCTATTTTCTTCCTACAGATGAGTATTGGTCATCATACTAGACCATATTTCAAGGATATTATAAGAGATTATACATTGGAAGATGATTTATGCTCTTCACTCTTCTCTCTTATGGAGGAACTTTTCCCTCATATAGTTTTTTATTATTATCATACATTATTAAAAGCATTTTCCATACATCATTGAGAATATTTATTACTTGGGAACAACATAGGAATATTTTGGAGCATTTCCACTTTAGGTGGCACTATCATGCTATCACACTCCACTTTGTGTCGACTCCTCCTTTAGTGCATTTGAAAAATTTTCACTCTCAACCTTTGTTTCACATATTTCACATAATATGTTATACATGTGATTTCACATTAGATGAGTAATAATAATCTCTTGATTACCACGTATTGAGATAATAAACTTTCTATTCCCTAATCCATTCATTTATCTCATATTGTTTCTCTCTTGTTATTTTTATTTTCACATACACACACAAATGTATCTATATGTATGCATGCATGTATGTATACACATAAATACATATACATATATACATGTGTATGTGCATATGTATATATATTTATATACATGTATGCATTTATATATATGTATATATGTATAGATGTATATGTACACCCATTCATATATAGATATATACACATACACATATATATGTGTATATACATATATATGTATATATATGCACATGCACATGCACACACACATAAACACACACACACACACACACACACACACACACACACACACACACATAGAGAGAGAGAGGGAGGGAGGGAGGGAGAGAGAGAGAGAGAGAGAGAGAGAGAGAGAGAGAGAGAGAGAGAGAGAGAGAGAGAGAGAGAGAGAGAGAGAGAGAGAGATGCACAAACAACATTATTTTTTCAACTAGGAGAAAGTTTTCCAACCTAAGTGAATGAGGGGATTGAACATTAGAAGAATTGGATAATTGAATAATGCCCTCTTGGATAAGATTGGTTACAAATTGTTGTGGTCCTAGAGTAGTTGGTGTAGCATTATCAAGGCCAAGTATCTCAAAGGTCAAGCATTGCACCAACATCTTTGGATTGTGGCACCTCCCCAAGATAAGTTTTTCAGAACAATATTAGGAAAACATCAAAAATGCTAAAGAAGGGAGATCATTGGGTGGTGGGGAGTGAGAGAAATGTTGATTTCTAGGAAGATCACTAGTTACATGATGGCCCCATAATGAATAACAAGTTCCAACCTCTAAGAGAGTCATGTACCAGGCTCCATGGTACTTTGGTTTGCAACTATATTGACCTTGAGCACAGATTGAATTTTTTTTACAATTAAGAAATCCAAGAACAAGGCTATTTAAAGAGCTTTAGGAGATGTTACATAATTATTGTATCACCTTTTTTCCATTTGAGGATTATTTGATATGGAAACTTACCCCCTTTGGAGAATTCATAGTGAAATCTACTTATGCTTGTTGTCTTGAGGGTGGTGAAGCCCTAAATAAATGGAAATTTTTTTGGCACCCCTGGATCCTATTATAGAGCTATGGAAGTTAGCATACAAACTTTAAACAAATTTTATAACATTCACAAACCAAATAATGAAACTCACATATGTATTAGAAGAAAGGAAGTGCAAAATGAGTGCAAATTGAAGGGAGATCACCCAACAAGCCTCCTTGCTTGTGTAGATGTGTCAAACAATGGGGATGTATGCTAAAACATGCTTCAAGCCTTAAATGAATGGGATCCTTCAAATGGGTAAAACATGGTGCATGGGATGAGTATGGATTCCTATATGGTAAGGGAAAGTTTTGATGATTTTTTATTCAAAGGGATGTTATAAGTTTGCATGAGAGTTGGCTATGAATTGTGAAAGGAGAGAGTTTCATTTATAGGCTGAGGCTATGAGGATGGAGGGCTAGGATGAAAGGATAGAGGAAGGATGAGGGACGATTAGGATGCAAGGAAAAGGGAACATATGGATTGTGCTTGTTCAAATCCACAGCCTTGTGACAAGTTTCACAAGGGGATTGGATGTGAGGGGATGGTTAAAGTGAAGGGTAAAATGGAGTTATGAGGGAGAATGAGTGTGGAAGAGGGACATAAGAGGTCTTAAAGAGTCATTAAGCCATGTGAGGGCCTTAAATTCCTTTGGATATGAAAGTAAGATGGATAGAATAGAACTTTGACTTTGCTTTGGCTTAGGACTCCTTAATCATTGGTTAAAGTTGTGTACATGCTTAAGGACAAGATTAGGCTTAGTTTAGGAGAGAATGAGGATGCAAGTGGGCTAGCACTTATGAGGTGGGTTAATTAGTTGGTTAAGTAGGATTAGCATGGGTGAATGGGTTGGATTAGATAATGACAGAGGTTTAGGGATAGTTAGGGGTTGGGAATATGATTTAAAATGATTTATTAAATCAAAGGGGATTTTATAAATTAAATAAAATAGATTTATGTATTTATTTAATCTAATAGGAGAATGAGGATTTAATTGATAATTAGACTTTTGGTTTGTAATTTGATTTTATCAATTGGACTATAATGATTAATTGAATTAATTAACTAGGGGATGACAATATATTAATTAAATATTAAATACTCAATTAGTGATGCCTCAGGAGATGACTGAATAGGATTACTTAAATAATGTAATCAATGTCTACACCTACCATAGATAAATTTATTTTGGTGGAAAACTCTACATGGGGCCATCCACACCACTGATAATCTAGAAAAGAGGGGATTCCAATTGGCTAAATGTTGTCTGTTATGTTGTAATGAAATAGAATCCATACAAAATGTCTTCATATATTGTCCCTTTGCTATGGAGGTTTGAAGGGAGGTTCTCTCCTTGTGGGAGACTTAGTGGTGCTTCAATGAGAAAATTCATTAGTTTGTTTATTGGGATGGTCCCTCTAACCACCCATGCCTCAAAACATTTTGAAGATTCATTACCCCTTTATGTGGTATGGAAAATATGGAAGGAATAGAAAAATCCCATTTTAGGGACAAGGCTAATTCTAGTGAGGTGGTGACCTAACAAGTGATCATGATATTCAAAGAATGTAGTGAGATCTGGCAATAGAAACCCTTTGCAAACATCCCAAGAGACCAAGACATGAGATTGGATAATTCTTGGGACCTAGGTTTGAAGGTGACAATATTTGACAACTCTAAATCTAATGCTTGATGAAAAACAGTTTGGCACCCCTCCCTTCGAAAGATTTCTTGAAACTTAACTTTGATGGATTATCCATTACTATGAGCATGATGACTAGAGGTGTTATTGAAAGCCTTAGCCCTATTATGGGGAATGAGGATAGTGTAAGCCAAAAGTATTAATAAATTAGATATTGAGGGAGATTCAATGTTGATTATTAATGTTGTGAATGATGAAGTTGATAGGTATAATAGGAAGATAGAAATGGAAATTGAGGAAATTTGCAACCTATTAAATGGGATACTTGAAGTCCATGTGGAGCACATATATTGGTAAAGCAATGGTGTTACAGATGACCTTGTCAAGTTGGGTCATAATGTTGAAGGAATAAAGGAATGTGATGATGTTAGCCAAACCCCACCATCTAGAAATATGATGGTGGAAAGAGAATCTGTTCTAATGCAATGTAATGAAGTAAAATAAATGGCATATTGAGGTGAATCTAGGTGATGGGAGAATCCAAGAGTAAAATATCATAAATTTGATATTTGGAAGGATTTGTTATATATGTTAATTTGGGGATCCATCATAATGAGCATTTATTTCTATGGTGAGAGGATGATCTATACGGATTTAGTTAGAATAATAAATCCAAAAAAGGTAGAAGTTGTATACAATACTAATGAAAATTACCTTACACTTCAATCAATACACAGTTGGAAATGGTTAACTTTGATGGGAAAGGTATAGTTCACACGTGTTCAAGCTAGATGAGGATTGGAAAATGTAAAGCCTTGTAATTTTATGATTAGAATTGATTGCTTTTCTAGATTCATTTTTAATATTATACCTTTAAATGGGCCTACCTCCCAATTATGAAACAAGGGGATGTTGGAGTATACTAAGGATTTAGTAATTAAACTTGGGGAAGACATGGGTGTCAGTGATTACATTGAACTAGACAAGATTGAAGACTATATCAGGAAGAGTGAGGTGGCATGGGTTTATCTACATGAAGGTGGAGTGCTTCCATTCATGGAGGGCATTGAATGGTATGATGAACATGTATCCCTACCATTCATTGATACCTCACTAGTACATTTGACCTCATTTTTTGATAAATATTGGTCAAAATTCTGACCTAGGTTGGTTGAAATTTGGACCAACCAATTAGTTGAAATTTTTCTCATCAAAATATTGACCAACTTACTTATTGGTCAAAATTTTGACCAATTCATTGGTTGAAAATTTTCCAAAGCCATGCTACAATTTTTACCAAGCATTGGCCAAAATTTTGACCAATGTTTGGTCAAGAACATCCAGGCATTGGTCAAAAAATTCTAGGCATTGCTCAAAATTTTGACCAATGCTTGGTAGAAATTGCACAAGGGCTATGGTCAAAATTTTGATCAATGCCTGGTCAATTTTTTTTTGAGGCATTCTATAAAATAGTTCACATGCCTTGCCTATGATTTGACATTTTTCATGCATCCTACACTCTCTCATCCTGATGATGGATTACAGAGAGTGATCTAAAATGATGATTCTAAAAAATACACAATCAAATCCAAAATGAACTTGCATTACAAATAGATTATGGAAATCTAATATTGTTAATTTTGCATGCATGTCTACTAGGACAATCACAACTTAAACATATATATAATCTCATCAAATCTATTCTATATATGTTTAAGTTGTGATTGTCCTAGTAGACATGCATGCAAAATCAACAATATTAGATTTCCATAATCTATTTGTAATGCAAGTTTGTTTTGGATTTAATTGTGTGTGTTTTTTAGCATCATAATTTTAGATCACTCTCTATAATCCATCATCAGGATGAGAGAGTGCATGATGCATGCAAAATGTCAAACCATAGGTAAGGCATGTGAACTATTTTATAGAATGCCTCAAAGAAATGTGATATCTTTGCAAGCCATGATTGACACCATTGAATTGATCTAGCCACATCAATTAAGAACAATATTTTAATAAATAGAAAACGTTGAATTATGAAAGAAAATGAGCATTCTATCCAATCAAATTGCAATCTTAGTGTATTCACCATTCAATTTAAATATCAATGGATTGTAATGTCCCCATTTGGATATTGGAAATCTAATAACAGAGGTTTCAATGGATTGTAATGTGCCCTTTTTAGTATGTAGCAATTAATTAGGTTAGCCTATCACTAGGTCCTTGTAGACTATGAATTGGGAAAAATTTTCAAGGAGAGAGGGAGGAAAGGAGAGATAGGAAATCCCTTTAGGCATATTGATTCTAGGTCAAGTCACCTAGGATTTAGTGTCCCTAGTTGTACTTCTTAAGCAACCAAATTAGATTACACTATTGAAAGGATTTTTAAGTTGGTAAAAATAAATTTATTGTTTTTGTGATAAGCTCTCTGAGTGACCTATGTGGCTACCACCTTGTGGTTTAGATCTTGCAATCAACTATTTTTAGAACTATCTCCAACATAGTGCAAAGAGTTATTTTCTGGGTATGCCTAAATCATACATGTAAAGCATTTTGCTAAATTAGGTTGCTTATTCTTCCATCAAATTTTACAGTTACAGCTCTGTGGTAAAATATTGATATTATTGATGCATGAGGCTATTTCATGATTTATTAGTTATTAATGGCATTTCCTCAATATTTGATAAATTGAGTTTTGTAGCTGTATAAAGTGTGGGACATCGCATGGAAAAACAAGGCAATATACAATATGGACTTATTCACCCTAAATAAAGAAAAACTGACAAAGGACAATAGAAGCATTGATAACTAATTTACTTGAAGTCCCATGCAATTAACAATGGTAGAAGGATTGTCATAAGCATTGTGTGCCTCAAAAAGTTCCATAACTATTGCATTCCAATAATCCAAACAAACCTATAACCAAAGAAGAATAACCAAAATAAAAGAGCTTACAACAAAAAGCTTGTAACCGTAACAAAGTATAAGTAGACAAAGTGACCCAAAATCCCAAAACCCACCTTGAAAACTTCAGTGTCATCCACATATAAAATACCAATAAGATATTCGAGATCCATGAGAAGTATAGTCTATTTTTTAGGAGTACTTTAGGTATGCATATGTGTCACTGCAATAAGCATTTGAACCTTTGATTAAATAAAACATAGTACACTAGTTATAACATATGAATTATACCTTGCACACATTTGAGTACTTGTCAAACTATCAGAAGGGACCTTGACAAATTAAATCTTTTTCTCACACAAATTAAATAAAATCACACAAAATATTTAGGTCAAACTAGAAAAGCATTCATAAAATGGAAAAAACAACTTATAAATGAAGCAAAGTAATAAGGTAAGTGTTTATCACAAAGTAATGTGCTAGCATTAGTAATTTAATATTTATTATATACTTAATGAGAACTTAAAAAAATCAAGATTACAAATGGAAAGCCTGCAAGAAAAGCAACATGTAAACAAAATAATTCAAAAGCAATTAATCAGTATTTTACCTTGTAAAAAGAAGTTAAGAAAAAAGCCAGATTTTGAATGAATGCCTATAAAGCATGGAATGTCAAAGGTGGTGTAATTAGTGTTGTGGCATAGTAAATCTAATAGTTCAAATTTAGTTCTTAAATAATGCATATGGTTATTTTACTATGGAACACCATTAAAAATTGCCATCCTATACAACATAGCAACATTAATTATCATTAATGAAACATACCTATTCTTCAGTTGATCCATTTGCATAGGCCTCTAGGATTTCCATTCTAGGTGGAAGAATAGCCTAACATAATGAATATTACAATATATTTTTAGTTATGTACAAACTAAAAGATGTGTAAAGAAAAAACAAAAAAAATAGTTTTTTTATTGAGACCAGTTAACTAGCACAACTGTGATTTTACTCACTCCTTTCAGACGTGAATGTGTCACAATTTTCTTATATTTACAAGAAGATAAATAAATCCCACTGAAAATCACAAACTATAGAAATTTCATTCACACTACCTGTAATTGCACCATGAAGATTGTATAAAGCTTCACAAATTGTGCATCATAGAAGTCCCCAAAATTGAGTGTTATAAACTGAATAGAGACTACCAATTAGGCATGCAAGGAGAACAAATAAAAAAGAACCTTATTTCTATAGTAAAGTTACTCAAAATACAATTAAATGAATGAGTAGAGAGAATATACTATATAAATGTAAGGATGGATAGCTTAGTTAAGCATTTCAAAGCAAAATTTCTGTAAGCGGGCATAGGAAAAAGATTTAACAAAGTATTGAGCTATAAGTATCAAAGAAAAACAAATGGTTAGCAACATTACAAACTAGGAGGACTCTTGACATGCACATAAAGATAAAAATCACTATGTTTTAGTAATTTAAAGCATTCAACATTCTTATTTAAAGCAATATGTGACAATAAAATAATTAAGGAGCAAAAGGCATTTAGATGTGATGATATATGTTGGATGAGAAACAAACTAGGGGAGATTCAAGTATATAACCAAGAGGAATCCATGATAAAAATGCATGAAGAGTGGCTAGAGTTGCTCTTATAAGTTTAGGACATTGTGATGCCGATAATACATAGAGACACAATTCATGTATCAGGTGGAATTCATTGCAATTATCAAAGAGTTGACTTAGATTGCATTGAAAAAAATTATTCAATCAATATACCCATTCAAATTTTATAAATAGAATTATCCACCAATGTTTTAGAAACAAAATTACCCATCTTTTCAAAATTCAACCATTTGAAACTGAAAAGATACTTTCTATGTAATGCTTAAACTAACATATTGCTCTACCTGTTCAACAACTACTTTAGTTCTTTAATCTTCTATTGTGTCATCTCACCTTGAGAGAAGTCAAAAAAAATTTCACTAAGTAGCTGAGGATAAAAAATATAATACCATTAGTAACATATTTACCAGATACAGAGATATATTAAATCTAAAATACCTGATCAATCGCCTTACCTTCAAAATAGCCATAAAATTTTCACATATAGTTTCACTACATTTTGCAATAGAAACAAGATCAAGTATAAATCTTGGCCATCTTCCTGGCCATTCATGCTTCAACACCTAGAATATTGTAGCTTTACTATTAGCTTTGATATTTAATGTAATACTTGAAATTTCCTCTTGAAGTGTCAAAAATTTAGAATTAAAACAGAAGGATTATTATGAGATCTTCTATATAGAAAACCTAGTTCTGAGCAATTGTCTATTTAGAATCACAGAGTAAAAAATCTCCTCGATCATGTAAAACAAAAGAGAAAATCCCTTTGGCCAAAAGAAAAGCTCATTTGTAATTTTTATTTGAACTTTGCAGTCAGAGATCTTACGTGTATTAATTTTGCATTAATGTCATAATAGCCATGATTGTAAGCATTTGACATTCAATTTGCAATAGCTATTGAAGCAATGTAATCTAATTTTTACACAGACCCCCTTGTTTTAATAACTGACTCCAATGTTTTCTTCATTTTGTGAACCTAGCCTTACCATGTTTGGCATTGCAAGTTCAATGTAACCTCATTAACAATTGATACCATTACATCCATTGTTGTTACAACATTTTGTTGAAGTGTTTTCAAACTTGTATAATATAGAAAATCTCTATGATTTAGTAATCTTTTGGACTCAATTCCTAAACTACATGTTCATTATTAATGCAAAAAAAATGTGTTTTATATAGTGGGTACAAGTGTTAATGTATAAATGTGAAGGAAGATTGAAGGTCTTGGTTGAATTCTACTAAAACCCAAAATATTAGGTGGATTTGTTAGTTTGGGTAGGTAATTAGATGTGCAACATATTAGTTTTTCTGCTAGAATAGCCTATAATTTTAGGATTCAAGTAAGTTGTGTACCTACAACTAGAGATATTTTAGTTTTTTTAATACATTGTAGAGATATTTAGAGGGTAAGCCCTTAGAGACATTCTTGCACTGAACATTAATACTCCTACAGTGATACATGATAGCCAAGGTGGGTCCTCCAATAGGTCATTGAATGTTGACACCTAAGTCATTTAGTTCTCAATTGAGGTAGTCTTCCTTGGTTTCAAATGTTTAGCTAGGTTGTCCCTAAGTTGATATTTGAGTAGTTGTACTTGTTTGAGTTTACACACTTTTTGAATAAACCCATGTTCCAATTATTTGCACATTTTTTTATTTCCCTCCATTTCATGTCTATGGCCCTTTACACAGCTGGTTCTTTGATATTATACATTATGTACTCCCTGTGACTTATGTGTGGTCATCCATGCAAAATAATATATTTAGTCTATTTCTTTCTTGACATGCATAAAAGCAATTGAAGATACAAAGTAACTATAATTGCCTACAGAAAGAAATGCTATACTTGGGATTCTTGCTTTGTTGGTATCATTTCAAATTTCCTTTTTCTTATCACAATAATTCCACAAAAGTACCAAAAAGGTGAAAACACTAAAAATGGCCACCATCAAGTTGTGAATATGTTTTACCTATATCACATAATCACACCAAATTCACATGATGGGGAAAAGTAGTAAACTATTAACAGCTAAGGCTTTCTTACTATGAAATTATATCCAATGAATACAAAATTATTATTTGTCTACCTACCCATAACAGAGGTATTCCCAACCTTAACATAATAGAGATAATTCTTTAGATAGATGTGAAAAACATATTTAGTCTAAAAGGAAGAGCATAAAATTCTTCACTTCTAGGGTCAATTTTAAATTTACATGACTTCTCCCACCAATGTCAACCCCGGTCTCTCTTTGTTGAGCTCTCATGTACATGCAAAGTGCTATCCAATATTATTGCTACAAATCTAGGAATTGTTGCTGGTGATGAGAAAATCACATTTAGAATGTCGTTGAACTGCAAGATAATCTAGTTAGAAAAAAAATTTAGTTCCAAAATGTCATAGTTCAACTTAATGTCATTAAAATAAATGTGATATCAACTTTCTCTAGCTCCTCGAAAAGAGGAATAGA
This sequence comes from Cupressus sempervirens, assembly GCA_028749045.1. NCBI lineage: Eukaryota > Viridiplantae > Streptophyta > Pinopsida > Cupressales > Cupressaceae > Cupressus > Cupressus sempervirens. The sequence continues at coordinate 305,658,281 of CM053792.1, read as the reverse complement.
AATCCTACCAAAATAAATGTATTAATTAGAAAGTATGGCTTACCAAATTTCACATGAATGGCTCCAAACCTATCTTTCCAACCTTTTCCTTGAGCTTTTTAGAGCATTTTACAAGATGTGCAAGCTCTTTTTCTTCATTTTTGATGACTTGGTCAAGTTCCTTTAGCCTATCTAGTTCACTCTTTGATGCCTATGCTACAAACTTCAAAGAATCAAGTTGCTTCTCGATGTCAACATGCTGACTATTGAGTCCTTCTATCTATAATCAGAACAATGGTAAGATAAGGTAAACCATTTCTATGGCTAACAAAGTGGCAATGATGTCAAATAATAGATTGGAAATACTGTTGTTCAGTTTCTAGACCTCCAAGTGTATTTTGGCTAATTCCAAGTCCAAATGTGACATGGACTTCTCTACTCCTTGATACTGGTTAACAACAACACTTATCCTTTGTTATATGTTTCTAAGCTATTCAACTAATTTTTTAAGTTCCTTTTCAACACTCGCAATAGCTTCCCCAAAAACACTAGAATCTTTTATGGATGTTCACATTCTACCACCCTGTGGTTTTCTACCACCACCACTCATTGTCTCAGACTTCTCAAAAATTGCACTATCGAATGTAACCACACATCTGAACTCTTTGTCTAGACCATAGGAAATTCGAGTGGCCTAACAAAACACAATAAATAAAAATAAAAATATTAAACAAAAATTTTTATGGAAATATACAAAATATTTAAGAAAGAGGTGCTGAAAACAACATTTATTATTGTCATCAGTAGATATATGAAATCATAATATGCATAATTTGGTAGTGCCATCCAAATGCGTGGACCTTGAAAAAAATTTCTATAATAAATGTAAAACTAGTTGACCTTTTCTTACAAATCAAACCAATAAAATTAATGTTACCATAGAATAAGGGGCAAAGAAGGAGAAAATTAAAAAAAAATTAAAGAATGCAGTCTACCTAGTCCAGATCTTTTGCTACAATAGTATTTTCTAGTGTAGCATAAAATGCCAATTTAACGCACTCATCCTGAATAGTTACTAAGTCAAATAAGTGTGGCACACCTTTTGGTGTTCTAACTTTCTCCTTTATTCTTTGAAGATGGTTCTCTTGCTTCTCCTAAATAACAAAACAAAACAAAATGATAATTTATTATATTTTCTTCATTTTTTCTCTATGTTTGAGGGATAGTAGGGATAGAACAAAAGATCTCAAGGAAATCTAGGAGAATTATTAATAAAATATATATCTATTATTTTTCAAAAATTAAAAATTAAAAAAGCAACAATTTAACGTTTGGTAAACAATATGATTTAAAGAAGCTGAAATTACATTGACAATCAATTGATGCAATGATCAACAAAATATATCTATAGTATAATATTTACATTATTCATCAAAAGATACAAAATATAATCTTACAAATGTCCACTGCAAATACCTTGACATACCCACTACTCAAACCCCTAGACCCACCTAGCTCCTACAAGGGAATCTCAACTAACCTTCCATGTGTGGCCCATCCCTCAACATCCCATCATTCTAGTATACTACAGTGGTCTTCAATCATCCTATAATGCACAATATACACATCTCTATTCGCCTAGAAGTAAGCCTTGATTTTGATCCTCTATAAAGTATAAATTGACATATAGGTGCATTATTGATTATTAAACATAGAGTAAGCCTAAAAAATAAATAAATAAAAGAAATAATAGATAATGATCCTACAATAGATGAACTCAAGAAACAACTCTACAATAATGAAAGAAACTACCAAAGAAAAAAATTTAAAAACACACTATACATGTTTTTTATTAAATATTCAAGGTTTTTGAAAAAAATAGAAAATAAAAATAGTCAATTTAATAGCATAGGTGTCCTAAAATTGCAAGCTTTTAAGAAACATTCAACACACTAGAAAACAATGTCTTTATAGAATCCATTAACATATTCAATAGCAAACTGAAAGATAAAACATGTTTCAATACCAATGAGATCAAACAAGATGCCACTACATCTACAATGTTGACTTTCCAATGGTTTTCTTTTTTGTTTTGCAAGTAACTTCTTGGTTCCTAAAAACTATGTTCAACAATTTTAAATTTTAAAAACATAAGAAGATAGTTCACAAAAAAAACATGAGCATCTCCATATAAGACTCACTCAAAGCTCATTTCAGCAAAGAACATACCTATATCATAAATGTTGCAATACCAAGGCTTTTACTCTGCAATAATTCTACAAATGTAATAATTCTCAAAAAAATAGGTTTCTTTCCAAGCTTGATATGATGAGCATACTAAAATGATAGAAAAGGGATTCAATCAATTATTGTGCCTACTATACCTCAAGAAAATACCATACTTTTTTCCAACTACAAAACATTATCTATACACAAAAGTACAAGGTTAAAACTCCATGTATAATCTCAATACTAGAAGCACAAAATCAAACCTCTAAATCTTTAAATTTGAACATATAGACCCAATCTTGTGAAGAGGTAAGAATGTTTTCAGGAACCCAACCAAAATAAATGCTCATTTTGCAAATTTTAAAATCATATATTTAATCTTTTGAATTAGTAGCTCTTGGTTTAGATTGTGTATGATTTTTTAAACTAGAAGCTACTAGTTCAAAATTTAAAAATGATAAACTGACATATTTAATAGTCTCATTCCAAATTCTGATGGTTTTGCCTATGAAAAAAGACCAATGTGATAAGTTGTGGAAGTCCTATCTCTATGCATTTAGCCACCTGCAAATAATATTACAAAATTAATAGGAGACTTAATCTGACTTCAACATATGGAAGTGTTAACGTAAATAAAATCATGCAATTCAACATGGTTGTACTGAATTAAAAAAGAAGTTAACCATTCATGCCCTACAATTACAAATGTATAAAACACTTTGTAAAACCATAACTTCCAAAGAAAGCTCTTAATAATAAGGAAATATGAAAAAACTGATGTGCTATGTATAGGTTAGGCCAAGTTCATATTTTGAATGTAGAAATTTAAACAAAGACATGATTCAAAACCTTGAAATCCATAGATCAAGTTCATCTAATGAAAAATTCCAACTGGCATGAATAAGGAGATTTACAAGTTTAATATCCTAATAATTAATTGGCTTAAAGTTCTCTAAATATTCTACTAATAAAACATTTCAATGAGATGCTCTCTAAATTCAAGTATAGTTAATATCACTAAAAGCCAAAGCGAGAATCCATTTCTTGCTCCCCCAGCTTCATTGCATGAAAATTATTTACCAATTAGCTCTATTGCCTCGAATTTAAATTGTAAACTTGAAAGGTTTGTACAATCACCAGCTTTGATTAATATCCAAGTGACAAAGTAATATTACAATACACCACACAGCTCTCCAAGATTTGGGTGTTCACAACCATAACCCATCAATGATCTTGAATTAAGGATTGTATGAATTAAGAGTTAATGAAACAAATTAGCATTCCATTCAAAAAGTACTCATTCAAGCAGAACTATTATAAGAAAGATGTCATTAATCTAGGATAATTAGACATTTGATTAAGCAAGTGAGGTCTAGGGAAATGGGTGTCATATACATACCGCAGGGAAGCCAAGTTCATAGAGGCCAAGACCCACAAGAGTTATGAGAGGAAATGTAGAAAGCAGACTCAGAAACCTGAGAAGAGCAAGACCATCAAAATAATAATGCCAAGCCTTAGAGACTATAAAGTGATGAAATCTAAAACAATTTTGTAGCCTATGGATTAGATAAGATGTAGAAAATAATTAGACCTAGCAAAAATAGCCCAAAGACCATTGAATCCAACAATAATTTGTAAACTAGATGCAATAATAAGTGTTAACCTGTGAATCTCTATAGACAAGGATTCACAGGTTAGCAAAGAGTAATAAACCATATATGTTTCCAAATCAAGTTTGAAGAATATTCAATGTACCAATTTCCTTATATACATCATGTGGGTTCATTATTTTTTGAAATTTTCCAGAACTAACAATGGAAACAGTTGGAAGAATGAAAGCATAGGATCCTCCTATAATAGCAGGAAGCCTAGTTCCAAAGTACGATTGTAAAAGGGTGTTAAGACCTACTACGAATATTAACATCTGGATAACTCTAGCTTTGTCATCCTACATGGACATTTAATTTATTTAATTAAAAGCTATAAACACCCCATTGAAGCCTTCTACTAAATTAACAAAAAATAGGATTCCATTGGTAGCAAAACCCTAAAAAAATATTTAAGATATATGAAGCATAGGAAGCTCCATAATGGACTATTATCACAGGTTTTGAGATTGTAGAAGTGTGTAGCATTTTTAACTTACATTTGAGCCACCCATAAACACCCCATTGAAGCCTTCTACTAAATTAACAAAAAATAGGATTCCATTGGTAGCAAAACCCTAAAAAAATATTTAAGATATATGAAGCATAGGAAGCTCCATAATGGACTATTATCACAGTTTTTGAGATTGTAGAAGTGTGTAGCATTTTTAACTTACATTTGAGCCACCCATCTAAGGAACAAAGAATGAGGGGATGATTATAGTGGTGACCAACATAACCAAATAGTGCTGAAAACCAAGCAGGCTAGCTTTTGTTGTAGAAGACAAGACAATAATTAGCTCCATACTATGTCCAACCTATAAGAAAATAAATGAAGCCTTTTAATTATTCTTGAGTAACCTCTTAACTAGAAAACTTGACCAGATAGGTAACCTATGGTGGGGATTTGGTGTTACATGAAAATTTGAAATACAACATGAATTAGTTGCCAAATTGAATCTAAACATCTGGGATAATGGCTTGCTCTAGTTGACTAATAATGAATATACAATAAGAGAGATGCCAAAAAAAGGGGGAAAAAATCAGAGCAACATGATTTACATAGGTCATAGACAAAGTAGACTTCAAAAAAATTGGGATCCAAGTATAGGATATATATAAATAATTGCCCTAAAATAGTATGAGAGCAAGATATTCATTTTAGCTATCCAAAGAATTCCAGAAGAGGATGTGGAGAAGGTTCTATAGTAAAATGGCCTAATTGATTATATATGAATTAGTAGTAAATGTCTTGAAAACATCTTATGTCTGGGTTACCAACAGAGCCATTAACACACATATGACCACGATATTCAAATTTATCATAGACAAGATGCATTTAAACAAGTTTTTAAGCAAATTATATAGTTTAATTGCTAATAAATATTAATATGTACTTTTATAGAGGAACAAATACACATGGAACATTGGATAGTAGAAAGAGTGTGTTTGAATCATTTTGTGGGACAGAGAGTTAAAAATATGTTCTAGACACTTTTAGCCCAAGCTTTACATTTGTTTTATTGACGCGAAAGTTCAAAAATAATACATACTAAAATATGCACTCAAATCATAGGTAAATAGATTGGATCATACAAAAAATGTAACATGCAATATTTAGTAGCAATATAAAGCATATGGGTTCCAGACATAAGACATTTGGATCCGTCAGCCCATAGGTTAAATACTTAGAAACGTCTATAGTTGCAATAGGTAGGCATAAATAATATCATAAGAAGTTGCTACATCTTATGCTATAAAGCCTTTCTGAAATTATAAGCATGTACACATGCATATGAGTTCTCCCTGGCCAAGTACTCCAAAAGACTTACTAGGCTTACAAGTAAACTCATACATTTTTGGAGATTTCCATGGCTCAGTATGAGCAGATGGTATATCAACTTAGGATCCTTAACATTATTGCACTATTTTCCAAGATTGAATTCATGAAAATATAGAAGACAAGGTAAGGGGCAGTCCATACAACACCAAAACAAAAACTTGGCACAAGGCCTTTGTAGTTTTGCAATTCCTTGGTGTGTTAGTTTGAGCTTCACTTGGTTTCAAGAATACTATAATATTCTCTACTTAACGAGGCCAACCACATGAAGGTGGAAGCTCATTTGGCCTCACCCCCTCCCCCTAACATCAATCTAAATTACCCATTATCATCTAATTACATATTTCATCCATTCATTCATCCATTTATGAACTATTACATTCAATCAATGCAATCACATAGCATTCATTAATATGATATAAAATTCATTAATACACAATACTAATCAAGACTTCATTAACACATAAAAATATCATTAACATAAAATAAAAATCAATAATAATACACATCATTCATATATAATTACTTAAAACAAAGTTCTTTAATTATCCAACAAGGTTTATCAAAGAGCACTTTTAAAACATCATTTCTTCTTTTTGTTTTTCTTAGCTCTCTTAAGAAAAATGCTCATAGGAACATCCATATCTTCCTCATTCTCCTCCTCTTCTAGCACGTGTAATGTCAAATTATGATGGCTCCTTCTCTTTGGAGGAGTAGGAGGCTACTGCACTAAAGGGGGCTCTATTGCAAGAACAAGTAAATGAGATAAATTTGGCATACTCTTTTTATTTTTTTTAACTATTACAAGTCTATAATTAATTACTAGTACAACATGATGTGCATTTTTCTTACTCGACAATGCCGCATCATGTACATTAACATTTTGATCTGCTGCAACATCAACATGTTGAACACTTGGAACATGCTTCATTCCTTCACCATGATGTTCAACATGCTCTTAAATATTCAAAAAAAGGATACATGTAAAATTGCAATTGAATATGTTAAATTGTATTTATAATTGCATAATTAATACCTCCACCACTATAATGCACATCATGGCCTTCATCATGAGTAGGTTCTATGATAGGATATGAAGGTTGTAGTAAAATTTTATGCACATTGTTATGCAGTCAATATACATTCAAAACTAACACCAGAAAAGACTCTTCTCAACAATTCAATTTCATTTAATTTTCATCTGATCAATTCACCTATGCGATATCATTTGGTGCATTGGATCATTGGGCAAGGCTTTCAGATTCTTTACGTAGGCATGTAGCCATGACTTTATAGCCTTCCTTCAAGGCAATTTTTCTATCTTCATCTGTGAGCTCCACATTGAATTCTGTGCCTTGTATTTTGTGCTTAATATCATTAGTTTTCCATGTATGGTTTCATTAAACAAATTTTTTTGCAACATTATATAAAAAATTAAATATGAAATTTCATTGCTCCTACTTACAAATTGAGGCTGGAGATTCATATAGCTACCAAATCCAAGTTTGTGTTGGCCAACTTTTTGTAGTCTTGATTTTGTAGCCATGGATGTGTCCTATAATCTATGAACAATTTCAAACATCTTAGATTATATATTTACAAATATCACTAATTAGTGCATGATTACAATGTACTTAATACTATCATGACATACCTTTTTTTCCCCTGTGCTGCTTCATTTACTCTATTTTCACATAGCCTTTTCTCCTTTGCATCTTCTATTATTTCATTCCACTCCATCAATGGAATAATAGGAGGATGGTCATACTTTGGGTTCTCCTTAAGACCCCTTCTATATTGATCCCTCATAGTCTTTATATGCTTTAATGCTCTTTTGAGAAGTAGGCCAGTGTGAAAAATGTTTTTTCCAAATTTCTCCTCAAAAGATGTAATGAGCTGATTTTTTAATTCCACGGCTTGTAAATTCCACCTTTAAAAAAAAAAATTAGATTGTTAGATCAATAACTTTAATATAGTACAATAAATGGACAAAAAGAAAAATTATGTAACAATGATATGAAACTATGTACCTTTTACGTATGGTGGGTCCAAATAGTCTCAATGTCATATCAAAAAGATGATCAAAGAAAGCATTATTTCCTATAAGAACATAAAGGGATTATTAGTCCAAAATGAGTAATGTAAAAGTAAACTAAATTTACACTTTAAATAATAACAATTTTAAAGCACCTAGAAGCTTTTGTTATTTTAGTGGAAACATAGCTTTCTTGTTCAGCAACAATGTCCCTACATATGAACTAGTACTAATCACACAGACTACTCTAGGAAATGGATCAGCTTCACTAGTACTACTCTCTATTACTCTATCAACTAAAGGTCTATCTATTAGTGCACAAAATAGGACTGCAGTAAGATCTATCTAGCATAACTTTTATCATTAGTGACATCCACTGATGAATCAGAGAAAACATTTACAGACCATACTATTCTTTTACTACCATTCCTCATGACGAGTTTGAAGATTTAAATTATTTTATTAACATCCAATGACCATTAAAGTGGAGTTGAATGACATGGTTTTGTAGCTAAAATAACATCTTAAAAGATAAAATGTATGGTTTTGTAGCTAAAATAGCATGTGAAAAACACTTTCTAACTAAAAAACACATTCTAACCAACATTTTACCTACATTGACATTTTTGCCCCTAGCTTTTAAGTTGTTTACAGTAATTTAGTAGCTTCTCCTACCAGTTAGCTCATTAAAATTTGGGAAACCTTTTGTTGGTTGTATCACTACATCCCTTCATCCCAAAATTTTAGATAAACATTGGTGAACTTATTTAGCAGTAGTGGTGAATAAGTGCTAATATTGATTAAACAGTGTAATCCCAACCATTAATAAAAATAAAAGAAACAACTTTATTTCCAAAAATCATTATACCCATCCTCATACACTATGTATTACAATATTTATTGAACTTGTGAAATGTTTTGCAATAATAGCATCTTCAACCCAAACAAATGCTCAAATAAAAAGTCTCAAAAAATAATGAACTATGGTTTTTGTTTTTGTTTTCACTAGAGGCAATTGAATTTCAGATTATTTATGTTAAACCTTACTTATCTTTGAAAATCACTTGAAAGAGGTGCTCTTTTGCAGTTCACAATTGTTACAAGTAATATTGATCACCTGGACTATTGAGATGTTTTATTGACCACAAACATACTTACTTTTAGTAGTTTAGTACATGACCACTCTTTTTTGTGAAGTAAAAGAATAGATCAAGAGCTTAGTATCTTTTTTGTTACCATCCATTCAACCAATCACATTTTTGTTGCAGATATATCATTCTTAAATACTATGGAGGCTACATATCTCACTAAATATTACCAGGGGATGTTGTTGGTACTACTAACAATTATAATTGTAAAAGCCTTGACACAAACTTTGAAAGTAGTTGGCACAGTGAATAGTGAGGCAACATAGATTTTAATGGACATAGAAACTTATTGCTTTGATAATTTCCATTTGAGCTTTCTGTGATGCAAGTCCCCACACCACTTTTAAAGGACTAGCAAAATGACCATATCTGCTAGCTTCATTCCACAGCTCATCAATACTAATACTAGTTGATTACTTATTATTTGAATTAAAATCCATTTTTCCTTGAATTTTATTAATGATTGTTTGAAGAATACTATGGCTCATTTGATGATCCAAAAGATATATGAAATCAAACAAAGTCAGTTTCCATTGAAATTTGACAATGTTAATAAAGGTCTCGTAATCATCATTTTAATTGTTATATGGTTCACTTACAAACTATATATTTGAGGTCATTAATAGACCATTTAAATGATGTAATTAGGGAAGAGTTAGGAAGTTGTTGAGTTGATAACTCTTGACAACATAAACCATGTAATCAGATCAGTTAGAAATTTTTTTAAAAATTGGTTCAAAAAAGTTATTATATTGATGTCTAGTAATGATAGTTTATATGTCTTTTAATAGAGAGGGCCTGACCAGTGAAGTATGGTTGAGGCAGGATAGTGTTGGTGTAATGAAGCAAATATCAATGAAAATATATAATTCCTACATTTGAAATATGTTCTAGGATTCATTATGACTATTGGTAATTGATGGATGTATAGTGAATATAATAGCAGTAGAGTTTTTATCTTGAAGTACCATAATGGCATTTTGAACCCCATTATATTGATTACACTATAATTTAAGACCACAACTCAAAGCTACACATTATTGAGGGTCATAAGACAACTTGATTGATCCTGGTTGGTTTGGGGAATGCTACTTCAGAAGAACATTTACTGAAAATATGCATTCAAATTATGTCATCGGCATATTTTATGTAACCACTAAAGGGGGGTCCCTACATGGAAAATTAATGTTTTCAAGATCAATGTAATAAGGGGGGGAATGTTGGTGTGTTTTTATTACATTGTTTGGTAATACTATCATTTGGTAACTGTTAACTACCTTAAAATAATTTTCACTTGTAACCACCTTTGGCCTATATATTTTCCCCATAACGTATCAATACAATCATCAAATGTTTATCTACTCTCTGTCAGGATCACATATTTATCTATGGAGAGAATTGCAAAAATGTGTCCTAGAGGTGATACAATGTAGTTCTAAGATGCATTAGTTCAATTTGGTAAAACTAATGAACCTTTTGGTTAAGACTACCTAACTATGTTATCTTGGAAACACATTTAATCCTTCCAAGAAAACACATGCACAAACAATGATGCAGAAAGATCAAAATATAAAGTTTATTAAATGTAAATGAAACATCATGAAAATTAAAGCACACACCAAATGAAATGAAAGATAGAGAGACACCACCAGTCAGACTTTCTTCATTGGTAAATGCATACATAAAAGCATACAAAAGTACTAGAACCAATCACAGTATTAAAATTGTTGCCATATGAATTGCTTTACTTCAAACTAGAGTGCAAATTTATCAAACAAGACCTTAAATAAAAAAGCTCAAAAAATAAATACTAGAATACATATCTTCCCAAACATATGCATTTCAGAGTTTCCAAAGCTTGTAAGCCAACATATACACCTAAATGATTACAAGAGTTTTTCTAGTCATCTTGTATCTAAATAATGACAATTTGGATGAAGCATAAATGAGCATAGGGACACATGGTGGCTTATTTCCCAATAAGAGTTACAAATATCTAAAACCCAGCACACTCTTTGGCATGATTTATGATTGATGAAAATGCAAACTTCACCCAAACTTGTAGAAGAGCTATAGAGATGTATCAATATAAACACTATAGGAATCATAGACACTTTTATCAAAATTACAATCTAGATGTACTAAATGATGAAATTTATTTTTTATTGCATTCATAGTAGAAAAGAACATCTATTGAGCAATAGAAAACACCTATGTGAAAGAAAGGAAATAACATTGCAACCATAATAATCAACATCTGCATCATGGAAAGAATCATAAGTTTAGTGCAACAATTAATGTTCAACATTCACAACAATAATTAATACAAGTAAAAGAAAACCTATGTAGTGAATATCATGAAATTGAATGGGGCTATTGATGTTCATTTTGATTGTGAGTCCTAATTTTCAAAGTTATAAGAGACTTTATTTTCAATGCTTTATTCATATAATTTGTTAATCACAACTAGAATAGTTAGGAAATTTTGTATTAAGGGTTTTTTTTTATTGTTCTTGTATGTGTACACTAGAAAAATCAAATAGGCTATAACTCTAAACAAGAATACTAGTAGGAGGCTTAGAAAAATGCTAGAAAAAAAAGGAAAATGTCAAAGAATGTTTTATACATCATACAAAATAATCCTATCATGCACTAGTTATCATAAACTCATAGTACAATAGGATATTTGAATGTTTTTTAGCATGTTGTTCCAGCTTAGGAGTGCCCTATATTTTGACGCAACCTCTATCATGAGTTTAGGTTAGTACAAAGTTTGTTAAGAAAAATATGGTTGTTGTTGGAGATTTTTGAGGTAGATGCTAGAAAGGCTTACAAATTTGAAACCCTTCTCAATCTGATGAAATTGAAGTATTCAAACCATTATTTGTAGAAAAATAGATTACCAACACTACAAATAGGCCAATACTAGAACAATTGTTACTATATTGGGAAAATAAATGTTCAAATATGTAAAGAATTAGAAGAGTTATTGACAACCACAATAAACTAGTAAGAGCATGCCATAAGGAATTAGTTCTTATCCAAGATTTAAAGCTAAAGCCTTCTAAAATTGTAAAGCAAATAAGGAACAAGAGAAAACTATACAACAACAGCAGGGGATGGATATAACTCCATGTTTTCGGCTTGACTTCAAGATAGAATAAATTTCACAAAAGATGAACTAGGAGAATAAAGTAGTGAAGGGTTCAAATTACTATATTTTGTAAATTTTTGTCTAAGCTCTTTGAGGAGAAACCAATTTGGCAAAAAAAACCTTGTAGGAATATTTGGTAGATGATGGACTAAAAGTTACATATGCTCATTTGAAAAGGGTTATTTTTAGAAAAAGAAATAGAATAATAAAGATAGTTATCTCATATTGAAATTTTTTTTACAAGATAAAAATAATTACTAAAATAAACTATTGAGTCATGAATGAAAGTGCTCATATTAACACCAAAACAAATACATTATACCTACAACATACTTATGCAATACCAAAGATCATATATCAAAAGTATAAACTCAAGATAGAGATAAAAAAATAGAATAATAACATCTTGAGGGCATAGACATTACAAAATATAGCAAAACAAGGTTTTACCAATTCTAGTGGGCAAAGACGAGGATGTTTGCATGGTCCTTTTTGCCAACAATGCACCAAGAAATACTAGACCACTGATCGAAGGAGGTGTTTGCACTTCATCATGAGCTGAAGAATTCAATTTTGTTAGCAAAGACATTTGAAATGGATAAAGATCAAATGTGATACTATCTAGAAGCATCCACCAAAAAAAGGTAAGTGTTATAATGCTAATGAAAAAAAACAAAGAAATGTTACTTACATGAAGGTTGTGTGCTACAACCCTCACCATTTTCACCATGTGATATCATAACTGTCACATATTTCTATACAAGAACACATAAAATTAGAGATCATGATCCATAAGATACTATAAAATATTAACATCCATTGAACTTCTATTATTGCTTTAGTCAAATTACTGCTTACCTTCAAAGATTAGACCCTATGGTCCAATTCTTTTCTTAGTGCCTCTTTCTCCTCACTTGTGTCACCCTTAATGATAATGTTAACAATTTCATTAGTGTATCTTTGTTTGAGTTGCTAGGCCATGAACATAGGGTTAGCACTAAGGGCAATGCCATGTAGAAATGATGTCTGTATTTCAGATTGTATTTGATCAGCGACCATTCTAGCTTTCTCCTATCTTTGTGACATCAAATATCAATAAAATTTCATCAAAATAACTCCAAAGCCATAAATAAAAGAACATAATAATATGACATTTGTTTCTATAGTAACATTAAACAATACAATAATTAATTTTTACCTCCACTAAACATGTTTGAGATGGTCCATCCATGTTGCCCTATGAAAAAAATTAGTAAGTCTTAGAAATTAGCAGTGAAATTAAAGTAATAGACTTACCAAAAAAAATATTAATAATAACGTAGATTGTATATGTAAATAATTTGTCTTAAGTTAGCCAAAATTTTGGTGTAACTAATGTGTATATCTAAAAAAATATTTGACACATTCTACTGAATGTTTATATCTACACATATGGTTTGGAAAGAAAAATTTGGTTGTACATGATCCCATCATAGTTGACATTGATCCTACCTAGACATTTCATCGATCATCATGATCTTCATCCATGTCATCATCATCACGACCACCATCATCATACTTGTCACTTTGATTATCGTCATCACCACCACCATCTTCATCACCATCATCATCATCTTCATCACCATCATCATCATGACCATCATTTCCATGATCATTGCCATCTTCATCACCATGATCATGATCATCATCAGTATAATCCTCATCATTATCACCATTATTGTCAGCATGACCAAAATCATCACCACCTTCTTCTTCTTCATCACTAGATAATTTTCATTCCTAATAATCATTTACTTTGTCTTGTGCTTCTTCAATATCTTCTTCTTCCATCACATTATACTTTACTAGCCTTCCTCTTGGGTCATTTCTAACAACAAATGACCAACCTATTTTGTGTGGAACACCAAAGTAAAACACTTTCCTGCATTGGCTTTGAAGAACATAGGGCTCATCTTCAACTAGCTCAAATGACCTTGCATTAATCATAGTAAATCCATTATCATGTTCAATAATATTCCTATTAGGACCATTTCAATTCAGTCATAGCCTGAATCATTTGACCAAAAATAGAACTATTTTGAATGAGTTAAAGTTGCACTCAAGTACATCATCCAAAATTCCATAGTATTGATTTTCAAATTGTTGAGGATGTATGTTAGTTCTAGAAAAAATATTGGTGACTGCAAAGAAAACACTTATCCTAGAATCATAGATTTTCTTCATTTTTTCTAGTTTTTTTGTGCAAAATTTATAGCCATGGCCGTACATAGCTTTGTGGTATTTGACCTGCAATTATTCAAAAATATCAAAATTATTTACATCAGTCTGTGAGTTGATATTAAACTTATGTCTCATGATTAGTAATCTTATGCATACTTTTGTATCTCTTAAGCCATATACTAGATCAAGTACCATTGGCATAACATTGGGATCTCCATTATGATGAGCTTCTTTAACCAACAATGCAACACCATCCCATGTTAATAAGCAATCATTTTTTTGAGATTGTTCAATCCATACTACATCCAATCAAGATTTTTTGCAATATACAAATGTAGTGCATCCCACTCATGACCAATTATAAAGAAGATAATTACACTAGTTATATATATATATATATATATATATATACATATACATATACATATACATATACATATACATATACATATACATATACATATACATATATATTGATGATGGATAAGAATTATTAAACCACAAAAAAAAAACTTATAATTGCCTCTCACTCTCCTCAATTTACCTTTCCCCATCAGGTACTCGCCTTCAAATTTTTCATTAGAGTTGGTATCCCAAATGCGATATGCATGGATATTTGCTGCAAACTTTGGAAAATATTCACTAATGTACACCATGGTCTAGTATACCATATATCCCTCTATCATAGGACCCTTAGGACATGCTCTTTGTCGAACCAAGCCCTTCATAAATTTTAAGTGCCTCTGAACCATCCACATTGACATACTTTGTACAAGTCCACACAATTCAATCTCTTCAACGTGATGTATGAGGTAGTGTTCTTGAGCATTGAAAAAGGTTGGAGGTAAACATTTTTGCATTTCACATATAAGTTGTGGAATTTTTCTCCTCCAATATTTTATATCTTTTTTATCAATTTATTTAGATGATAACCACCTAAAAGAGATTCAACATGAAAAAACACATAAACAAGATTTCAAATAGAATTATACAATAGATTTTAGATAAAAAGCTACAAATCTATAAAAAAAAACACTTCAAACCTCATGTATTTTCCAAGATCATATATAACTTATTTAATACTATTGTCAAACTAGTGTGGAAGGGATAGATGTAGGACGTACTACAATCATTAAATAATGATCATTTCAATATATTATTAAATAATACAATAAGTAGTACATTAAATTTTATAAATATACTATAAATAGAGAACATGAATTATCTTGACGAAGGTATACCAATCATGTGTTTTCAACCCTAGCCCAAAATCACCTTTCTTTGATAGAAGAGTGCTTATATTTGCAACAAATCGTATTAGAAATTTTTCTTTTTTTATGACTTCTTTTAATGCATCACTTTGTTGCTCTATTAATAACCAAGGAAGGGAACTTGTATTTATGTGGTCTCCATTTCTATTTGATTCAATGAAATCTTTTAGTGCATGATTGGATTCATGAATATCAGTACAAATTTTGGCAATTTGTTCTCTATCATGCCTTCCATCCAACATTTTCCATAGTGTCTATGTTACATTCTTTTCAATATGCATAGCATCAAACAAATGCACAATTGGGAGATCCTTTTAGTATGGTAACCTACTAAATTGAGTGGGATAACTTTTCATTCCTCTAGGAAGTTGGTCATTGATGCCTTTATGACCTTCATGAGAATCAATTAGAGCATTAGTAAATATAAGACAATATCAAAATATAAATTTTAAACTTTGAATAACAAATTGAAGATTACCTCAATGATTTAGTCAATCGTATTCCAACTTCCATAGATGAGGTGTCATTCTTTATGGCCTTGATGACATCTCTTCTTTCCCATTTAAAAGATATTTTTTCAAGAATTTGATACCTATGATTATTGTGGAGAAAGTACCTAAACTCATTGAACACTTACTTTCCTAAATTTCTCGAATGACAAGATTTCATCTTTGGACCATAAATTGGACATGCAAAGTTTTCCTTTGTCTGAAGACCTAAAATATCATGTACAATTATCATGCACAACTTAAGCATATGATAGTAATGTGTAAGCACTATAATAGACCAAAACTATGTGATCTTAACAATATAACATACTACAAAAATGAGTTAGCCCAGGGGCATCATGTATTGTCCATACAAGCATTGCATGGAATTGAAATTGCCAGTTTCCTATCGGTCTAGAGATTTCATACATAGTGATGCCATTCCATAACTTCAACAACTCATCAATTAGGGGCTCAATATATATGTTCATATCTTTAACTTGGTACTTACCTAGTAATTGAATGAACATAAATATTACATAATTATTATGACCATTTTCATGCACTGTTTATAAATTAATTTAGATATCTATAAAATGAAAAAATACGTGGTGCAATCATTGACAACATTATATGCTCCCTCATTATGGACATCCAAGGTGTTGGTCTAATTTTTACAAAATAAATGTTTCCAAATTTTAGGTTAAAAATCAAAATTGAGTCATTTGCTTGTCTACGAGGGTTTTTGGTTTTTGGCCTTGCAATTTTAATAGCCTTTGAAAAACCTTTTCAAAGCCCTGAGACTTGTTTTCTTTTGAATTTATTTGGGTATGAAATCTTTCAAATTTTGAATATTCCTTGACCCATTTAAATCTTATGTGGTGCCAAGTGTCTCTTTCCCAGATTGTTCCCATCATCTGATCTAAGTAAGAATATCTATGGCTATCATGTCGTCACTATGAGAAAGTGCAAGGTTTTTTATGATAATGACATATTTACTACCATGAAATTAGCTTTCCATGTTTTAAACTGGGAAATCAGCACCGAAAAGGTGCAGTGTTTTAGAAAGGGTTTAGTCATGTGCTCCATATTAGAATTGTTAGTGTTAGAAAGGAACCACTTCGAATAGTTGGTAATTAGTGTCACCAAATTTTAGTTTTTCTAGCAAGCCACTATGTCATGACTGGAAAATCTTTGCATCTTGCTAGTAGTGATATATCACCTTAGCAGAGAATGAAGAAAATGGTAGCCCTTTGAAAATGATAGTGACTACAAAGTTCCCAAGTGGTATCAAGGAACATGCATATTCATTATTTTTACAAAGATACTAATTAATATAATCATGATTGACAGGTAGTCATTGTCTCATCAGTGGATTTTAATAGATCATTGAAATTTGCTATGTCGTGACCAAAAAGGTAATGGATATTTCTAGTAGTGACATAGCGACTCATCAAGAAAATGGTTTTATAGAGGAAAATCTTAAAGGTGGGTCTCAACATTTTCTTTGTCAAACTTGAATCATGACATAGTGGCATCCTACTAAGAATGTGTGGGTACTAGAAATTTTGAATCCACTAGAGGTCACTATCTTGTGATCAAGAATTTATGGTGCATTGCCAATAGTGACATAGTGCCCAACCTGAAAATGAGAAAAATAGTGGGGCCTAGAAAACCTGATGTCACAACAAGGATTAAAGTATTAATATATATGCTAGCTCGATAGGAATTTCTCATGTCATCAACAAAGTGGACCCATGCCCAAGTCAGAAGTCAAATGAAAATTTTGATCATAGGATCAAGATCAGATCAATGACCATCACTACATCACTATGAAAAGATGTGCATTATTTACCCAATGTGACATAGAAACTATGCGACCCACCATAGTTATATGTATTCAATGCAGTTTCATTGCCCTCAGATTGAGCCCAGATCTATGGCTATCACTTTATCACTATGGTAAGTTGCTCAAAAGTTAAGGGTAGCAACATAGCAACTAAAGAAAATGGAAAGGGGGCCCACCATATTTGTACAAAGTGATGCATCAAATGTCCTCCACTTGACCAAGATGGAATCAATGATCATTGCTTTGTTGCTATTGGAAGTTGCTCAGGTTTTATGTATACTGACATAGCAAACAAGGCAAATGCAAGAGGGACCTACCACTCTAATATTAAAAATACATTAAAATGCCTACCATCAGATCAAGATGAAATCAATGGTAGTCGCTATATCACATACATAACATGCTCACTCTTTATGTCTAGCGAGATAGTGACTAGGTGACATGTGTCCTCAAGAATTAGTGGGTCCATTTTTAAATGCTAGCAGTGAAGGAAAAGTACACATGGAGAACTTTCATTGGTTTGACTACTAGCATGTCAAGTGGAAGATGAGTGATTCATATTTTCACTCTTGGATCATAGGATTTTTTGAGATCAATGGTCTACATTCAAACATAGAAGGTGGTGCCACTTTGTTTCCCTTATAGTTCATTTACAAGGATTGAAAGCTTCACGTGAAAGAAAAAATAGAGGAGGACTCTGTCAAAGGAGGAGTGATACTCAGTCATTTTTGGGTATAGTTTTGGCCAAGGACCTTGGCTATTGAAGGGGCTCAGTCACTGAAGGAGCTTGGCAGACATTGTTGCTTGGCATTCACTATGGTAGAAGATCTCACCATTCTTTTCTTATGCAAAGAAGATTTTAAGCTTTCTAAACAAGAGAAATTAGTGAGAATTTGTGTTGAGCCTGATCAAGAGCATGAAGAAATTTCACTTTGTTCATTAGGCATTGCAGAGTTATAGAGGAAGACAAGGAAAGATCAAGTAAGTTCCCATGTCCTATTTTCTCTATAAGATTTTAGTTTTCTAAAAATTAAAGTCAAGATGCCTCCAAAGAAGGTGTTCTATAGGCAAGAGGATTATTTGGCTAGGAATATTCATGATGACCTACTTGAATTGCTCCTTGAGTCCACTACTAAAAATATGCAAGTTAAAAAGTTAACTTCATTAAATCCTAGGCTAAAAATTGTAGATGGGTTATGTGGTAAACAAAATTGGGTTTGGGATGCTAACATTTCTCAAACTGGTCTTGCTTTATTGAAGAAATGGTTTTCAGAAAGAAATCTATTTTCCCCATGTGCCAATATTTGGAATTTTGATTTAGGAAAGTTAGTTGTTCCAAGTGTTTTTATGGATTATGACCTCCTTGAGGCTGTGGCAAAAAAATATGACCAAACAATTAGAGTAGTGAGAAGAATTGATGGTGAAATTTTGATCACAAATAGCCTAGAGGAAATTAGGTAGGTATTTGGTTTAGGGCCTCTCATTAATTATCATGTGCCCATTGACTTGAAACAATTAGAAAAGGAATACATTTCAAAGAAGGATGCAGTTAGGCAAGGTGCAATGAGGGAACATATAGGAAAAATTGGAACTTTTCTAGCAATAACAACATCCTCTAGTGAACCCTTCAAAAGGGCATATTTCAATACCAGGGCTATGGAGGCATACAAGATTCTATGTAGAGTTTTTGGAGAGGATGAAGAGGAGTTTATGCCTATGGGTTTTATGTATATGATTACTCATATTTTGTCTTTTGGTGCAGACATAATTTTTTATTTTGCCTCTTATTTAGTAGAAGAAATTCATAAAGGCCTGGTTGGGATTGTGAAAGGCAAGGTGGAAAAAAATTTTGGTCATTATTTTTTGTTAATGCATATGTTTTTGTTTAGGGGAGTAACATATTTTGGTAAAGCGATGAAGTTAAATAGGGAACAAGATGGGGAAGCACTACCGATCCAATTATGGAGTGTAGATATGACCTGGGAAGCAGAAAAGGCTAGCTTTATCAAGTTCGATAGGTATTTTTCCTCAAAGTTGAGGTGCCTATTATTAAGTGACAATCTTAGAGTATGCAAGGAATTGGCAAGTCTTATTAGGCACTTGGACAATCCTATTGGTTTTAAAGTTTCACATAATTGGGGAGATAACATCCCATATTCAATATCAACTATCATTAGAATTTATGGTTTTAGAGGGACCCCCCATGTGTTACCTTACCAAGTGCCTTTAAAGGCAGGAGTGGCTCAATTTTTATGGCAATTGGGAGCACTAGAGGAAACTTATTTGTTGACAAGGTCAAGAGGTTCAATATTCCCCACTTGCACTGTAGCCCATCAATTTGTAATCACCAAATGTGGTTGGCTTTCTTTGCAAAAAATATTAGGTCAGTATAAGATGGCTATTTCTCACCCTCATTTTTGTGACACTTAGGAATTTTATAACTTGGAATTTAGACACAATGTCAAGCTTGGAAAGATTCTTATTTTCCTGAAGACATAGTAAGAAATGAATACTCCTTACAATAACAATAAACTAAGAAGGAAAAATGGAGAGTATTCTGAAAGGTTTTGGATTTCATTCATTGTTTTGATGTAGATTATAGTCCTCTAGGTAATGCCATTACAGAGGTAGATAGAATAAACAAGATCATGCTCACTTTTCCTAAAACAATGGAAACCATGAATGAGAAGAAGAAAATTCTTATTAATTCTTTCCTAGATAAGGCCAAGGAGGTAATGAGAACATTGGGATTCACTCCCAATATAGGGGTAGGTCAATTGACTATCTAGAAAAGGCTAAGATATACTATCATCCAGAATAAATAGACCACTGTGGACAAAGGAAAATAAGTAATTGAATCCACTAGTGATGTCTAGGAAGAGAGACCTCCTAATCCCTCTCCTAAGAGGTAGAGAATAATAACGGAAGAAGATCGTCACATTGAGGAATACTCACCTTCACAAACCCCTCTAAGGATTGATGAAGAATAGCTTACTGGGGAGAAAATTAAATAACTGTGGTCTCAAGGAGGACTTTTTGTTACTAAAGCTGAAATAGATGAAGGAAACCCCCAAGAGCCTCCTATACCAAGTTTTGAGTTGACAATAGTAGATTATAAAGGAAGGGAATTAGACCCTGTATTAGAGCAAGCTAGTCAACAATTTTCGTTAGATGATAGTTTTGTTCAGTCTAGAGCTTTCCACCAATTCACATGGAGAACTAACATGGGAAAATTTGAAGAAAGATGAAATAAGCTAAGAATAGAGCATCTAAAGCTGGAGGAGGTAGCCTTGCAAAATCAAATAAAAGAAATGATTATGCAAGAATTCCAAAGTATAACTCTCGAAGAGGGGAGACAGATGGTAGAAACATCAAATATATTATTATTATCTAATAAGGATATAGTTGATGCTTTGATTTTTAATTTTATTTCAAATAAATTGGATTTCTAGGACTATAATAAGAAAGAATTCATAGGTACAACTTTTAGTGAGGACCAGGTTGCTTTGGTCATATGGTCACTAAGGAAAGGATCTAGGGCTATTTCATCACAACCAGATGATTTTGGTTTAATGGGAAATATCATTGTGAGAACATTAGTAGATACATCTCATTTACAAGTAGCTCATATGAGTTTTGGGACATCTCTATTTGTTTTGGCTAATGCAAAAAAGGAAGAAAAACAATGTTTGAACTACAGACTAAATATGAGAGAGTTTTAGAGGACTATAATAAAGAAGTTCAAAATAGAATTGAACTTGAAAATAAAGCAATAGGGAGATCTTCTAGGCCAAGAATAACATATCCCTACCCTCCAGTAGAACCTTTTAATTCCACTCCTCTCATAGAGATGGCAGATACCCCACAAAGGCCATGGTATTACACAATTGAAGACTTTGAAGAAGAAAAGAGAAAACTATGTGCATTGCATATAGAGCTAAATGTACAACATGAAGATAAATTGAGAAAGGCTCTCACAAATCTGGGAGACAAAATTGAATGACCACTATTTTATGATCAGCTAGCAAGAACCAATAAACATATGGGATGAAATGAGAGCCAATGATGAGGCTCTGAAACCTATTGTGAATAAGTGGGTAAAAAGGAGGAAGGAAATGCCATTTTTGTGCTACTTTGTTATAAGGTTTTCACATGATCAAATTGAAAAGACCTATGATATTGTTAATGATCTTCTAGAATTTTATAATAAAAGAGTTCACCTACAAAGGAGAATAGTTGGCTACTTGAATAAATATAAGAGGGAGAGATTTGATTTATTTCCTCATGCCCTAGACATAAAGAATAAATTAAAGAACAAAGATGAATGGGCTAAAGAATTAGATTATTTATTTTGCCTAGGAATGAATAAAATCATCAATGAAATATGACATGCATGGTGGGCCACCACAACAAAAGAGATGGTGAAAGCTCAAATATTCTTTGATTCTTTGAAACAAGATTTTGTTGATATTGACAAAGAAGTGAAATATGTTATCAAGAAGCAATAAAGAAATTCTACAATTTGATTGGTTAGATGACACACTTCATGACAAGTGGATGGAAAATATTGCTTCTAATGAATAGTTAGAAGAAGTTGAAAGTGATGATGATGAAACACATGAAGATGAACTACATATCATCAACTCACTTCCATTAGCACCTAGGAAAGAAGAAGACAAAGAAGGGAAGTCATCTCATGTGGAAGATATAGTGGACCAATTAGATGATGTGGCAGAAATGAAACCAAAGTTAACTATTACCTTGGTAGTACATGATGATATAACTATAAATGCTAGAGTGGAGGTGAAGCTACAAGAATCAAAGCCTAATACATTAGTGGCAAGTTTGATAGCTACATATACCAAGGATTCAGAATAAATAAAGGCCAACCATGGGAATTGTAGCATTTGAAGATGTAATAGAAGAGGGGCCTACTCAACAGTTACTTGAAACATTACTTTGTTGTTACACAAAATTTCTATCCTTTTGTGACTATTTGTAAAGTATAAATACCTTTTGTAAAAGGACACCTATTAGTTCTCTATGCCTGAAGCTTGTTGCATCTCACATTATATAAGCAAGATTCCAAGGCTAGAGAAGGGGTCTAATTTCTAATACGATTTGAGTCTATATTGAGTATAGTCCGGTCCAGTTATGATAACAAACTTCATGATGTATCTTCTCTATAAATTTTCTAAGAATACATTCATATCATATGATCGCTATTTTTTTAAGAGTTATTTTTATTTTTACTACAATTGTATACAATTTTAAAGGAAAATTCATACAAAATTGAGCTATCCCCATATCTATTCTTATTGAATTTTGTCTCCTTTATTATTACCCGATTATTTTGATATTGTGTGAGTAAAGCTTGACCAATTGAATGTAATTCACTTAGATTGTATGTCAATTCATTATTGCTATTAATTCAATGAATAAAGTAAAGACTTTAGTGAATTTGATAGGATTTCTATGGTAATATAAAGGATGTTTGTAAGAATGAAGTCCAGTAAGAATTGATAATAATATTTTTTGTAATGCAACAAATCAAATCTATAAATTGGAGTAGACTCTGAATCCCAATGGAATAGGCACTGATCTAATTAATCTAGCCTAAAAATAGGTAGATCATGAATAAGCATCCAGTTTAGAATCAAAATCACCTTTATTTTAACATTTGAAGAGTTTCAAAGCTAGATAGCACTTGTTTTCATGTAACATCTTAGCTTTAGTTAGCTATTATTGTTGGAAGTACTTGCAAATCTAAGAAGAATTGTGACCAAATCTATTTGTAAGGGGTGTATATCATCTAAAAGTGTGAAGAAATTGATAAATTATCTATATGTCAGGGATAGAAGATGAGAATTAGAATAAAACTAATAAATTTTTCATGCAACAAAATTCATTTTGAGTCATTCCTTAGGTATACCCACCTTGGTTCTACAGAGCCTAAAGAGTACAAAGCCAGTCTTGGTTTTGTTCAAGTTGGTTCCAAATAGTTTACACACATAATTGTTGATAGGAAGTAGCTAACACTTAGATTATGTGAGTATTATTATATTGGTATTGAGAATTTTTTGTTCAATAGTTGAAAAACACTAACAAAATGGTGACTCTGCTGGGTAGTTGTCCAACACATGTGTAAAAAGTACTGCTATTTCTTTGGTCTTGTTGTGTATGTGTTGGTTAAATTTTTTGGTGTGGATTGTGCTTATAATGGACATGTTTTAGTGAAAAACCTTAAGAATTTAAAAAAGGAAAAATAGAAAATCAAATGCCACAGATGCACACCAACATATACAACCCTTCCTAGTGTCTTATCTATTAAGAAAGAGTCATAGTCCTATGATCTTAGTTATTGGCTCATCTGTATGTTAAATATTTTTATATTGTCTTATATCCTTTCCTTAAAGTTGAGAGTACTTTTTGTTGTTGTAATTTTTTTTTGGAATAGGGTGGTGAATTAGTCAAGGTTTTAAAGTTAGTGCTTATTTGATAAATAACAAATATGGTTGACAAGATAAAAAACACAAGAGCTTACACAAGAGCCAATCATGATGTACCAATGTATACTAATTTACCTCAAGGTGGTAGGAAGAACCTAAATAAGAAAAAGGTAGAACCAAATCCCACCTAGAAACAAAGAGGTAGTGTGTCAATCAATTCTCAATACCAACTAGTAGTAGGGAGAGAGTCCTCTTCACTTAGCTTTGAATCAGAAACCACAAGACTATTAGGAGACATATTTAGTACCACACTACCAGATTAAAGAACATATCAAGACAAGGATATGTCACCAGTAGGGAATGTATCCCCTAGACCAGATCTAATATCTAAAATGAATCATAGGCTAGAACTTAGAAGTTCATTTGGAGATCCTTTTAATCCCAGAGCTATTCCATACATTGAAACTAATCTTATAGACCTAGGTGATCCTGCTGATATAGAATCCACTTATGTAGACCCTAAAGAAGTGAGATCAAAGATAGGAGTTTTGAAGAAATGGGTTGCTAAGGAAGAGGCTAAGCATACTCATTTAGAAAAGGAAAGAGAACAAGCCACCCTAGAGGCTCTTGTTGAAAGAGATAATCTACTTAGAAGGATGTCTACCTTAATAGAACAAAACAAGAAGTTAGAAGAAAGAACTTCAATCCTTCATGTTGATGTCTTTGGAGATGTAGATCATTTGATAGCCAAAGTTCAAGAGCAAGAAAAACTCATAAGCCAAAAACAAGAACATGTTATTTCCTAGGTTCAACCCTATAAGCCTATCTAGAGTAACCAAGTAGAACCCAATTTCAAGGAAGTAGATAAAGGAAAAGGAAAAGCTATAGGAATCCAAATAAATGAACCTCAAGTAGTAACTAGTAAGTCTGGAAATGCCCCAATGTAAAAATTAGATATAGATTTGAAAAAGGCTAGGAAAGAGAAAGAAGATCTTGCAAAAGAACTTGAAAAGGTTGAGAATGAAGCCCAAGTCATAGAAACTAGGGGAAAAATCCAGTTCATAAAGTTTAATTTTGCATTGGCTTCATGCCTAAAATTTTCTACCCTAGCTACAACTTCTATACTGACTAGTGGTCCAGTGATTCCAACTCAGGGAATATATCAATCTGTCCACGCCTTGTCATCCACCATTAGTACTCAAGCCCCTATTGTGCATCATTGACAATCTCAAAATCTTGTTCTTAACCAAGAAAATTTAGCAAGCACCTCAAATGTTGTTGGTTTTCAAAGGAAACCTACTTATATGGAAATATATAGACAAATGTCATTCACAGGTATCCCTAGTGCTCCACATCCTATATCTTTTGATTTAAGAGATAAAGTTATCAAGTTCTCTAGAAATAATGCTATTATTGGTGAAGAGCACTTAAGATTTTTCATAGATATGTTAAATGACTTTGAAGTTGAACATGAGGATGTGGTGATGGAGTTACTTGTTCATTTACTGACCGACAATGGAATTGATTGGTTCAGAAGGTTACCTAATGATAGTATTAGTTCATGGAGTGATTTGGAGAAACTATTCAAAGAACAATATGGAGATAATACTAATGCTAGGTTTATGTTGAATTATTTCAATAACATCAAGAAGAACCCTAATGAATCTACATTTGACTTCAATGTAAGATTCCAAAAGGGTATGTACAAATTATTCCAAGTTATGAGGTTGAATGAGGGTGTTTGTCTTACAATCTATTTTAATGCTTTTGAAAGGAAGATGGCTTTCCAGTTAAAGGATAAAGAGCCTAAAACTTTGACGGATGCTTATAAGATTGTAGTGAATATTGAAAATAATAGGAAAGCATTTGGAAAGCTTGGTAGGGGAGATGATTCAAAGATATTTAATCCCAAGACTCACAATAAAAAGGAAGTTGATAAGACCCCTATAGGAAAGAAAATTGAAGAACCCACAATAGGTAAGGTGTTGGAATTATTAAAGAAGATGAACCCAACTACTTTCAATGCACATAAGACAAATGTTGGTGAGAAATCCCCAGTGAACAATAACAATTTAAATAGATAACCCATAATGTAGAATTACCCTTATACCACCCAATGGAAGGACGGTAAGCCAATCCCTACCCAAACCTAGAATGTTAAAGATAAGGGTACACCGGATCCTTTGCAAAGGAGTTCAGTTAATATGAATGATGATGTGCCATGGTGTATCATTTGTCAATTGCCTCATTCTTTAGAGTATTGTGCAGTTCACTAGTACAAAAAGAACAATATATGATTAAATAAACTACTAAAAATTGTAGATATATGACTAATTTTGATCACATGACCATTGGTAGTTTATTTTCAATCATTAAGCTTGCAACCAAATTTATGACTAAACTATTTAAATCATTAATTCAGTCATTGATTTGGTTGTTGATTGTTCACAAATAGTAATTTATTTGGTGGTTTATTTTGTAGTTGATTTTTATTAAATAGTAGTTTATTTGACAATATATTTGGTAGTTGATTTGATAGTATATTTAGTAGTATATTTAGCAGTTGATTTGGTAACTAATTTGATAGTATATTTGGTATTTGATTTGGTAGTAGATTTGGTAGTTGATTTGGTAATTGATTTGGTAGTATATTTATCATTTGATTCGGTCATTGATTTGATAGTTGATGTGCTAGGATATTTGGTAGTTGAGTTGGTAGTTGATTTGGTAATTAATTTGGTAGTTGACTAATCATTTATTTGATAGTTAATTTGGTCATTTATTTTTTTATTTTCATTAATTAGTACTAAATATTTTTATGAAATGAATAATTTATTCAATACCATAAATTTTAAAATACAAAAAATGATGTTAGAGTTTAACTAAAATATTAAAGAAAATAAAAATATTATACATGAACAACACTAAAATTAAAAGATCAATTCAAAATTCATGATAAATGAAAATATTACACATGAACAACACTAAAATTAAAAGATTGATTCAATATAATGATTTAAAAAATTAACTTGGGATAATAAAAAATGAATTCAAATATATATAAGTAATAATATGTCAAAATTATCTAAAGAGTATGCACATAAATATGATTAAAAAGTGTCAAAATTGTCTACGAGTCTCCAACTCTTTCAAATTCACCTCAATAATTAAAATATTTAAACAACACATTCAAAATACTACAATATAAAGCAACAAGTCAAATTTTCTAACAATTAACACATTGATCAACTATGTTATTTTCTTCAAATACTTTAGTAGCCACCATGTAAAGGTTCCCTCTTTCTATTTGAGATGAATAGATTCATCTATTTTATCTTCATAAGCAACTGGTACATTACTTCTAACCATTATAATGTTTGTGTTGGCATCTCTAGTTCATTCAAGTTTGCTCCATATAAAATAGACAAGGAGCAAATAATCCCAATACCAAAAACATGACCATCATATGGATCAAAAATTCTTTGAGTTTATCAAAACATTTCTATAAAAATAACAAAAAATAACATATCAGATTACATAGGTAATGAAAAACCAAAAATATAAAATGCAATATTAATGTAGTAATTATGATAAAAATTCATTTTTCATTTCTTAAGGTAAAATATTCTTGTAAGAAATTAAGGACACTCATAAAATGTTAAATAAATTAACAATTATATTAACTTATTTGTACCTTTCTCAAATTGAAACTTCAAAAGATTAATTTCATAGTTAGACAAATGCCAAGACAAGCTTGGTTCTATCTTCTCCGTGATTAAGAGTAGGTTAGCCACAAAAGATAATAGCTTGCAAGGTGTTGGCGCTAAAAATTGCATGGTCAATTTTGAGTACCATTGAGAAATTTGAGTGCTATAAATACTTTTAATGAGATTGCACCCGGTTGTACCTTTGAGCCCCCTAAGGTGTTTAATGTTTCTAAAACCCTGCATTTAGTGCATCTAAGTGTTCTGTGAAATTAGATCGCTGTTCTGATCCATTTCGTAAAGTCTTTTTTTGAGCGATTGTCGTTTCTACATTTTCACCTAAGTGTCAAACAATGACAAGAGGTTGTGTTTGTCATTAAATATCTCGCACCCAAAAATTTTTTTTGATTCAATGCTTTGGGAGTGTCTGGTGTCCATATCCAAGAACCTATCTCTCATATTTTAAGTCATTTCGAGTCAGTTTGACTAGGTTTTGAATCCCTCAAAGTTGGTCAGTTACTGTTTTCATGATTTTGCACTTTGCACCTAATTCTGGGAAGCCTTGTTTGATGTGTTATAACTTTGACCCAGTTGACCAAAATGTGAAAATTACTTTTGCATTGCATTTTAGAGGTCAGACACTTGTTATGTTTCAAGTTTCAGCTTATGAATAATACATTTGATTAGTTCTCAAACGTGATTCCAAACACAATTTTTATCTTTGTACTAGTGTCAGCATTTGCAGATTGATTAGTATACCTATTTGTGATATCATGCTTCAAAATCCGTGATTGGCTAGACCAAATGGATTATACCATTATGTAGTACTCTGAAAATACTTTAACTGTGCCAATTTTCACATCTTGACAAATCCATTTGCACACTTTTCTAGGTCATTTCCATTTGCAAAAAATGTCTTTCTGTCATTGTTTCAAGTCTGTAAAAACTGAGTAGCCCACTTTGACCGCTTGCCATTTGTGTCTTGTTATTCATCATGAGCCCAGATTGTAGATCCGTACTCTCCTCATGATAGAGAACCAATGCCCCAATTTTTGTCTTCCCAAGTGTCAGTTTAGCCAATTTTTAAAGGCGATAATAAACTCATTTTACTGTTTTCGACATGTTTACTTGCAGGTAATTCTGAAAGGTCAACTTTAAAAGAAAATATCTTTTGACTGAGAATTCATCATGAGATGAGATTTGACAGGGTAGAAGTGTGCTGAACAAAGATTCAGTGTGCTAGATTCAGAGCTCGGTTAGGTGTTTGGATCAATTTTTTAGGCCAATCAACAAACCTCCTGGCACAAAACTGACAAGTTGCAAAAAAAAGAGGGATAAAATGAGTTTTAAGTGTTGTTTCAATGATGGATTTTGTTTGCAATTAGTTCAAGATGATTGGTAGATCAGTTTGAGATGTTCAATCATTCAGAAATGAAATTTTTTTTTAGTCGGACCCACTTTTGGGCCCGACTAGTATCAGACTGATGAACATTTAGGCATTAAAATTTCCATGAAAGGATTTTAATGGTTATCATCATTATATGTTTTGGTGTTAACATATATTTTCCTCTAGATTAAATGGCATACTGGATCACATATACACCAGAGTGTTTCTGAGGGGAGCATATGAAAAGGGACAAAGCCAATCTAAGTAGCATGAAAACAAGCTCTTAGAAGATGAAAAAGAAGTATTTTCAAGCTCCCTCTCTATTGAATCAAATAAACAAGAAACTCATAGTAATAGAGGGAAAAGACACGTATAAAAAGTCAAAGTGCATGAAGAAGAGAAAACATGCAAATCAAAGTAGAGATACCATGCAAAAAGAGCTTGAGAACTCTGAGTGTAGAGGTACATATTTTAAAGCCGCTGAGTGTTATAGAAAATCTTTCTCATGCCAAAATTAGTGTGCAATTAGCCTTGTGTAAAGGAAAGGTGGTTAATATATCACCTTAGTCATGTTCAAGTTGGAGCCGATTCATGAAGTTGTGAACATACTTCTTAGTGTCAAGTAGAGCAAGATAGTTTAAGCATAGAGAGTGGAAGTTTGTGTGCTTCCAAGTCAAAGATCACATAGTATGAAAACAAGCTATGCTGATTTTGAAGGATTTTAGTTGAGGCTTGAAGGTAATGCAACTTCTTGATGTAATGCAGCCACAAAAGATTTGCCAGAAGTGTCCAAACTAGAAAGAAGAACCCATTCATAAAAGAAGATCTCACACAGTGAAAAAAAAAAATTGACCATTCATGGAGCTGAAGCTGCCAATTTTAAGAAATTTCCATGCTTTTTTTTAAAAGGAGCTCCCATGTAGTAGGTAATGTTGAAGCAGGTCAGCAGTATGAACAAGCCATAGGAAAAATAGGGGAGCTACCACATGAAATAGAAAGGGGAAGCATTTTTTTCTTCCAATAATTTGATAAACTTGTAGAGATTTCAACACTTTATGGTATAGAGAGTTTTGATTCTATTCTTAAACTTCATTGAAGGGAATCCAATTGCATTGAGTCTCCATATGAAGAAATGAAGATAGATAAGCTCCATATGACATAAGAAACAAAGAACCCATGTAAAGTGATTGAGATAATGGTCGACGCATTGAAAGAAGGGTAGTCAACTTTGAAAAATAGAGGAGCCCCGCTGCAAACAAAGAGCAACACATGGAAAGAAAGGGAAGACGATTTTTGAAATACAAGATTTTTTGTTAGAAGGGGAGTGCAGGGAACTCATGCCTGATGTAGAAGTATTTAGCACATAGAAGAAGCTGCCATGAAGGATGCCATTAGAAAAGGAACAAGGGCAAGACAATAGTCTGACATTTTATCCCATATCCTTTGTGAGGAAGTTTTATGTAATCTTTAAATACATTTCAACTCACATTACATTGTATCTTAAAGAAAGAGGCTTTTGAAAGCCGTTAATGCTCGCAGGTGGGTCTGACTCAGGTGACATTAGCATGATGTATAGACTAAATTTTGAATGAAAATGCTCCCTCGATGATGTGCTGAGATAGGCTTAGATTGCAACAAGTGTCCAAATCTGACGGTGGGTGCATGCCTACAAAATAGAGATGCACAAGGTTTAGAAAATGTGAGATTGTGGGCATGCGCCATGTGTCAATGGGTCCTACATGCATGATGAGGTGGCATCACAGAGCGGCTTAGATAGGAAGCATTTAGATTGTGACTTGCATCATGATGTGATGGATGGGGCAATCTTTCATTTCGGAGTTGCAACTTCATTAAATATTGTGGGCTTGCAGGTAGTTGACATGTGTCAGTGGGCCAGAGCAGATGGTGATGTGGCGATGATATGCGAGTTGACTAGATAGGGGTCAACCAATCACAAAGAGCCATGTAGTGCTTGGTCAACCTAACTTGACCCCAGATTTCATGGATAGGGAAATTTGAAGAGTATAAAAAAAATATTTTTAACTATCCCTTCAAAGTGGGTAGGCACGTTCTAAATTCTTAAAATGCAATATAGGGCATTAAATCTAAAGTTAAGACTTTAGAATTTTTTTGAATTTTTGAAAATATTTAAAGTTGCAAACCAAGGTTTTCTAGTAGGGGGGACTATTTTTCAAATTGATTTTCAGGGGGTTTCCTATAGGAAAAATATGCCCTCTAATATACTGTTGGAATCAAAAAAAGATGAACTATCCATTTTTGAAGTTAGTTTGTGCATAGGTGCTTACTGGTTTGAGCTATAAACCAAATTGTAAAATTTGGGGCATTCTCAATAGATATTAAGGCTTGGTAAGATGTGAAAGTGAAGAAAATCAATTCTGTGATGTTTTCTTGGTTCCTAAAGGTCATATAACTAATTTTTCACTTTTTACTTTGAGTTCAAATGCGACATCAAAAATTAGTTATATTTTTTACCAAATATTTGATATTCTTTATGCTTCTAAGAGCCAAAATCATGGGGATTTGATTTTCAGTTACAGAGAGAAAGTAGAGAGAGGCTTTTAATCTTCTTAGGAAGGAATTTAGAGGGGCCACTTGTTAGTTGCAGATTCAATCCGAGAATTTCCCTCTTGATATTTATTTCTTTCTTCTTCTCTCTTGAGGGGGTTGAAAAATTTGCAAAGTTTCTCTGGTATGAAGATAGTTAGTAGGACTAGCCCTAGAATTGATGTATTCTGAATGGAAGACCTGGAATGTGTTGGTTCAAGACCATGAAGCTTTTCTTTGGTTGTGATACCCCCTTCCCATCCCATCAATTTCTCATTCCTGCCATTTTCTCTCTTGTATGAAAACATATGTTATTGTATACTTTGGTTTATTTGGTGATTTGTGAGTCTTTCCATGTATTTTCATGTGTTATTTCAAGGAAATTAATATAGTGAGCAGCAAGTGTTTAGTTTTAGTCTAAATCTTGTCTCCTTTTTCAGTTGAGCCGTGATGCTTTATGGTCTTTGAATAAAGAGCCTAGATCATAAGTGTAGTCCCTTAAGGTTGTATGTTGCTTCATTGTTTCTTTTAATTCAAGGAATTATGTAAATGCTTCAGAGATTTCATAGGGTTGCAATTTTATTAAGGGGGATATCAGGTAAGAATGAGATTTAGATCAAACATTGATGTCTATTTATAAGGTGAATGGATAGATCATATATCTTAATATATAAATACGTATCAGATATCCAAAATACATGAGGGAGTTTCATGAATTTTCTCAATGGATTTGGCACTAATCAACCACAAGGTCATTAAGTTGTTGTCTATACATGGTTTTTATCAAGTTTCCCCACCCACATAAAATTGAATCAAATTCAAATCATCTTTACAATTTTATTTTGAAGAGCTAGAACAATTTAACCCTCACTCAGCTTATGAGATTCATAGATATGCATTTAGCTACTATAGATCTGTATCATTTCATGAGTAATTAGGAGATATAAGGGGTTTTCATCTACTTAATATATTCAGGGCTATGTTTTTGCACTTGTATAGTATCATTTGAATCTGAAGTCTACCCACCTAGGTTTAGCAGAGCCTGAAGTAGAAGAAAGGTCATGCCTTATAGTTAGCCTATTGTCAGAAATGGCATGCTGAAAATGGGAGTTAGCTGCCCCTAGATATGTTAGTTTCTTAGTGGGATAATTAAAAACCCTCCAGCATTTTCAAACACCAACAAAATGGCAACTCTTCTGGGGAGTCTATGAAGTAATTCAAAGATAATGAGCTGGAAATCTTTGATAAATTGTGCATATTCAGTTTTGTATGCAAGGTTTCATGCACCCCAATAAGTTTTATCCCTTTATGGCATTATTTTGTGAGACTTGGATTTAAATTGAGTTTTATGAATGGCATAAGTTTGTATTCAATCAGCTCAATCTCTACAAGTGCTGTTATAAAGTTTTAGAGTCAAAGGATTGATCACTATCTTGTTCTCTTTTCAAAGTGTTTGAGGATCTGCAAGTTTTTTCATGTTGAAAGTCTAGTTCAGAATTAGATTAGTAATAATTTGTGTTTCAAAATCTTTTCTCACAATTGTGAGTGGTGACTCTATCTCTACAACTAGTGGCTTTTAATTGTTTGTGCATTTTGGTGAGGGCTTTTAGCACATTGTTGGGCAGATTTGGATTTGTTGTTAAATCTTGGTTTGAGAAGAGAAGTGTAGTTTGGATTTGATAGTATGGAAGAGTTATGTTTCAACTTTGTTTAGAGATTTTGAATTTGAGATAAATCTAAAGAGGTTTCTTCTACCTATAATTGTTTCAAATTAGTTTGGAGTTTTGTTCAAATCTAATGCAATTCATGTCTCACTTAATGTGAGTGGCAACTCAAAATTAATCTCTGTACCAGTGTAGTTCTATGCATGAATTGTGGTTAGTTGCTATAGGAGAAGAGAAAATTTGAAGAGGTTGAAACATCTTTAACAGTTGCAAGATTTTTGGTGTGTTGATTCAAAAGGTTCAATAAGGATTTGATAAAACTTTGGGTCTGCTATTGTAAACGGTGGATAGAGAACTTACAGCCATCTGGATCTTGAGGTATTCTCATTTTCATGTATTTTCTTTTCATGAAAATTGATTGTGAAAAGTGTATTCTCCATCAAGTGAATTTTAGCACAAAGAGGAGGAGAATTATTTGATAAGTTTTATACATTTCACTAGATCAGTTTCAGCTTGTTATGATAAGTTTTTGAAGTGTATAGTTTGAAGTGATTCATTAGTAGAAGGGTGTAGATTTGCTGCAAATTACAAATTAGGATATGGGTGAATGAGGTTCATATTTTTTAGAGGATGTCAAGATTCATTTCACCTAAGATGCAGCTGATTAGTGAAGTTTCTAGATCTATTTCTACCAAGTGGTATATGCCATTATGTTTTGATGGTATTCATGGTTTCCCGAATGTCATTCCTAATGATATTAGAAAATGTTTGCCTAAGTTTAGAGGAGACCATCTTGTTTCAGCCAATCATCATGTTGAGTTATTCAGTGATTTGATGGGTGACTATGAGATTACTCATGAAGATGTCCACGTGAAGTTATTTGTTCAAACCTTAGAAGGTGATGCTAGAATTGGTTTTCTTTTCTACCAGCGTGTTCTATCTCATCTTGGGGTGAGTTGCATTCCACCTTCATGGAGCAATTTGGAGAACGGGTAAGCATATCTGATTCTTATGACAAGTTCTTGAAGATTCATATTGAGAGTGATGAACTTGTTCCTCAATTTAATATTAGATTTGCAAAGGTTATGAATGAAATCCCTAAGAGTTATAGAGCCAATGATCAAATGTGTTTAGCTATTTACTTTGATGCATTTGACAAAAAAATAAACTATCTACTAAGGGATAAAGAACCACAGACATTATATTGGGTTTTTGTAACAACTAGAGATATTGAAAAAAAATTTAAGTATGGATTGATTAGAGGTCATTTTTCTATGAATGATTGTTAGTATAATGTGTTTGAAAGGAAGGATGAACGTGATGTTGATGTTTTAGTTTCAAATAAGCATATCAACACCCCTACTGTAGGTTTTTATCAAGTGGAAAATTCAGATCAAAATATGTGTATAAGTAAGGTTAGTTTGGTTACAAATGAAGATAGACATGTTCCTAATGCTACAGTAGTAGGATATATCTTAGACTTTGATAGGGTTCAGCATTATGTTGATTCTACAAATCAAGGTTTAGTTACAGCAATAAGTTCTTCTCATGATAATTATATGTATGATGATGTAACTAACATTTCAAATTTTGAAGTCGCTGAACCTATATCTCAATTTTGTGCAAGTGAGGAGGCTGAGAATTATCTCTATGATCATAAGTTTAATGTTGCTGATCTGACATGTCATGGAGAGATAACACAAGATGGAGAATATGAATCACATTTGTCTTAGTCACAGTCAAAAGAAGAAGGTTCAAATGTTTGTAATGTTTCAGCAATAAATGGTAATATAGATTCACTTGATCATACCGAGAGGAAAGAAATGAATAATCTTATTGAGAGATTACATCATGTTGAAAGTGCTATTAAATCTGAATATGAAAGATAGTCATCTCTATGTTAGTATGAAGAAGCTAAAAGTCATGTTTCAAATGATGATCATAAAGTTTCTAATCTAATGTATTATCAAGAGGTGTCATATGAAGTTGATGATGAGAGTTGTTACTCAAGTCAAGAAGAGGAAAGTACTAGTATGTGTTCATCTTCATGTGAGTCAGATGCAAATTGGGAAGAACAGAGCAATGATGGAAGTGAGTAATCTTCTATTAGTAAAGGTATGAATTATATTTCCAAATCTAAAAGTGAAGTTCTAGTTCAGAGTTATACAAGTTAGCTAGATATTGAAAATTGTGAAGAGTTATCTACACAATACAAGGATAAAGAAATTGTTTATAAGGATAGATTACCTAATTGTGTAGATGAATGTCTTGAGAATGAGTGCAGTGATAATCAATAATATGCAAATTATTCTAAGATTAATGTATCAACACCTATTGATAAGATAAATAATGAGTTTCTTGCAAGACATTTGAATAACCTACATGAAGACAATGAAAATAACTTTGATTTCTATTCTACATGCTTCATTGATGGAGTGGATGTTGAGTCTTCATATGATTCTGATTTTTCTTCACATGCTGAATTTCTCCATGAAGATGAAATGGGTAATGGTTTTAAAATATACACTAATTCTTCATATGATGAAAATCTTGATGATGATCAACCCATGTTTTGTCAAGAGGTTCAACGAGAATCACTACATGGAGTTATCAATCCTTTATTTGAAGAGCACATGGAACTTTCAGATTTGATTGAGAATGATCTTAATGATAATACTTTGTCCTACTACTATAAGAGATCAGAGTGTTCTTTTTCCAAATATGACAGCGAATATGATCATGATGTTGCATCTGATTATGATAACAAGGTGTTTGAGGAGACGGTTATTGAAAATCTGCGTGCACCTTGTAATGGTTTTTATGATGAATATTTTAATTTAACAACTAATCCATTTGTTGATTGTGAAGATCCATTTGAAGATTGTGGATTTGACTTAGATTTTGATATTGATGACATGTGTGAGTACAAGTTACAATGTTCATTTGAGTATCATCTGGTTATACATAAGGATATACAATTTGAAGGTATGTATGATCCTTTTTCTCAAGTTGAGTATGAAGCATTTGTATTCAAAGTTGATGGCATGCATGAGTCATTTAGTAAAGAAGAGTTTTAGTTTCAGTCTAATATTTTTGAGTATGCTAATTGGAACTTTCATAATGAGCAAGTTGTAGAAGATGAATCTAGTTTTTATATGCATTATGCAAGTAAGAATGGAGATTCAATTTTACTAAGTGATTTGTTTCATGATGATAATATGATTGGTGAAATTGATAGGGGAAGTAATTTTAGTTTACCTCATGAGGAAAGGGATGAAAATTAGATTTATGATAGAGGTAAATAGTTTTGTTGAAGTTTGGTGGCCCAGGGCCATTGTTTGTACATATTCTTAGTAGGAGTATTTGTTTTTGTTTTCAATAAAGTTGTTCGAGAGAATTTTTGAAGTTAGGTATGTGGTCTACTTCTTCCAGAGATCTAAAACCTTGCTATGCCTACAAGGGGCATGCATCCCTAGACAGAGCCATTGTTGGCACTAAAAATTGCATGGTCAATTTTGAGTACCATTGAGAAATTTGAGTCCTATAAATGCTTTTAATGAGATTTGACATGGCTGTACCTTTGAGCCCCCTAAGGTGTTTAATGTTTCTAAAACCCTACATTTAGTTCGTGTAAGTGTTCTATGAAGTTAGATTGCCATTCTGAGCCATTTCACAAAGTCCTGTCTTGAGCAATTATCATTTTTGCATTTTCACCTAAGTGTCAAACAATGATAGGAGACTGTGTTTTTCATTAAATATCTCACACCCAAAAAAATTTTGTGATTCACCACTTTGGGAGTGTCTAGTATCCATATCCAAGAACCTATGTTTCAGATTTTAAGTCGTTTCAAGTCTGTTTGACTAATTTTTGAATCCCTCAAAGTTGGTCAGTTACTGTTTTCATGCTTTTGCACTTTGTACCTAATTCTAGGAAGCCTTGTTTGATGTGTTATAACTTTTACCTAGTTGACCAAAATGTGAAAATTCCTTTTTCATTGCATTTTAGAGGTCACATAGTTGTTATGTTTCAAGTTTTAGCTTATGACGAATCCGTTTGATTAGTTTTCAAACGTGTGTCAGTGATTGCAGATTGATTAGTACCCTTGTTCATGACATCATAATTGAAAATCCATGATTGGCTAGACTAAATGGATTGTACCATTATGTAGTACTCTAAAAACAGTTTAAGTGTGCCAATTTTCACATCTTGACGAATCCATTTGCACACTTTTCTAGGTAATTTCTATTTGCAAAAGATGTCTTTCTACCATTGTTTCCAGTCTGTAAAATCTAAGTAGCCCACTTTGACCGCTTGCTATTTGCGTCTTGTTATTTTTAATGAGCCCAAATCACAAATACATACTCTCCTCATGATAGAGAACCAATTCCCCAATTTTCATCTTCCCAAGTCTCAGTTTAGCCAGTTTCTAAAGCCGATTCTAAACCCATTTTAGTGTTTTCTGACATGTTTACTTGTAGGTAATTTTGAAAGGTCAACTTTGACAGTGAATATCATTTGACCAAGAATTAATCATGAGAAAAGATTTGATAGAGTAGAAGTGTGTGAAACAAAGATTCAGTGTGCCAGATTCAGAGCTCGATCAGGTGTTTGGATCAGTTTTTAAGGCCAGTCAACGGACCTCCTGGCACAAAACTGATAGGTTGCAAAAAAAAAAGGATAAAATGAGTTTTAATTGGTTTTTCAGTGATGGATTTTGTTTGAAATTAGTTGAAGATGATTGGTATATTAGTCTGACATGTTCAGTCATTCAGAAACAAAAAAAAAATTTAGTTAGACCCACTTTTGGGCCCATCTTGTATTAGACGGATAGACATTGAGGCATTAAAATTTCCATGAAAGGATTTTAATGGTTATCATCATTATATGTTTTGGTGGGAACATATATTTTCCTCAAGATTAAATGGCGTACTAGATCACATATACACCAGAGTGTTTTTGAGGGGAGCATGTGAAAAGGGAGGAAGCCAATCTAAGTAGCATGAAAACAAGCTCTTAGAAGATGAAAAAGAAGTTTTTTCAAGCTCCCTCTCTATTGAATCAAATAAAGAAGAAACCCCCAGTATTAGAGGGAAAAGACATGTATAAAAAGGCCAAGCACATGAAGAAGAGCAAACATGCAAATCAAAGTAGAGATACCATGCAAAAAGAGCCTAAGAACTCTAAGTGCAGAGTTACATATTTTAAAGCCGCTGAGTGTTATAGAAAATCTATCTCATGCCAAAATTAGTGTGCAATCAGCCTTGTATAAAGGAAAGGTGGTTAATATATCACCTTAGTCATGTTCAAGTTGGAGCCAATTCATGAAGTTTTGAACATACTTCTCAGTGTCAAGTAGAGAAAGATAGTTTAAGCATGGAGAGTGGAAGTTTGTGTGCTTCCAAGTCAAAGATCACATAGTATGACAATGAGTTGTGGAGATTTTGAAGGATTTTAGTTTAAGCTTGAAGGTTCATTGAGCTGCACTACATCAAATTTTGATCTAGCTTTCCTCTTTGCATCAAGCCACAGTAGAGGAATTCTCACACTTAAAGGCAGAATCAAGAAGTCATAGACATCAAAAAGCAATAGTCAACACATGTGAAAAGGAGATGCATGTGAGCCACAACAGATTTTTCAGAAGTGTCCATGCTGGAAAGAAGAACCCATTCATAAAAGAAGATCTCATGTAGTCAAAAAACAAAATTGACCATTCGGGGAGCTAAAGCTGCCAAGTTTAAGAAATGTCCATGCTTTTTTTTAAAGGAGCTCCCATGTAGTAGGTAATGTTGAAGCAGGTCAATAGTATGAACAAGCCACATGAAAAACAGGGGAGCCACCACATGAAATAGAAAGGGGAAGCATTTTTTTCTTCCAATAATTTAATAAACTTGTAGAGGTTTCAGCACTTTATGGTATAGAGAGTTTTGATTCTATTCTTAAACTTCATTGAAGGGCATCTAATTTCATAGAGTCTCCATATGAAGAAATAAAGATATATAAGCTCCACGTGACATAGAAAACAAAGAACCCATGCAAAGCGATTGAGATAATGGTCAACGCATTGAAAGAAGGGTAGTCGACTTTGAAAAATAGAGGAGCCCCACTGCAAACAAAGAGAAACACATGCCAAGAAAGGGAAGGTAATTTTTGAAATACAAGATTTTTTGTTAGAAAAGGACCGTAGGGCACTCACACCTAATGTAGAAGTATTTAGTGCATAGAAGAAGCCACCATGAAGGATGCCATTAGCAAACGAATAAGGGCAAGACAATAGTCTAATGTTATATCCCATATCCTTTTTGAGGTAGTTTTATGTAACCTTTAAATACATTTCAACTCACATTACATTGTATCTTAAAGAAAGAGGCTTTTGGAAGCCATCAATGCTCATAGGTGTGTCTGACCTAGGTGACATCACCATGACAAATAGACTAAATTTTGAATGAAAATGCTCCCTTGATGATGTGTAGTTTCAATCTAAATCTTGTCTCCTTTCTTAGTTGAGCTATGATGTTTTATGGTCTTTGAACAAAGAGCCTGGATCATAAGTACAGTCCCTTAAGGCTATATGTTGCTTCATTGTTTCTTTTAATTCAAGGAATTATATAAATGCTTTAGAGATTTAATAGGGTTGCAGTTTTATTAAAGGGGATATCAGGTAAGAATGAGATTTAGATTGAAAATTGATGTCTATTTACAAGGTGAATGGATAGATCATATATCTGAATATATAAATAAGTATCAAATATCCAAAATACATGAGGGAGATTCATGAATTTTCCCAATGGATCAGGCACTGATCAGATACATGGTCATTAAGTTGTTGTCTATACATGGTTTTCAACCAGTTTCCCCACTCACATGAAATCAAATCAAATTTAAATCATCTTTACAATTTTATGTTGAAGATCTAGAACAGTTTAACCCTCACTTAGCTTATGAGATTCATAGATCTGCATTTAGCTACTATAGATCT
Organism: Cupressus sempervirens; assembly: GCA_028749045.1. NCBI lineage: Eukaryota > Viridiplantae > Streptophyta > Pinopsida > Cupressales > Cupressaceae > Cupressus > Cupressus sempervirens. Next base: position 305,617,676 of record CM053792.1, on the reverse strand, counting down.
ATGTCATTTCATGAGTAATTAGAAGATATAAGGGGTTTTAATCTACTTAATAGTTTCAAGGATATTTTTTTGCACTGGTATGGTATCATTTGAATTTGAGGTCTACCCGCCTAGGTTTAGTAGAGCCTGAAGTAGAAGAAGGGTCATGCCTATAGTTGGCCTGTTGTCAGAAATGGCATGTTGAAAATGGGAGTTAGCTACCCCTAGTTATGTCAGTTTCTCAGTGGGATAATTGAAAACCCTCCAGCATTTTCAAACACCAACATAAGGAATCACAAAACACTTGATTTTAGGTACCAAATTCATTGAATTCATCTTTTATCAACAAGTATATATTTTTATGAATTTTATATTCTTATCTTTGTATTCTTCATACTCAATAAATTTTGACTTTCTTTAATTACCAAAAAGGATATAGATTTGTTGTTCATATTCTATATGTTTTGTTTTCATTGAGGTAGATGAAAATTTAGCTTCAATGTAGCGAGAGGCTTAGAATTAACAAATGATTGAGGGGTACTTAACTAGGAAGCTCTAGTTTAACTATTTCAAAATAAAAGTTTGAATTTTAATTTGTTTATAATTTTTTGGCTATCAATGTGCAAATAATAAAATATAGATGTATTTTAATAAAAATCTCTAGTGTTGAATCATAAATTCATGAAAGAGAAGTTGCAGAATAATGTTCAACAAATAAGTTGCCCAAAAGCGTACCTTTAGATGATTCACCAATAAATCAGCCCAAATAATCTCAACCTTCTCTCCAGTAGTAGTTCTCAATTTGGAATAGTGCTTCCTATCATCTTGATCAAATGGGTCCTCTATAGGTATAATTGGATATTTGTCAACAATTGATTCATACAGCTTGATAAGCTCGGATCTCAATATCTTATTGCTACCAACATTATTTTGCAGCCACACCATACACTCATGGTTAGGAAACTAAAAGAATTGTATTAATTGAAATTCTCCTTTTAAGTTGAAAAAATAATAATATTGAATAGTCAAATATTTATAATTCTCTTGAAAACAACTATAGTTTTCTACATGATAGTCACCTAAACCATAAATAGGAAGCAAAAAATATATAATCAAAGGATAGTTGGCAAGAACAAGAAGAATATGCCCACACATTTTAAAGATAAGCATAAAAAAGGAAAGAAGAATGAGAAAAATGACCATGATTTGGGAACAATATGCACAACAATGATAGAACATGTGTCTTGAAGATGCATAGTCAAGGATATCAATGGAAAATGCTATAACAACAAATTCCCAAAAGGAGTGTTAGAGGCTACTGTCTAATGGAAATGTGGTTTATAAAAGGAAGGCTTTTACCTTTAAGTAATGGCATATAAAATGAAGTTTTTTACTTTTAAGTAATGGTATTCTCTTCAAGGTTAGAGGAATTGATAACAACTATAGTGAGATGATTTTGGTTCTTTAATAGATTACAATCAATAAGTCATCATCGTGTCTATTTTTCTCTAGGACATAGAGATCCATTGATTCAATAAATGAAGACACAACAAAAAGTACTTAGATAAACTTTAAATGACATTCCCAAATAGAACCCATTTTTTGTAGGTACAAACCTTTTTAGTATTGCATGACTAGCCACAAATAGAAATGATTGGGGCTAGCCCAAACATACAAGGGTTTATCGAATACTATTAAATGTTAAAGAAACTTTTTCCAAAAGAAATGATATTTAAATGTTCCCAATCAATGGTTGAATTGGAAGAGTACTAAGAATGCCTCAAAGAAACATTCACATCCCGCATATGTGGACCTTCTTTTAAATATTATAAACATAGAAAAAGAAATTGTGTCTAGTTGTAACACACAAAAAGTTATTGTTAAGTATTGAGAGTTATTTCACAATTCAAAGACATTTTTTGCCACATAAATATATTTATATTATTTAGGAAAGTTAGATAGCTATACTAGAAGAGCACTAAGAATTCCTTAAAGAAACATTCACAGCCTGCATATGTAGACCTCCTTTTAAATATCATAAACATAGCAAAAAAAATTGTGTTTAGGTGTAACACACAGAAAGTTATTGTAAACTATTGAGAGTCATTTCAAAATTCAAAGACATTATTTGCCACATAAATATATTGACATTATTGAGGAAAGTTAGATAGCTACCTCCTCCTTGAAGTTCAAATCACATATTTTATCTCGACCATAAAAATTAGATGCAAAAACATCCTTGCCAATGACAACATGACAATCCAAGTTACACAACATTGTTGGACTATATCCAACTAATGTGATAATACAAAAGATAGTCCAAAATAGGAGAGATAGTTATGCTAACCTTGCCAACATATCTAGCCTTCTCAATGGCCATTTTTAGTAGTTATATCCCTTCTTTGTTCTCCTATTTTCATTAAAAAGATATCCAAAAAGAGTTACAAACAAATAAGATTCAAATATGATAAAGCTTCCTCCCATGAAGGAAAATACCAAATTAATAGATAGAAACTTGAATATTAGGAGAATAAACACCTTCATATCCAATATTTGTTACATCTTGATCATACCTCTTCTTGATCACAACCTGATAAATCAATAATTTTATGATTTTTTTCAGTAAAAAAGAATCCTAAAGGTTAAATATTGAAAGGGACATCATTGCATAATCAAAAGAGAAAATATTACTCTTCAAGCATCAATTAGAAAACAAATATTAATAGAAATAATTGCAATATCATTATTTTCAGATATATGGATTTTTGAATGAAGGAGTATCAATACAAGTGGCAAGTAATAATTATAATAATAGTTACCCCCTTTTTTCTTGCAAGGTTGTTGGATAGTAGGGATCTTTCTTGACCAAATTAGGCACATGAAATTGTTGTTGTAGAAATGGAGAATGGATTACAATCCTTATTTACCATACGAGTTGTAAATATGCTAGTGGATTCTAACCATTGGAAAATAATGATATTATGGATTCGAGTGGTTGATTTAATGTAATGTCACATGGATTTTGCTTGGAATCAAATCGGTTTGTGTGATGTTAGCATCTTGATGTCCTAGTTGCTTTAAACAAAAAAAAAAAGAGTTTTCATGACAATAAATTAGGGTCTTTGTGCAGGGGATGTAATTATTGAATGCACCATTAGCTTTATCTCAATTATAGATATGTTAAAGGAAAAAAAGTTCCCTAAAATCTGACTGGAGAGATTTGCAAAAAAATTTGTAATCTAAAAGTTATGGGTTAAGAGTATAGGTTAAGAAGACTGCCATAAAATGATAGTGACATTAATAAGAAAAGCCAAATATATGTTTTGATTGTTTCTCTTTGATACTAAAGTCATTTGAAATGTTTGCACTACAAATGCTAATGATTCCAATTTATGTTATAATCAATCCAATCAATGGCTAGGTTTCATTCATGGTATGTATTGTATGCATGGATAGCGACAACCAAGATCACAAAATTATTAACAATTTGAGTTGTTTATGAATCCCAATGGATAAGAAAGATATTCATGATTGATGGTGCTATCTTATGACGAAATAATGTTTGTATGAAGAGTTATAATGATAATAAGACTCAAGGGTATGGCATTTTTCTAATGATGTTATTTAAGGACAACATAATAACCTTGTTAATAGAAATTTTGTTGGCTTATTGAAATTTTCTAATTGGATGAGTATTGATATTGCATGACAAATGAAGGACTAATATGTAAGGGTGATCAATTTTCTAATATATTTTGATCATGATCTATTAGTAAACATTATTTACAGTCAATCTGTGAGATTTATTTTTCAGTACATGGAATTTTTTGTGTTTTATAGAAAATTGAAATAAATTCAACTCAATTAATGTTTGTAGATGTGAAAATGGCTAAATTCTATGAAATTGTATAATGATTTATAATCTTGTACCTTCATAGGAATTTTTTATCTCTAGAAAAGAATAATATTGCTCTTTATCCACTCTGCTTTTTCCTTTTCCTAGTACAAATATAATCCCACCTCTGTCTTCACTAGCAAGTTTCAAGGATTCAAACATTTAACCCAAATGGAAAAAACCATAACATACAAATGTTTTTGTTGAATTCAATTGTGAGAATACATTTGTGAATTGTGAAAATATACAACATTGTATATTTGAATCCAAAACCATCACAAAAATAAAATAAAAGGCACAAACAAGTGCATACCCACACTGAATTTTTATAAAAAATATAATGCCAAAAGTTTTTAAAAATTAAAAGAGACAGTACATGCAATTGCAGCAGTATAAAGTAGAAATTTAAGAATTTCCCTTTACATGTATATAATCCTTCAATTTTATTTAACAAGGGGAGGAGATATCAGTTTGAGATCTTTGATAATTGAAGGTTGGCATGCATGTTGATTCATGTGTATTATATCTATGAAAGGTGACTGGACTATAGAAAATAAAAAGAAAATTAGTTGCAGTGTAGGGGGCATAACTGAAAAATAAACTATTGGATGTTGCCCAATTTTGGATATGCTATTAGAAAGCAATTTTCCTACAATTTGACTAGAGAAATTGCTGAAATATCACCTAGTTCAAAAGTTACATGTGACTGTGCATGAGCTTATGTGAAATTTAGTAAGTGGAATTGTAAGTTCAAATTTTGTTTGTAAAAGCCAGTGAATTTTGAGTGTTTTATAATGGGAAAGGCCTAGAAAAATCTGCTAGTTGAAGGGGTCATAGTTTCTATGTGTAAAGGCCAATGAAATAAGATATTGTCATGAAGGTTGGGCATGGAGATAGCCTTAGTACTCAAGAGGTATTTGATGGGATCAACAAAGTAGAGCATAATCCTAAGATATGTTTAAAGGTTAGTATCCTATGATAAGATGTTAGTGAAGGAGATGTATGTTTAGTAAAAAATAATTAAAAATGTATGTAGACAAAGAAAGGGGACATGGAGTCTCAAAAAGAAAATCAGTAAATGAAATAAATAAAAGTTAAACATACAATCAACCTTTGATGGGTGGATATAATTAAAGATGTAGAGTATAGTGGAAGAGGGGGAGAGTCAATGAGAATCTTTGGCCATTAGAAGGTATTGAGAATGAAGATATGGTGTGTGATCAGTTTAGAGGATCCTGATATTGATCAAAGTTGGTAAATCCAATCACTATCTTGAAAGAGGACATTTTCTATGATAAGTTATATCTGACAAATAGTTTGAAGACTTTGTCCTTTGTGAGTAGGACTTGTCTAAGGGCCCATTGTGCTCCATATCACATTATTTTCTCCTATCCACTATGTTTTGACTATCATGAGAGACTCAACATTTAAGACAAATTATGGTTTGTCTTTCCTTCAAAAATCACAAAGAAAGTTTGGGAATTCAATTGGATGTTAACTTACATTTTTTTTGTCAATCTTTAATTGGGTTGATTCAATGATGATATCCAAAGAGTAAAGATAATGGGTATTGATGCAATATGCCCATGGTTATTGATGCAATGTTAATGGATCAAAATTTTTCTTCTGATGCATGGATGTTCTAGATTCTCTCTATCTTTAGATATTGATCTAATTTTAATGTCAGAAGATTTTCCTTGAGGTGTTTACATGTGTTGTATTCTCTAGATAGGTTAAATTTCATAAATGATTACAAGCCAATGGTGATATTATTGGTATAATAGGTGTTTGTGATTCCCTTAAGATAGAATCTAGATATTTAATTATCATAATTGATGAATACAATTTGAAAGAAAAAATAAAAACATCAAAATTTAGCAAAAAAGTCTAACAGGAATCCTACTGTTTTGTGAGACATCACAAATATTTTTTGGTTGTTGCTACATCCATCAATTCACACCCATTGTATAAGTATATTTTGGGTAGTGGTCAAGGTAGAAAATGAAATAACATGACATACATTAACATCACTAATGGTTTGATTGCCCAAGCATGTCAAAGATGGGCATTTCTCATGTTTCTAACACCTAGACAACAATCAAGATTATTAGTCTCAAAATTCTAGAGCCTAGTAGATGTTGACTGATGTAATTTCACTGAAAGAAAGATCCCAAAGTGTGAAGATATTATAAAAGCTATGAGTAGATGTGTATTGTAACTAGGAAAGAATATTTTTTGTATTAACAAAGATACCTTGTGGATATGTAGATATATGAGATATGTTTTCTAATGAATTGGTCATCTCTTATTCCACACTATCTGCTTCAAAAAATATCCTAAAGAATAATGTAAGGAAAAACCATTTTTTTATAGTGGACTATGTTATTATCCCCTTCTCTTCATTTGATAATCTGAACTAGTGTCTCCATTGTACAGTGTCATAAGATGTTTGTAACACTACCATCTAAAGCTAAATAGACTCTATTATATTATACACTAATGAATATTAATTCTCTTTTCTTAATTTCTTTTTGATATGCTATTACATTTGAGTAGAGTTGTATGCACACTAGAGATACATGATGTTTATTGTTACACCAAATTGAAAGTTGCTAGATTAATCATTCAATCATCTTGTGGTATTCACATATTTAATGTTCAAATTTTTAAGTGCTGAAATCTTATTTATATAACTGGTATTGAGTAGCATGGCATCTAGAGTATATAAGAAAGACATCATTGCATAAGAATGTTGGAAAGGAGATAGCTATAGAAATATATTTTTAATGTGGGAAACATAATTTTTAATATGTATTGTGATCATGCTTCATTTGGATGAGAGGTGACATATGCACGGATATTGACAATTTGAAATATATATGCAGAATCTACAAATGTGAAAACAACTGTTAGGCATTAGTAATCGAGCAGATTGAAGTTGATTTCAGTGGAATGATGGCCATCATTAGTAAATCACTTCCTTAAAGTATTCAATATTATAAACATTTGTGTTTGTTTCTTCTTGTTTCCCAATCTAAAATTTTCAATTTGTGGGCCTTGCTTTAGCACTACACAATACATTCTACATAGCTAGTTGCTTGTATCTTTTTCTGAGTGGCTATGTCTTTAAAGAAATCAAATATTCCATGCTACTATGTCATCTTACTAACTAAAATATCCTACTAAATTTCAAGGTTTAATAAATTTTTTGTAGAAACTTATTGTGGGGTAACCAAGCTAGCATTTTGTACATTGATGTAAGATATATCTCAATCAACTTCTCTTGTAAAAGAGATTTGTCATAGTTGGAAAACTTGACCAGAGCTCAAAACTCAGAAAGGCCTGAAATTTTTTTTGGGAAAAGCTTTGGCCAATTTTTAGCAAAAACAATGAAGAACTTAAGAAATTGCTTAATTTTAATTAGAATTGCATTTTCTTTTTGTAAATTTCAATGAGAATTTGTGTCCAGTGATTCAATAAATGAAAATAGAAAAGAAATAAGATTAGTATAGATATATTTAAACATAAAGTGGGTACACAATCACATTCCCATGAGGAATGCTAATGGTTGGAAGCACAATTATAGCTTACAGAAGATATGGGTTTCCTCACAAGGCATTTGAACTTGTTTTACAAAATGGAAGCAACTGGTGTCCAACCTAATAAGCTTAGGTTTTCCAACATACTCCCATATTGTGCTAAAATAAGAGTGGTATGGAGATCCATAAAAGCTTGGTAGAAGGAGGGGTTTTGTCAAATGTAATTTCAACTACCCTAGTGGATATGAATGCAAAATATGGGATCATTCACAAGGCACGTGAATTGTTTGACAAAATGCCTCTGAGAAACATTGTCTCATGGAATGCTATGATTTCTAGATATGCACAAAATGGTGATCTTGAGGAGACTTTCAAGATTTTCAAAGAAATACCTCAACAAAATTCTATTTTGTGGATTTTTATGGTTGGAGGATATTCCCAAAATGGTTTTTTTCAGAAAACTTTGGAGGCATTTAAGAAAATGGAATTGGAATGTTTGAAAGAAGAATCAAAATCAATTACCAACATCCTCCCACCATGCCAAAATGGGAGATTTGGATTATGGTTTGCAAATCCACAAAAGTGTAATTGAGAGGGGGTTTATGTTAGATATCATAGCTATTAATGCCCTTATAGATGTATATGGAAATTATGGAAGCATGTTCAAGGCATGTGAACTATTTCAAAAAATGATACTTTGGGATGTGATCTCATGCACTGTGATTGTTCCAGGATCCACTGAAAATGGTTTTCTTAATTTTAGAAAAAATACCTCAAAGGAATGTAATATCGTAGAATGTGATGATTATAGCATATGTAAAAAATAGTTTATTTGACAAAGAATTAAGGCTTTTCAAAGAAATGGCTCAACTATATGTCATCAAATGGAATGCCATGATTTTAGGGTATATAGAAAATGGGTTCTTCGAAAAAGCCTTAGAAATGTTTATGGAAATGTAAATGGTAGGTTTAAATCTAAATTCCATTACCTTTTCATCCATTATCCTAGCTTATGCCCAAATCAAAGTTTTGGAATAGGGTGCTTACATCCATTATAGTATAATTGAGAGTGGATTACTGAGAGATGTTGTAGTTTGTCAGTGCCCTGGTAGACATGTATACAAAATATGGAAGCATACAGAAAGCACATGAACTATTTGACAAAATTTCAAAATGTGATGGTGTATCATGGAGTGTAATGCTTGTAGGATAACATAGAATGGGTTTGTTGAAAATTTGTTGGAAGCTTTTAAAGGAATGCAATTGGCAGATGTAAAACTAATTCCACAACCTTTGCTAGTGTCCTCCCAGCCAGTGCCAAAATGGGAGGTTTAGAATAGGGCATAAACATCCATCAAAACATTATGAAAAGTTGATTATTATAATATGATGTAGTTCGGAATATCTTGATAGATAGGTATGCAAAATGTGGAAGTATACAGAAGGAACATAATCTATTTCAAAAAATACCTCAAAGAAACATGATCTCTTCTTGGAACACAATGATTGTTGGATATGTACAAAATGGTCTTTGCAGGGATCATAATAAGATTTTTGAACTAATGGAGGAGTTTGGAACACACCCTGACTAGGAAAACTTTGCTTGTGTTTTATTTGCATGCAACCATGTAGGTTTAGTTGGCGAGGGCTGTAAATACATCAATGACATCAAAAAATCACATTGTATTGTGCTACAACTGAATCTTATGTGTTCATGGTTGATTTTCTTGGTGGTGTGGCTATCTTAAAGAGACATTGATCTTTATCATCAAAATACCAATTAAACCTTTGGTGGTTATGTAGTTATATATTTGTTTTATATACTAATTTCTAATCATTATTATTTTAATTAATACAAAATATATGATATATTATGTATATGAATAATAATCTAATATTAATTTAATAGGTAAAAGAATAATATTAATATTAGTGAATTTATTTTCTACTTATGATTAATAATATTATTTATGTATAGTTCATATATATTAATGATAATATATATCTTTAACATTAAATTTAATATATGTAGTTAAATTTTTAGTAATAAGTGTTTATATTTATTTCATATATTTATGTTCTTTAAAATTTTAATTTATGTATTTCACATGCGAAAATAGTTTATGATTTGGTATTTTAGATTTAGTTGCATTTTAATTATGAATTTAAAGGTTTCATAATTATTAATTATTTGCATACATTTTAATATTTACATCCTCTCCAAATTCTAGTTGTTGTGGGAGATTCATTATCCCTGACATCATATAAATTATAATATGAAATATTAACTAACTAGAACAATTAACGTTCATTGAAGCAAAAATGATAATTTTTAAATTATTTTTCTTCTAAATATACAAAATCTATCACATTATATAAATAAACCTATTTCAATATTCTACTCAACATATCTTCAGTGTACCCATTGCACACCAAGATGAAATTACTAGTTTAACTCATACTCAACAACTCATCATCCAACTTGAACAAAAACATTAAACAAGATAGACAATTTAAACCAAAACTTTGTTTGCTTGAATATTTTAAATTTGAGAGGTAGACAAAGAAACTGAGAGATTTGAGAGATGGATAAAGATGAATAGGATTTGAGGGGCTTACTTGAAGTGCATCTCAAGTGAGGAAAATAGGGGTAGTGTTTCCCATAATGTCACAATTCATAAAAAAAGTTGATGAACAATATAGTTGATTAATGGTATAGTTTTGCCTAAGAAATAAAAAATCCATTGGTGGATAATAAAAGTAACAAAAAAGTGAAATAATATATTAATTTATAATAAAACATTCAATGATCATTCATTTAGTCACTTGTTTCGGTTACTAATTATTAGTGACCAATTGTTTAGTCATTCATTTGATCATTTATTTAGTCACTTATATTTTTCTAACCTTTTAATTTTAGGTGATGACCAAAATAATCATTTATTTAGTAACTTTTACTTATACATTATAAAATAATTCTAGAATTTGATCACTTTTAGTCAAGTGACTAAAATTTTGAGTCTCATGACTAAATTTTTTAGTCCAATGCTCATTTATTTGCCAAAATTCTACTAGTGGTTGCTTAGTCATTTGCTTCAGATCATAGTACACAAAATGAGGAGGAGGAAGAAGAAAAAAGCCATGATGATTTAAGTTGTAATATGGTGAGCATGTGTAGTGATTGTGTGGATTCTGATTTGGAAGAGACTGAAATTGATTTTGAAAATAAGAAAATTGCCTATTAGTTACACCATCAACAAGTGTTCTCAAAAAACAAAGGATATGATGAAGATAGGGTATGTGCTACATCTTCTAAAGTTGGTCATGTGAACTTGAGAATTCTTTCTAAAGAGGAAATTGATAGGATCACTGCAGAGATGATCTCCCAAGTACATAGCAATTACAATTTGAGAAACCAAACTATTAATAACAATGATATTGGAAAGCCTTCTAGTATATTTATAAAATATGTTACACATAAGATGAAGGATGAAAATGAGGAGGCTAATGTGGAGAAAACTAAGGTTAAAGATATCAAAACCAAGAAGTGGGAACCCAAGAAAAAAGTTCAATTTCAAACAAATGAGAGAGCAAAAGCAATTGTGCAAGGAAAGGGATTAGGATCTAATACTATCAAGAAAATAATAGTTCCTATTGCTGAGAAGGTTCCTACTCTAGGTATGACTATAAAGCCCACTATATCTGATCCTATTGACATGATATTCATGTTGTCACAAATTACTGTTAAAGTACCTTTATTTGAACTATTTAGAATTGAAGAGCACAAGAGCAAAGCCTTCTCATGGTTGGGAGGGATAGGAAGTAATAAAAATAGTGTAGAGTAGAATTCCATTCAAGAAACCCCATTGGTCATGGAAGATAGTGGTATTATGTCTCAAATTCCTCAAATGTTCTTGGATGATTCATCAGTAGCATATATAGAAGATATTGACACATTTTTTCTCAGTCTAATTATAAGAGGAAAAACCCTAAAAAATTGCATGATAGATTTAGGAGCTTCTAACACCATCATGTCTTTCAAAGTACTGGAAGCCCTAGGGTTGAAAGTAGATACTAAGTAAGGTAGACATAGAGGTATGGATGCTAGAGAAGTCCTAGTTATAGGTACTATAAATGCTTTACCATTTAAGCTAGCTGCATACCCTGAGGTAGAGTTGACCATGTTAGTCCTTGTAGTTGATATTCCTCCACACTATGAAATGTTGCTCTCTATAAAATGGAGTGCTACTATGGGAGGTAGCTTACAATGTGACCTAACTTATGCAACTTTTCACATAGGGGACAAGGCTATTAAAGTAGACAAAGAACCAAGGGTTAGTCATATTTTGGGGGAAGAAATTGACAAAGGTGCTACTTGGTTTTTAGACATGGGTGTGAATACATTTAGAACTAAGTTAATTAATCAAGAAGTTGAGAAATTTCCTACTATGATTGAACATGAAGTTGAGTGTTGTATAGATTCACCACTATTATGGAAAATTTTCTTTGATGGGGCCAGTTCAAGAGAAGGTTTAGGGGTAGGGGTAGTTTTTGTTTCTCCTAAGAAGAAAACTTTTAGATACTCCTTTACCCTAGATTTTTCATGCACTGACAATATAGTTGAATATGAAGCCCTATTGTTAGGACTAAAAGTTGCTACCGACCATGCAATCAAAAAGTTGCAGGCTATAGGTGATTCAGAATTGGTTATTTCATAGATAAGGGAAACATATGCTTCTAAGAACAAAAGGTTGAAATAGTATAGAAATGTTGTTTGGGATTAGATCAATTTTTTTATTTCATTTGGTATATCATTGAGAGATAGGAGTCAAAATAAGATGGTTGACTTATTAGAAAATGTAGCAATTAAACCATAAGAGGTATCATTTACAGGAGTTTCATAGATTGAGGTCTAGAATAGACCCTCAATACTTGACAATATTGAACATTGGCAAGTCTTTGAAGATGACAAAGACATTGTGAATTTCTTGTCAAATGAAGATAAATACCATGGTCAAGAGTTGGACTATAGTGATTTCGTTGAAACCATAGATGGGAAGGAAACAATTTTTGGTCAAGAGGTTATACAATTGAAAACTAATAATGTACCTAGAGGTTTTGTTATTTTGGAGAACATTTTTGATAACCAAGATAGGGTAAGGCAAAGGGCTAAAGACTATAAACCTCAAGAGCTAGAAGAGATAAATTTAGGTACTAATGAGGCCCCTAAGAAAGTTTATATTGGTCATAATTTGTTAGCTAAAATTAGAAAGCCTTTGATTGACCTACTGAGAAAATATAGACATCTATTCACATGGTCATATGATGACCTAAAAGCTTATAGAGAAGATCTTTTTCAACCTATCATACCATTGAAGGATAATGTTAAACCTTTTAGGTAGAAAAGGAGACCAATCAATCCCACTCTAGCCCCTAAAATGCAAGAGGAATTGATGAAGTTAAGGGATGGAGGGATAATTAGACCTATTAGACATTCTACTTGGGTCTCAAATCTAGTACCTGTCAGGAAAAAGAATGGAGATATCAGATTGTGTGTGGATTTTAGAAATTTGAACACTGCTTCGTTAAAAGATAATTATGGATTGCCAAACATGGAAGCTATGTTGTAGCAAGTAACTAGGTATGAACTTATGTCTATGATAGATGGGTTCTTAGGGTATAACTAGGTCCTGGTGAAAGAAGAAGAATAGTTTAAGACAACATTTACAACTCCTTGGGGAACTTATGTATATGTGAGAATGCCATTTGGATTGATTAATGCTGGTGCCACTTTTCAAAGGGCTCCGGATGTAGCTTTCCATGAGTATATCAATAAGTTCATGGTTGTATATCAAGATGACCTTATAGCTTATTCCAAGAAGGTTGAAGACCACTGTAAGCATTTGGAGAAGATTTTTATTAAAGCATTGGAATATGGAGTGTCACTAAACCCTAAGAAATGTACATTTGGAGTGAGTGAAGGTAAACTATTGGGACATATAGTATCAAAGGATGGAGTAAAGATAGATCCTAAAAGAGTAGCAGCCATTAATAAGGTCCCTAAGACAAAGAGTGTGAAAGGAATAAAATATTTCTTTGGCTAAGTTAACTTTCTAAGGAGATTTGTTACAAACTTTGCTAAGATTAGCAAACCCATTTCCAAAATGCTCAAGAAAGGAGCTACTATTAACTAGGATGGTGAACCTTCACAGGCAGTTCAAGATATTAAAATTGCTATAAAGAATGCTCTAGTCCTTAGGACTCCAAATTATAAAAAACCAATGCACATATTCTTGTTTGCATCTTTACATATTGTAGTTGTAGTCTTGTTATAGAAGAATGAGGAAGGATATGAACAACCAATTGCATTCTTCAGTATGTCATTACAGCCTACTGAACTAAAATATGAGATAAATGAGAAGCAAGCATATGCTTTTTAGTAAAGGCAATTAAGGCTTTTAGATGTTATTTTGTAGGTTCCATTATCATTGCCTTTGTACCAAGTGCTACTGTAAAGGATATATTTTCTCAAAAAGAAGTGTTAGGAAGAAGATGTAGGTGGGTCAATAAGATCCAAGAATTTTACATTGAAATAAAAATAACAAAACTAGTAAGAGGTCAAGGTTTAGCTAAACTTATGGCTCAATCTAATTTGGATGCTAATCAGATAAATATGATAATAGATGACCTCAAATCTAATTTATGTGACATGTATCACTACAAATGGTATACTAATGTTATTCATTATCTACAACACATAGAAGCCTAATCCAATTTGACTAAAAATGAGAAGAGGAGCATTAAGTTACAAGCTATCATATACATAATTGTCAAGAATAGTTTATGGTGGAGAAATTTTGAGGGAGTGTTATTGAAATATGTTGATCAAGAAAAAGAAAAAGATATCTTCAATGAAATGCATGCTGGAGTCTATGGAGGACATTATATGGCCAAGACCACTACACACAAGGTAATGAGAGTTGGATTCTGGTGGTCATGTCTTTTCAAAGATGCTGAAATCATGGTTAGGAAATGTGATTCCTGTCAAAAATTTGTTGGAAAATTGAAGTTCTCAAGTAATACTCCATTAAAGCTAGTTGACATTCAAGCACCATTTCAACAATGGGGTATGGATTTCATAGGTGATCTCTCTCCTAAATCTAGCACTAGCTATTCCTAGATTTTAGTTACTACTAATTATTTCACAAAGTGGGTGGAACAAGTCCCTACAAGAAATGCAACTAGTAAAGTTGTCAACAATTTCTTGCTAAATAACATTATTTCTAGATTTGGTCGTCCTCAAAGAATTGTAATCGATAATGCAATGTGTTTTAGGTCTTAGGAATTCATAAAATTTTGTGACAAATATGGAATTACAAGGTCAACATCCTCCCCTTATTATCCACAAGGAAATGGACAAGCTGAATTGAAAAATAATCATTTGTTGAAAATAATAAAAAGGACACTGGATGATAATAAGAAAGCTTGGGATTCTAAGTTGCGATTAGCCATATGGGCTAACAAGGTGATCGTAAAGAAGGCTATTGGTGTAGCACCTTTTGATATGGTGTACAAAATCTAGGCAAGGATGCTTTAGAATAACTTGGTAGGACTTTACAATTGCATCCAATTGTATGATGACGATATTATAGATGACATGCAAGAAAGGTTGGATGAGCTTGTAGGACTAGTAGAAACTAGAAGAGAAGCATCTCTCAGGAACCAAAAGTTGCAATTATAGATTAGGACATTATTTGACAAAAGGATAGTAATAAAAAAATTTGAATATGGAGATTTAGTCCTTATGTGGAATGCCAGAATTGAGGATAAAGGAAAACATAGTAAGTTTGATCCTATCTGGTTAGGTCCCTATCTATTTGAAAATACATGGGGAGAAGACTCTTATATTCTCAAGGATTTGTCAAACAATATTCTTGAATTACCAGTTCATGGATAGTTCTTGAAGAGGTATTTTTCCTAAAAAATACTTGTATCTGTCATGAATAGTAGCCTAGGGTTTTTCTATACATTTGTAAATCCTTTGGTCTTTGTGTAGTTTCTTGTGCATAGTTTTTCCTATGTTTGTTGGTCTCTCAAAGTTGTCAGTAATTAAAAGGTCAAGCTTGTGGTCTACTTCCCCTAGAGATTCTAAGCTCTCATATGAGTTTTTCTTATTCATTGTCCCCAGAAAAAGCCACTATTGGTCTAATTTTTACAAAATAAATCTTTCCAAATTCTAGGTTAAAAATCAGAATTGAGTCCTTTACTTCTCTGCTAGACTTTTTGGTTTTTGGCCTTGCAATTTTAAAAGTCTTTGAAAAACATTTTTAAAGCCTTGAGACTTGTTTCTTTTTGAATTTATTTAAGTGTGAAACCTTTCAAATTTTGAATATTCCTTGACCCCTTTAAATCTTATGTGGTGCCAAGTGTCTCTTTCCCAGATTGTTCCCACCATCTAATCTTAGTAAGATCTATGGCTTTTGTGTCATTGCTATGAGAAAGTACAAGGTTTTCTATGATAATGGCATAGAAAATACCATGAAACTGACTTGCAGTGTTGTAAAGTGGGAAGTCAACACTAGATAGGTGTGTTATTTTAGAGAGGGTTCAATCATGTGCTCCATGTCAGAGTTGTTAGTGTCAGAAAGGAACCACTTGGAATAGTTTGTAATTAGCATCAGAAGATTTTAGTTTTTCCAGTGAGTCGCTATGTCACAACTAGAAACTCTTTGCATCCTACTAGTAGTGATATAGCACCTTGCTAGGAAATGAAGAAAATGGCAACCCTTTGAAAATGACAGCGACTGTGAAGTTCCCAAGTGGTATCATGGAACATGCATATTCATTATTCTAAAAAAGGTACTGATTAATATAATCATGATTGACATGTAGTCATTCTCCCATCATCAAATTTTAACAAATCACCAAAAGTTGCTATGTCATCACTAGAAAGGTAATGGATATCACAGGTAGTGACATAGTGACTCATCAAGAAAATGGTTTTATGGTAGCAAATCTTAAAGGTGGATCCTAGTATTTTCTTTGTCAGACTTGAACCATGACACAGTGGCATCTTGCTGAGAATGTGTGGGTACTAGTAGCAACATAGTGCCCAACCTGAAAATGAGAAACATGGTAGGGTCTAGAAAACCTAATGTCACAATAAGGATTAAAGTATTAATATATATGCCAACTTGACAAGACTTTCCCACATCATCAGTAATGTGGAATCATGCCCAAGCTAGAAGTCAAATGAGATTCTAATCATAGGATCAAGATCAGATCAACTATCATCACTACGTTCCTATGAAAAGATGTGCACTATTTACCCAATGTGAAAAGGTGGCTATGGGACCCACCATAGTTATATGTATGTAATGTAGTTTCATTGCCCTTGGATTAAGCCCAGATCTATGGCTGTCACTTTATCACTATGGTAAGTTGCTCGAATATTAAGGGTAGTGACATAGAGAGTAAAGAAAATGGAAAGGGAGCCCACCATATTTGTACTAAGTGATGTATCAAATTTCATCCACTCAATCAAGATGGAATCAATGATCATCACTTTGTTGCTATTGGAAGTTGCTTGGGCTTTATGTATAGCAACATAGCGAACAAGGAAAATGCAAGAGGGCCCCACCACTCTAATATTAAAAATGCATTAAAATTCCTACCATTATATCAAGATGAAATTAATGGTAGTCACTGTATTGCATACGTAACATGCTCACTCTTTATGTATAGTGAGATAGTGACTAGGCGACACATGTCCTCAATAATTAGTGGGTCCATTTTGAAATGCCAGTAGTGAAGGAAAAGTAAACATGGAGAATTTTCATTGGTTTGACTACTAAAATGTCAAGTGGAAGATGAGTCAGTCCTATTTTCCCTCCTAGATCGTAGGATTTTCTAAGATCAATAGTTTGCATTCAAATGTAGAAGGCAGTGCCACTCTATTTCCCTTATAGTTCATTTATGAGGATTGAAAGCTTCACGTGCAAGTAAAAATAGAGTATATTGTAGAAGATCTCACCATTCTCATCTTACATGAACAAGATTTTGAGCTTTCTAAACAAGAGAAATTAGTGAGAATTTGTGTTGAGCTTGATCAAGAGTGTGAAGAAGTTTCACCTTTGTTCATGAGAAATTGCAAAGTTATAGAGAAAGACAAGCAAAGGTCAAGTAAGTTTTCATGTCCTATTTTCTCTATAGCATTTTAGCTTTCTACAGATTATAGTCAAGATGCCTCCAAAAAAGGTGTTATCTAGGAAAGAGGATTATTTGGCTTGGAATATTCACAATGACCATCTTGAATTGATCCTTAAGTGCACCACTAAAACTATGCAAGTTAAAAATTTCACTTCATTAAACCTTAGGCTCAAAGTCTAAGGGAAATTGGGTCTGGGATGCTAACACTTCTCAAACTAGTCTTGCCTTATTTAAGAAATGGTTTTTAGAAAGAAATCTTTTTGCCCCACATGCCAATATTTGGAATTTTGATTTAGGAAAGTTAGTTGTTCCAAGTGGTTTTATGGATTATGACCTCCTGGCTATGGAAAAAAATTATGACCAAGCAATTAGAGTAGTGAGAAGAATTAATGGTGAAATTCTGATCACAATTAGCCTAGAGGAAATTAGGCAGGTATTTAGTTTAGGGCCTCTCATTGATTATCATGTGCCCATTGACTTGAAAGAATTAGAAAAGGAATATTTGTCAAAGAAGGATGTAGTCAGGCAAGCTGCACTAAGGACACATATAGAAAAAATTGGAACTTTGCTAGCAATAAAAACATCCTCCAAGGAACCCTTCAAAAGGGCATATTTCAATACTAGGGCTATGGAGGCATACAAGACTCTATGTAGAGTTTTTGGAGAAGATGAAAAGGAGTTTATTCCTATGGGTTTTATGTATATGATTACTCAGATTTCCTCTTTTTGTGTGGACATAATTTTTTATCTTTCTTCTTATTTAGTAGAAGAAATTCATAATGGCCTGGTTGGGATTGCAAAAGGCAAGGTGGAAAAGATTTTTGGTCATTATTCTTTGTTAATTCATATGTTTTTGTTCAAGGGAGTAATGTATTTTGGTAAAGAGATGAACTTAAATAGGGCACATGATGGGGAAGCACTGCTAGTCCAATTATGGAGTGCAGATATGACCTAAGAAGCAAAAAAGGCTAGTTTGGTTAGGTTCAATAGGTATTTTGCCTCAAAGTTGAGGTGCCTATATTTAAGTGACAATCCCATAGTACCCATGGCATTGGCAAGTCTTATTAGGCCCCTGGGTAATCCTATTGGTTTGAAGGTTTCACATAATTGGGGAGATATCATCCCATATTCAATCTCAATTGTCATTAGAATGTATGGTTTCAAAGGAACCCCCCATGTGTTACCTTACCAAGTGCATTTAAAGGTAGAAGTGGCTGAATTTTTGAGGCAACTGGGAGCACTAGAGGAAACCTTTTTTTTGAAAAAGGTCAAGAGGGTCAATATTCCCCACTTGTACTATAGCCCATCAATTTGTAATCACCAAAGGGGGTTGGATTTCTCTGCATAAAATATTAGATTAGTATAAGATGGCTATTTCTCACCCTCATTTTTGTGACACTAAGGGATTTTATAACATGACCTTTAGACATAGGGTCAAGCTTGGAAAGATTGACCATGAATTTTATTTCCCTGAAGACATAGTAAGAAATGAATACTCCTTGCAAGAGTAGGAAACTAAGAAGGAAAAATGGAGAATGTTCTCAAAGGTTTTGGATTTCATTCATTATTTTGATGTAGATTATAGTCCTCTAGGTAATGCCATTACAGAGGCAGATAGAATAAACAAGCTCATGCTTACTTTTCCTGAAACAATGGAAACCATGAATGAGAAGAAGAAGATTCTTATTAATTATTTCCAAGATAAGGCCAAGGAGGTAATGAGAAAACTAGGATTCACTCCCAATATAGGGCTAGGTCAATTGACTTTCCAGAAAAGGCTTGGGTATACTATCATCTAGAATAAAAAGACCATTATGGACAAATACAAACAAGTAATTGAATCCACTAGTTTTGTCTAGGAAGAGAGACCTCCGAGCCCTCCCTTAAGAGATAGAAGATAATAAGAGAACAAGATCCTCACATTGAGAAATATTCACCTTCATAAACCCCTCTAACGATTGAAGAAGAATACCTTACTAGGGAGAAAATTAAACAACCGGGGTCCCAAGGAGGAGTTTTTGTTATTCAAGCTGAAATAGATGAAGGAAACCCCTAGGAGCCTCCTATGCCAAGTTTTGAGTTGACAGTAGTAGATTATAAAGGAAGGAAATTAGACCCTGTGTTAGAGCAAGCTAGTCAACAATTTTTGTCAAATGATAGTTTTGCTCAGTCCAGAGGTTTCCACCAATTCGCATGGAGAACTAACATGGGAAAATTTGAAGAAAGATGCAATAAGCTAAGAATAGAGCATCCAGAGCTAGAGGAGGTAGCCTTTCAAAATCAAATAAAAGAAAAGATGATGCAAGAATTCCAAAGTATAACTCTTGAAGAGGGGAGACAGATGGTAAAACTATCAAATATTTTATTATTACCCAATTGGGATATAGTTGAAGCTTTGATTTTTAATTCTATTTCAAATAAATTGGATTTACAAGACTAGAATAAGAAAGAATTGGTCATATGGTCACTAAGGAAAGGATCTAGGGTTATTTCATTACAACTAGATGATTTTGTTTTAATGGGAAATATCATTTGAGAAGAGTAGTAGATACATCCCATGTGCAGGTAGCTCATATGGGTATTGGGACATCTCAATTTGTTTTGGGTACTGCAAAAAAGGAAGAAAAAATAATGTTTGAACTACAAACTTAATATGAGAGAGTTTTGGAGGCGTATAATAAAGAATTTCAAAAAAGAATTGAACTTGAAAATAAAGTAAGGAGGAGATCTGCTAGGCCAAGAATAACATATCCT
The DNA here is from genome assembly GCA_028749045.1 of Cupressus sempervirens. NCBI lineage: Eukaryota > Viridiplantae > Streptophyta > Pinopsida > Cupressales > Cupressaceae > Cupressus > Cupressus sempervirens. The sequence goes on along the minus strand of CM053792.1, from coordinate 305,597,300 downwards.
CACCCTCCAGTGGAACCTTTTAAATCAACTCCTCTCATAGAGATGCTAGATACCCCACAAAGGCCATAGTATTACATAGTTGAAGACTTTGAAGAAGAATAGAGCAAACTATGGGCATTACATCTAGAGCTAAATGTATAGTATGAATATAAGTTGAGAAAAGCTCTCAAATATCTAGGAGATAAAATTGAATGGCCACTATTTTATTATTAGTTAGAAAGAACAATAAAAATATGGGATGAAATGAAAGCCAATGATGAGGCTCTAAAGCCTATTGTGAATAAGTGGGTAAAAAGGAGGAAGGAAATGACATTTTTGTGTTACTCTGTTATAAGGTTTTCGCATGATCAAATTGAAAAGACCTATAATATTGTTAATGATCTTCTAGAATTTGATAATAAAAGAGTTCACCTACAAAGGAGAATATCTGGCTACTTGAATAAATATAAGAGCCAAAATTTTGATTTATTCCCTCATGCCCTAGATAGAAAGAATAAATTAAAGAACGAAGATGAATGGGCTAAAGAATTAGATGATTTATTTTGCCTAAGAATGAATAAAATCATCAATAAAGTAGGACATGCATGGTGGGCCACCACAATAGAAGAGATAGTAAAAGCTCAAATATTCTTTGATTCTTTGAAACAAGATTTTGTTGACATTGATAAAGAAGTTGAATATGTTATCAAGAAGCAATAGGATATTCTACAATTTGATTGGCTAGATGACACACTTTATGACAAGTGGATGGAAAATATTGCTTTTGATGAATAGTTAGAAGAAGCTAAAAGTGATGATGATAAAACACATGAAGATGAACTACAGATCATCGACTCACTTCCATCAATACCTAGGAAAGACGAAGACAATGAAGGGCAGTCATCTCATGTGGAAGATATAATGGATCAATTGGATGATGTGGTAGAAATGAAACCAAATATAACTATCACCTTGGTAGTACATGATGATATGAGTGGAAATGCCAGAGTGGAGATGAAGCTACAAGAATCAAAGCCTGACACATCACTAGCAAGTTTGATAGCTACATATACAAAGGATTCATAATAAGAAAAGACCAACCATGGGAATTATAGAATTTGAAGATGTAACAGAAGAGGGGCCTTCTCAAGAGTCACTTGAAACATTAATTTTCTGTTACACAAATTTTTTGTCCTTTGGGGACTATTTGTAAAGTGTAAATACCTTTTTTAAAAGGACACCTATTAGTTCTCTATGCTTGAAGCTTGTTGCATCTCACATTATATAAGTGAGATTCCAAGGCTAGAGAAGGGGTTTGATTTCTAATACAATTTGAGCCTATATTAAGTATAGTCTAGTCTGGTTATGGTAGCAAACTTCATGATGTATATTCTCTATAAATTTTTTGAGAATACATTGATATCATATGATCTCTATGTTTTTTTAGAGTCATTCTGAGTTTTACTACAATTGTATACAATTTTCGAGTTAAATTAATACAAAATTGAGCTATCACCATATCTATTCTTATTCAATTTTGTCTGCTTTGTTATTACCTAGTTATTCTAATATTGTGTGAGTAAAGCTTGTCCAATCAAATGTAATTCACTTAGATTATATGTCAATTCATTATTGCTATTAATTCAATGAATTAATTAAAGGTTTTAGTGAATTTTGTGGGATTTCTATGGTAATATAAAGGATTTCTTTGAGAATGAATTTCTATAAGAATTGTTGATAATATTTGTTGTAATGCAACAAATCAGATCTATAAATTAGAGTAGACTCTAAATCCCAATGGAATAGGCACTGATCTAATTAATCTAGTCTATGGATAGGTATATCATGAATAAGCATTGAGTTTAGAATCATAATCAAATTTATTTTACTATTTGAAGAGTTTCAAAGCTGGTCAACACTTGTTTGCATGTAACATCTTAGCTTTAGTTAGCTGCTATTGCTAGAAGTACTTGTGAATCTAAGAAGAATTGTGACAAAATCTATTTTTAAGGGGTGTATATCATCTAAAGGTGTGAAGAAATTGATAAATTATCTATATGTCAGGGATAGAAGATGAGAATCAGAATAAAACTAATAAATTTTTCATGCAACAACATTCGTTCTGAGTCATTCCTTAGGTATAGCTACCTTGGTTTTGCAGAGCCTAAAGAGTAGAAATCTAGTGTTGGTCTTGTTGAAGTTGGTTCCAAATGGTTTACATAGATAATTTTTGATAGGAAGTAGCTGACCCTTAGATTGTGTGAGTATTATTATATTGGTATTAAGTATTTGTTGTTCAATAGTTGAAAAACACTAACAAAATTGTGACTCTGCTATGGAGTTGTCCAACACATGTGGAAGAAGTACTATAGTTTCTTTGGTCTTGTTGTGTATGTGTTGGTTAGATTGTTTGGTATTGCTTGTGGTTATAATGGACATGTTTTAGTGACAAACCTTGTGAATTTAAAAAAGGGAAAAAGAAAATCAAATGCCACAGATGCACACCAATGTATACAACCCTTCCAAGTGTCTTATCTATTTGTAAGGGGTGTATATCATTTGAAAGTGTGAAGAAATAAATAAATTATCTATATGTCAATGATAGAAGATGAGAATAAAAATGAAACTAATAAATTTCTCATGCAATAGAATTAATTCCGAGTCATCCCTTAGCTATACCCACCTTGGTTCTATAGAGCCTAGAGAGTAGAAAGCCAATCTTGGTTTTGTTGAAGTTGGTTCCAAATGGTTTACACACATAATTGTTGATAGGAAGTAGCTAGCCCTTAGATTATGTGAGTAGTATTATATTGTTATTGAGGATTTTCTTTTCAATAGTTGAAAAACACTAACACAAAGAGGAATGTAATTGTTAATAACAAAAGTAGGCCACACTGAGTAAACAGATTTCATATCTCCATATGGATTGACACCATCCACTACCAATGAAAGCTTTAGATTATGAGGTTCTTCTTTAAAGTGTGACCATGTTTCTTCTATCTCTTTAAATGTAGAACCATTGACAAGCATTCATATAATGTCATCTTGACTTCTATTGCGTGCATGGTAATCCATAAATTGTGCAAGGCTAGCACACCTAAATAATTGTTGAAGATGTGGAATAATGGGAATGTACTAAAGAACCTTGCGAGGCACCTTTTTGTATTCGATATGACTGATATATATTAATATGACAATCAAGGCATTCTATTGCAAATTCATGTTGTTTATGATATAGAATGCGATCATTGGAACATGCATGTATTTTCTAATACTTCATTACAATCTGATTCATAATGGTAGATAATTCTTGATATGAATGAGGCAAAATGTTTGATGGTGGTAACAAAAACTCACTAATCAACCTATGATAACAAATATGCATTGTTAATATAATGAATAGTAATTGTATGCTAACATTAAAGATGACAAAAATGGCATTCCTTAGCATACGTGACATTGCTACATTGGATATACCATTCATAACCTTTGAGTTCACCAACAACACTATAGCCAAGAGTATATTTGTTTGGAAGCCTTCATATAAGGGCTTGTGTGCCTTCTCAAGTAAAGATATATCAAGACCATCTTCATCATCATCATCAGATTCACTAGTACCATCATTGTGAGCCTCTTCATCACCTATCCCAATACTATCTTCTTCAATCATGTCCTATGGTACATTATCATCTTCTTCCATGGGAGTGTTATCCTTAGCTTGGATATTCACACCTCCATGCTCCTCCAGTGGGAAATCCACATTTAGCAATGGACGAAAATCATGGCCCCTTCAACATGACCATGTTGCCTACAATGACTATAGGCTATTGTGATTAGAATTATTTGATTCTTTAAGCCCTTACACTTTTTGCAAGGAAAATAACATTTATCAAGTTTTCTTTGGAACTGAGCCCATAATGCAACCATTGTCTCATTATTTTGTTCTGGGTTCATATTGTTAGGCATGGTTTATCATCATAGGAAAATATATCTACAAATAAATTGGACATGTTTTAGTTAATGTTTATATCTGATGTTTTCAAATGTAACTAAAATGATCCTATAATTTCTAGAAGGCCTCGATGTTTGCAAAATGTTGAGTTATAAACAATGTATCTTAATTATTTACAAAATGCCTCAAAGAGATGTCACAAGGTGAAATTTACTTATGTGCTATCAACAACATGCCTTGACTAATCCTAATTTCAAAAATTAATAATTTTATTTGAACTTAAGATTCTATTTGATGCCACTACTTTTAGACTAGAAAATGAATATTTTAATTTCTTAGAAATTCTACCAAATGGGGTCACAAGTAGAGTGGGTTTAACCATGGAGGAAACTCCGTAGTTAAGTGCACTTGAGTTGGAGTGTACTAAGATGGGGTGACGTCCTAGAAAGTTTGTGCTTCACCTTTGTGAGCATCACCTAGATCTAATGAGTTCTAAGTGTTCTACATGAGAAATAGGGTTTGTATAACCACTACTCATGAAATATGAATCAATGAGTTTGACTAAAAAAATACATAGTTGAATTCTTGTATCAATATCACAAGGAAAATAAAAATTAAAACATAAAGATCTTCTACTCATAGATTTACCAAATTGGAAAGATGACGTAAGATATGGTGGTCAGTGTCTTCTGACTATGTACATGTAGTATCTTCTGATTATGAAAATGCTATATCTACATGTTGTAGAGTTTCCAAACACCAAATGTTGCAACAAATATTTTCTTAGAAATATTAATAGAAAATAATGTTTCTAACTAGAATAGAAAGTTCAATTGAATTACAAGAATAGGTGAAATAAAGTAAAATTCAATAATCTATGATATCCAGCTAGTACACATTCTATAGAGTTTGATTCACTATTTATAATTAGCCTTTATGCATTTTTTTCAACTATGAATTGTGTTGGTAGCATATAACAAAAAAATACATATTGATTTTTTATCAATGATTTTATGTGAGTTTTATATAAAAGGATGATAGTAAACTATATACAATGAATTGCAAAAAAAAAGTTTAGGAGAAACCTAGAGTGAAGTCTAGAATGCTGAATTTCCAATAGGAAGGAATTGGAAAACAAATAGCACGTACCATTTAAACATAAGTATATTTTATTAGATAGGGAGATATACCTTGCCTATATGTGGCCTCTCTTTAACCTTTGCAAGGCTATTTTTAATATGTGCTACTGCATGGACCAATACAATTGAGTCTTCAGTTAGTCACACTACTGAGTTATAATAAATGAAATATGAAATCTATAGATTTTAGGACACATGACGGTCTTAATAAAAGAGTAGAAATTGCAATAGAAAAAATGTTTACTTTTATTTTAGTTGACAATATTTATTATATATGCAATTGTATAATGTTTATATTAGATAAATTGTAAAATTGAATTTAAAACTTTTATTTTCATCATTCTCACTAGATTAAGGATTAAAAACAAGGATAATTTTGTATATAGTATAAAGGATAGGTTGAAGCATTTGGAAAACTTTTGTTCATATATCAAATTTTATTTGAGAATGAGGAGAATATATTTTTTATTCATATTGTATATAAGATTAATTAGTATTTGATTATATTTCTTTCTTGCTTACACTCTCAATTAAAAGAGCTTCTATTATAAAATTGTTGACAAGTTGGAGGGAAAAGATTTAAAATGTGGTACTATTGCCAAGTTTACTTTTTAAATTGTGGCTTAAGTCAAATGAAATACTTGACTATTGATTGGTGAAAATAAATCTCTCAAGATGATATGGAACTTTTGGCATATCAAATAGTAGATACCTATTGATAAATACAAGCATAATATATTTTAATAAAATAAATTATTTGACATCTATTTCTATCAAATAGACTCTTATCCTTTATATCCTCAATGCTAGAAACTCAAGTAAGGTGCTAATTGCATTCATTGACTTCACTAATTGCAAGCAATGGGGGCTTGTTTCCTAAAGTCCTAGGACATGTCTAATGCTGTGAAATATTTCTAGAAGCCATGGGAGCAAGCATGGGACAATTGATGTCAGGCTTACTACTTATGTATGTGAGATAGATTGCAAAGGAAAGCCTATTAGCTAAGCATGTTTACAAATTTGTGACTATATGATAATAGAGAATGTAAATGGCTTTCACTATCAGATGAATATAAGCTTGTAGTACATACTTGTGTAAAATGAGGAAAGAGTTGGTAGAATCCCACAACAAGATATTACAAAGTGGCAATACATTGGATGATAAGTATTATCATAGATGTGTTAGCTATGAAAATTTTAGCATGCTTTAAAATGTTTACAATAAGAACACATCCCTAGGGTTTGTGGATCATTTAGCAAAATTTGAGTTCTAGTGTGTGGCAACATAGAACAAATTGGTTTAATGGTAAAATTCCATATTAAGATGATGAAAGCATTAGGATTATGTATATGATATAAAATGTTGTACACCAGTACAACATATAAATTTAATAATTTTTATTCAAAGTGTGGACACAAATAAATGATAGATTGTGGTTCTTTCACTAGTTTTTGTAATGAATTTTTAAAAAAATCAATGATTAATCTTCATATTTTATTCTTACATCCATCTATAAATCTAGAAAATATTTTGATGTCTAAAACCAATCTGCCTATCTCCAAAACTCAAAGAAACACTGTTAAAATCTATGGTAGACTTGAAAAGACCTGAGTTGATCCAGTAGCCAAAGTTTTGCTATCTTAATTTAGAAACCTACAAAGGCTTCTAAATATTTTCCTCTTCTAGTTGAACTTGTCTGAGACTTTATTAATCTTGGACTCATCTTGCTTTAGTAGCTCAAAATATTATTATAAATAAAAGACCCAAACACAAAATACTTACAACACTCATCTTCATCATTAGTGGTTATTTATTCAGTAGCGACTTCTTTAAATTCTATATAGATTGTTTGAACTATGAATGATGTCAAATATATTTTATCACAAGAAATTCTCCAATTGAGTATCTCCTAGGTGTAACATAGCAAATGGTCCATTGAAATTTGAAAATTTGCAACTTGCTATAGATTTTTGAGAAGAATTGCATTCTTCATTCATATTATTGATATTATTTTGAATTGGAAAATTACAAAAAATACAACTTATCTTGAAATATAGTTTTTAACTTGTCATGTTGAAGCCTAAAGTGACCAAGTCAGTGTCAATCACTAATCTATGAATGATGTCAAATTCATTGTATCACAAGAAGTTCTTGAATTATCTCCTAAGTGCAATACAATGACTCGTCCATTGAAAAATAAAAATTTGCAACTTTCTCTAGATTGTTGAGAAGAATTGCATTTTTTATTCATATTACTGATATAATTTTGAATTGAAAATTATGAAAAAACAATTTATCTTGAAATATAGTTTTTAACTTGTCATGCCAAAGCCTAAAGTGACCAAGTCATTGTCAATCCCAAAACTAGGCTCCTAATCATTTGTTCTAACTTGAAACTAATCATGTTTTTTGATGCTATCCCATTATTAATGAACTTCCTCTTAAATTTGAAAAGCCTCTTGCTCTCTATTTTATTAGTTTTTGTATCACTTCTAGAACCCAGATGACATCATAATAGTAATTGACTTGTGCCACAAGCTGCTTCATGTCATCAAATTGTTTCCTAAAAAAATAATTTTTAGCATGCTCAAGCTTATTAAAAAATAGCTACATTTCAAATTCAAACTCTCTTTCTTAGGTAAATATTATCTTGAGAAGAGGTAGGAGGCTCTATTAATTCTTATCTTAAGTTTATTCTTCATCTTTCCTTTACCCTTAAATTGTGAATCAATGCAAGAGACTTTGAAGATACATCTAGTTGACATGTTTTCTTATTTTCTAGTCAATCTATCACATTTTCAAATGAAGGTGTTACATTATGCTCTTGAACTATCCATGATAGAGTAAAAGGAAGTAGAGAAGCATGAAAAGAAATTACTTGAAAAAAATAGAAATATGTATTCCTTGTTAGTTTTCTATTTCTAATAACCAGCTCAATGAGATCTCAATATTCTAAACATATCAAAATAATATTTAATGGTAAGAAAAAAATGATTAAAAAGGGATGAAATTTATTCTTATAATAACATAACTCTTACCCTTTTAACTAATAAAAAGAGATTTGTGTACTTGTTTTACACCCTTCATGGATTAATAAACTCCTCAATATTAAAGAATGATCTATCTAAAACATGCACTTCAATCAAGCCTATAGCCTCATCAAGTTTATTTCTATTTGAAAACACTTGATATTCTTTGGTGTAAATTAAAGAGAAATATGGAAGGATAGAATATTAGAAGAGGAGGGAGAGGTGACCCACTTTTTTTTTTAAATTGTACAATCAAAAGGATGATGGCCCAATAGGCTCAAATATGACTTAAGCACTAAGTTACTAAATGATCCTTTGATGATAATGAATTGGAATAAGTTGTATTTGAGGAGATACAACAAACTAATGTAAGATAGAAGCCTAATTATGCTAAATGAAAACTTATAACATAATAAAAAAGACAAAAATTAGACATGAAATTGTAATGAGTGGAAATAGAAACCACATTTCATCACTAACATAGGATTTAAATTTGAAGTTATTTTGGATGGTATAGGAAATCTAGATGTCATATGTCTGGGTATAGGATGCCTTCTCACTATATACCTTATACTTTCTCCCAAAAAATTCAGAGATCATTCATTTGATCCTATGCTTTCTAGATTTGTAATAGTAGCTTTGCCACCTATTCTTGCACATGAAAAAAACAAAAAAAAATTGTAAACCATAAGTGTTCTGTACACATGCAATTTCATGTAAAAAAACATGCAAGAAACCCCAAACTTGAACCAATGGTAGAAAAATGTGATAAGTACAAAAGAAGCCATAAGTTGGGGAAACCATAAACCCTAGAGATAGAGAGAGGTAGTCAGATTGCAAGCCATAATATTAAAATACCTAGAGAATGCATACAAGATGTTGGGGATGCCCTTAATCTTTTGCGCTACTCACTTTATAGTCTCCTTAGTCAACTGTTAATGCCATTTGTGCTATCAAGAACCTAGATGCCCTCTACAAAACAACTATTGGTTTTGATCATCCCACAAGAATAGAGGACCCATGATGTAAGCGTGTAGAAAAAGTTTGAAATAATCCCAATTGCATTGCTTTAGTTTGAAGAAAATTAAATTTGGGTTAAGCAATCTACCTAACCCTTGTGTCAATATGATAATTTCTTGAGAACTTTTGTGTAGCCATCCTTTGAGAGGCCATGTGAGGAAAAAATATTTTTAACTATCATTCATATGTAAGTGGTAACATATGTGCTCCTTGTAGTTGTAAGATTGAGGCCTCTTCGAAACACAATATCTGTAGCCCTCCTAAAAAAGGATGCTTCAAATAATCGTGGAAGCAACACTTGTAAATTATCAAACTTTAATTTATTTTCTTCGTCATCGTACTTGCATATAAGAGACTATGTTCCTAACAATGCAAAAAGGACTTTGTAGCTTACACTGAAGTCTGCTTTCAAGAGTTTGGAGATAGAGTGAAACATTGGATCACTTTAAATGAACCTTACCTCTATGTGGCTATAGGATATGATATGGCCATAATCCCACCAACTCATCATTCGACAACAAAGCCATATATTGTAGCCCATAATCTCCTCCTTTCTTATGCAACTGAAGTGAATCTCTACAAGAGAAAATATCAAGTAACCCATCAAAGTTTTTCTTATTATTACTTTTGATTATGTGTGGCTTTTTGTTGTTAATGTTTTAGATCATTTTGCTTCAGGTCTCTTGTGGTTGTGCTATTTTGGTTTCTATTAAGATGATGTGTGTTGGGTCCTACTAAGCCAAAGACCCAATGTGGACCATTGACTATAGAAGATTTTAACTGTGATGATTTGGAGCTAATGCTATTGGTAAAAGAACACCTTTGGCCTTTAGTACTTGGTTGACACTAGATGCTTTTGGTTGTTTTCTATGATATCAGCTAAATGTAAGGAGAATCTATGTAAGTTTCTAGTGAGTGAGAATGTGAATGAATGTCTAGTCAGGCCCTTTCTCAAGGGAATGAAGAAAAAATAGTCAAGAAGGGTGATATTTTTGAGAGGAAGCTATTGTAGATTACAGGTAGGACGCATAGGCAATCTTTGTATTTAAGAAAAAGCTTCGACTTCCCAGCTGCAAGAAGAATTACATAATTCAAAGGTGCATAAAAAGGTTTAGGATATATTTTGTTAGAATCTTTGTTTGTCTATGTGGTACATGGTCATTTCTTTTCATTATGGACCTTGAAGTTAATCCTTGGCTCTATGATGCTACTTTTTTTGTTGACTCAGGTTGTGTATAGAGTGTAGAGATAATTAAATTTCTAAAGGTGCATGTTGTAGTGCTTGATTCAATTAGACCTATTTAAGGAAATAGTGTTTATGCTAATGTATGAGAATGCTAGAAAATAGTGCCTCCTAAAAGTGGCCATATGAGCCAATCTAGTTTGGTTTGCATTTCTTAGTGTTTCTTAGTGGTTCCTAAAGAATTATTTGGTTCCTTTTGATATTTTTCAATTGTTTTTTTGGAGGGTTATGTTTGTGCAATGTGGGTCTCATTGACTGTATGCTGACTAGATGGTTGGGTGTATATAGGAGCAACTTTTGTTCAGATTTTCTATCACTATATTTGGTAAAAAGATTTTCATTTGCTATATAGTTTTTAAATTATTTTTATATCATTAGCTGTTTTTTTTGATATAGAAGGGCTGGAGCTACTTGATTGACCCCAAAATATATATATTTGAAAAACTACCTATATTTACTCTCTTATGTTGTTATTTAGAAGAAGTGAATGCAAGTTAGCTTCTTGGAGCACCAATCCTTTCTTTTTTCATTGACCAAAGATATCTCTTATCCACTTTCTTTCAACTATTTTTTTGTCTTACAATTGACCCCTTTGAGTGTTAATCTTCTTCATTTCACACATGCATTCAATCACAATAATTTGTAATAGAGACTCCATTAATGGGTCATTTAATTAACCTCTTTGAGAGTTAATCTTATTCATTTCATACATGCATACAATCACAATAATTTGTAATGAAGACTCCATTAATGGGTCATTTACTATTATATATGATGCTTGATAGATTTTGTGGAAAGCTGAATGGCTATTTTATATGATGGTTGTTAGACAATACTTTAGTTCTCATGTTCTTATGCTATCCATTGCTTTACTAGCAAATAATTTCTTTGTATTTCCAGTCTTAAGCATGTTTTTTGACATTCATTATTTTTCAACTGTGTTTGTATCTAGGATCTTGACCAACTTCGGACAAGTCTTCTACGGACACAAAAATCATTTATTCATTCTCCATAGCAGCAATACCACCAACTTCAAATGTTGACTCCACAACAACAACGACAATTGTTAATGCAAGCACAAGAACAAGAAAATTTGACATCATCTTCAGGTTCAAATGTTAATGATGTGGAAAGTAGAAGACTTCAGATGCTTCTGAGTAGTAGGATTCCTGTTGTTGGCAAGGATAGTCAACCAAATTTTGTTGGTGATATGACCCAAAATGTTGGATCTCCATTGCAATCTACACAACCTGAAGCTGACATGATATTGAAGGTATATGTAGTGTTGTTTATTTGGAAAAGCAATTTAGTGTGGCTTAGTGATTTCCTTATTCTTCCATGTATACTCAACCATAAGCTACTTTTATGACATCTAGAATGAGATTTAAATAGAATACTAATCTTAGTTTGTCTAAATTTATTTTATTTTTCCTAAAGGTAGTCTTTATGCATTCCAATAATTTTTGTGTGGACCCCTATTAAAGCTTATTAATTGAAAAACTCTATGTTGTCTTCAGTTCTGTCAAAACATGGGATAAACTTGCAATGGTTTTTGATGGTTTTGTTATGTAGTTTCTAATGGAATTTTGCACCATATTGTTTGTCCATATGGCACAAATTGCATGTTGTGGTTTGTGCCTAACACTTCAAGCACGATGTTTGTGTCATAAGGACATTTGATGATTGATAGCATTAAAGAACTATCTAGGCCTAAATTTGCTATAATTTTTAGTGTTGGAACAAATGATGTACTACCAAATAGTTTTGTTAAAATCTCATTGTTGTCATCATATTTCAATCAATTCAATTTATGGCATATTTGTTATATTCCAAATGAATACTATTTTTTTATCTTTCAATCATGTGAGCACTCATTCATCTCATTAAAAACTGCCATTGTCTTCCATTTGAAATGTGTATCCTTCTCTCAAAATAGTCAATGTCTAGTATATTATTTTTTCTCAGAACTGAAGTCTTGGAATAAAATAAAAGCCTCTACTTTGTTTACCTTGAAAACTCATGTATTTATCTTTCTTGTAGTTCTTAGATTGTTGTGTAAGAAAATATTGATTTTTTAAGCCCCTGGACAAAATTTTTTTAATTTGGATGCTTTGTTCCCTTGTTAAGGCATTGTTAAGAATCCTTTGAATGATAGGAGCCTAAACAATGTATATTGCTAACAATGAGATATAATATTGAAAGGATAGAGAAAGATTCTTTTGTTAAATTTAGAAGAAAGGAACTAGTAGATATGAATGTAAAGAAAAAAGAGCATTCATTCAAAGGGATTCATGCAAAAATATGACTAGGGGTGGCAGTAGCAACTACAACAATTTGATCGACCAATCTTGTGGATCATCATTGAACTATTCACAATTACCTCATAAAATATGAAATATTTGAACTATAATAACTTTTTTTATGATGCATATAGGTCATAGAAACAAGCAATGAAAATTTAATCTTATTCATCAACAATGATACCATCTCTAGAGATATCATTTCCTAGATATAGGAGTTCATGTACTAGCTAAAAAAGTACTTATTTTTTGTGGTATATAATTTTAATTCTTCATGCAATTGAGTATAATCTCATGGTTCTTAAAGTTCTATCATTAATTTTTTGAGGTGAGGACAAAATACCTTATAGGTAGTTCTAAATAGCATTTATAGGATGAAATAACTTTAGGACAAGATACCTTATAGGTCTAAATAACTGAGTTGGTCTGGAAGTAGATAGAGAAGCATGGCAAATAATTCTTAACCACAAAAAAGTGTTTCAATAGCTTTTTATCTTTATTCTCAGGTCCCATTCTAATTTGATCACAATCATAATCAGATATTAGGTCATATTTGGAGAAGCTACATGCAACTCATCAACTGACTATTCTATTCTAGAGACAAGAAATTGGTAATTTTTAGCTTTCTAATTTAAGTCATGATAACTGATGTACATTCAAAAATAAGGATCCTTTGTTTGTGTTTGATATGACATTGGTTGCTCTAATTTTCTTTTGCATTTTATAGACTAATATGATAAAACTTTCATGTGGTTAAAACCCTTTGTTTAGATACCATGAACACCCATGTAGCATCTTCTAAAATTTCTTTTGATAAATTTTGATTAGAAACATTAATGTACATATACGCACTAAAGTTGAAAAAAAAACCTAAAACAATGTTACCTATTGTGTTCAAAAGGCCAAGGTTCACCATACTCCCATCCACCACCACATTTGTACTGATGTTTTCAAACACTGTTGGCATTTAGTCTTGGCCAAAAAATACACATAGGTTCAAAACCCATAAGCTTTCAAAAGAAAAGAAAAATAGAAAAGGACATTTACAAAACAAACCAAACATCCCACTAAGCCCTTAAAATCAGAGATTTGAACATTTATTTACTTTGCCTCAACCAACACAAGCCAAATTCAAGACTTACAGTTGGGAAAGTGTTTCTTATAAAGCAAATAAGCATACAAGTCTTTCCGCTATAACAATGAATTAGGGTGAAATAAAAGTTTTTTATTTTAACATAATGAAGCTCGCATTGGTCAAAATTTTGACAAACACGAGCATGGATTTAAAAAAAAAGATATTTTTCCTTGCCTATTCCGACCAATTTGACCCCATTTTAATAGATGGTCAAAAATATTGGTCTAAAAATGGCGTCACATGTACTAGTGCCTAGATAATAGGAAGGTGAACATTAGTGGGGTGGTGTTCAAAATAATGAAGGAACTCATTGCAATGTTTGGTGGTTTGTCTCTCAAGGGAAGGAGTTCTCGCAAGAAGGCTAGGGTTTTTGATGAAGTGAGTATGAGAAAAAATTTCTACTCTAACAAGGAGCTTGTTCATGTGAGGGGTAAATTTTCTAGGGAGGACCTACCCAAACCTTGGGACATTGTGTTTTTTTCCATCATGTTCTATATAACTCTTGAAGATTGACATCAGGTGTTGTATTATTACAATTTTCTTATTCTAAACCATTTGAGGAAACATGACCTAATTTTCTTCTAGCACCTTATTTTGCATTCAATGGAGGATAGTGTGTCTAAGGTTAGGAGAAAGAGAGAAGAAGGTAGATCCTTTTATATCCTACAAAAGGCCTTGATGTTAAAACTTTACAAATTCCAACTTGCCCTCAACCCTCCTCTGTGAGGCCTCACCCCGACCCATCGTAGCATAGTGATACATTATTATTATTTTGATACTCACGACTCAAGATGTCAAGACATTATCTGATGCTTTGAACATATTATATTATTTCATGTTGTGTGATGCTTACTTTCAGATATTTGAGTTTGTCATTTAATGTTTTATGAATATGTATGTTGACGAAGTAAGTAAATGTAGGATTAACACTTTGATTAAGAGATCTTAATGATTAAGAATATGAGTAGGATGAGAGAAACCCTGATTGATTTTAAGATGTATGTTTTAATTTATGTGATCCCCTAATATGTATATACATATGTGCATGTTATTTTATGGGACTACTAATGTGTGCAATGAGTGTGCAGGATATTTTAGCCGAGAAAACTGATGGAGGAACAAAACTGATCCTTTTGTGCTTTTTATGGAAACCTTGTTGTTCGTAACTTAATTTTATTTTGTGAGATGTATGAATGTATCTTTTTGTGATCAGTAAATGTTAATGTTCATAACTATGTTCTTAGTGTCACTTGACACTAGTGAATTGTTTATGCTTTTTAGCGTGCTAGCTAGGGTTAACTATGTAACCTTTGGACCTAAGTCGAATTCAGTTAGTGTCAATTTTTTTTGCTGATTTGTTTCTTAATCTAGTTTAGTTACTCCTAATCCAGATTAGTGCTTAATCCACATTTTGGAGTTTGTTAGATAGTCCTAAATATTCCTAGCTTTTGTTTGGTTCCTAATCAATTCCTAAGGCCTTAAAGCATGAAATCTTTATACCCAAGGGGTATGGGTATGGGTTGGGGGAATTTTCCACCCCCTATGCCCCTTTTGTTGACTTTTGAGGTCACTCAAAAAGTCTATTTTTGTCTTTGTACAAAAATTGAAAGTGGTTACCATGAGTTGCATAACCTAAACTCCACTTAGTGGCTAACCTTAGGATTGGTTGAGTTAGAAACTTCTAGATTTGTAGGTGAGTGGGGGAAGTTATTGTCCTTTTTGGTGGTTGAGTTTGGGTCTTATTTAGAGGCCCTTCTTGGAGTAGTTTTGGTTGTTACCCAATCTCTACTTTTAGAGAGGAGTCTTAGAAAATTGAAGGCAAGGAAGGAAAAGCTCTTCTCAATTTGATCATTTACCATAACCTCTTTGTGAAGGTAGGAGTTCTTCATCTCCTTGTTTCAATTTGTTCATGCTTGTTTCATGCTTATGCGATTGTTTTGTTATTGGTATGCTCATATGCATGTTGGGTATGTTTTGGGAAGGATTGAAAAACTATGTTTTCTTGAGTGCTTTCTCTCATGTTTTTTGGTTTGAATTTCAAAGTTTTCTTGTATGGGTGCTTTGGCATTACTCACCCTTGGATAGGGCAGAAGTGGCCAATTTCAGGAAAGGTCTTTTGAGTTGGACTCCAACAGTGTAGAGTCTCTTCTCAGGATGACAAGAGGGAGAGAGGGTAGGGTGTTATGGGCCCCGACCTGTCAGCACAAACCTCGTATGAGTTTTGGCATGTAAAATGGAAGAATGGAAGTTCTTTTATTATAGCCCCGATTAGGCACCTATTTTGGTGTTGTGTCTAAATCTCCTATTGGAAAAGTCCACATTTCCCTAGTTTTGATTCATTGTGAATTATGTTGTGAAAACCTTGTATGAATATGAATGTTTGATTTTGTCTCTTTGTTAAGCTTGTTGTCACCTGGTCAGATTTTGTTCCCACCATGATCTCAGCAATGTATTGTAGAAAATGATATGAACTCCTTGATAAGGGACATGAAAGAAATTTATTTGATTGTTGTAATTTCAAGATTGGAATCCTATCAAAATTGTATTTATCACCTTATTGTAATGGCAATGATGCTAGGTTTTCTTCCTAGTTCTTTCTCGGCTGAGCCTTTGAATCAGGTTGCCAATAAAATAGTGATTGAGTAATATTGCTTCTCATGAGTTTTCTTTGTATTTTTTTTTGGTTATATGGTTGCACATCAAAAATAAGATGAAATGATGATTTTTAATAAGGAAAAATTTCAAGTTTTCTTATATGTTGAAAATAAAAATTATGTTATGAATGAAGGTTCAGTTTTGTGATTATTGTAAACCAAAAATCAATCTTGCAATGTTGTGTAAAGAAGTTATTCAATTATTGTTTTTAATTGTCTTAGCAAGATTCAATATATATATATATATATATATATATATATATATATATATATATATATATATATATATATATATATATATATATATATATATACCCTCCTTCGATAAATGGATAAAATTGGTAGTCATTCTTAGACAAAAAAAAATTATACATTCCTAGAGAAAAAGCCCTATGGATTTTGTATGGGCTTGAGATTTAATGTCATATTGCAACATAGAATATTTTTGAAGATATTCTTAAATTTAAAATTAGATATTAAAAAGAAATATATGCATATAATAACATGAAAATGTATGAGTTAATAACTATCTAACTTAATATCCTAAATATCTATCTCCCACCAAATAAACTTTATTGCATTTAATCCCCTTATTGGCGCCAACTTCTTATGGGCTTGAAAAGATGTTTTTAAAATAAAGTCTATGTCTGTTTTAGGGTGACATCACCCTATACCTTCCCCATGTTCCTTGCAGTAATTTAACTCCTTGTGGGATGCGCTAGGAATTTCCATGGTTGGAGATTTGCTTTGTTTAATGCATACTTTCCTTCCATCCCTTGTCGCCACATCACTTGGCAAGTTTGTGTCAGTATTTAATACTCTTGAGCAGTGAGTTGTATCCATGGAATGTGTTGGAGTTCCTTTGTTTTGTTATGAAATAGAGTTAAATGTTTAAACACCCCCCCTTGTCCTTGGGTGCCACCATACTTTGGTCAGCGAATGTTTTTGGGGCAGGGAGAAATGGGAAGCGCTTGCAAAGTGCGCAGGGGTTTGGAGTAGGTTAGATTAGTATGGGTGAACCCACAATAATCGGTTCCACTTTAGTGGGACGAACAAATTCTAAAAAGTTGCAAAATTTTCACAATTCCAAACTCCATACATTTGTGTGAACCTCACTCACATGTTCGCGTGAACATGCAAGCGACACATGTTCACATGAACCCATTAAGCCATGTTCGTGCGAACCTATGCCGCATGCATTTCTGGCAATTAAAATCACTTTTTCAACTTTTCCAATTCATTTTCACGGTGACTACTATTCATTCAGAGCGTTCGGGCAAACATGTCATTTGTGCTACCTTCGTCACCATCATCTTGTTGCTTTCATTCTGATTCTCATCATCGGGCATGTCAAAATATTATTAATTTAATGTTTTTCAACATTTTTAAAGTATTTTTTTTATGTTATCAAAGTAAATTTTAGTACATTTTTTAAATGTTTTTAAAGCATATTTGAATGTTATTTATGTTTTTAATAGTTTTGAAAGCATATCTAAATGTTAATTTAATATTTTTATTGTTTATTTATATTAATTTAGAAAACAGAAAATAATTATATAGAAAACATTAGAAAACAATTTTAGAAAACATTAGGAAAAATAATATAAAATTTAGGAAAAACATTAGAAAACAAATTTAGAAAAAACATTACGAAAACATTAAAGAATTTATTATTTAATATAAAATTTAGAAAACAAATTTAGAAAAGAAAAAAAAATTAGAAAATTTAGAAAAAACATAACAAAAATATTAAAAAATTTAGAAAAAAATTAAAAAAATATTAGAAAATTCATAATTTAATATAAAATTTATAAAAAAATATTTTAAAAAATTAGAAAATTTTTTAAAAGACATTAAAAAATATTAGAAAATTTAGAAAAAAATATTACCAAAACATTGGAAAATTTAGAAAACATATTTAGAAAAAAAATTACAAAAATATTAGAGAATTTATAATTTAATATAAAATTTAGAAAAAATATTAAAAAATAAATTTAGAAAAACATTAGAAAAAATATTAGAAAATTTATAATTTAATATAAAATTTAGTAAACAATTAAAAAAAAACATGGCAAAAACATTAAAAAAATTACAAAAACATTATAAAATTTATAATTTAATATAAATTTTAGAAAAAAAATTTAGAAAAAACATTAGAAAAATGTTAGAAATTTTATAATAATATAATTTTTTTTAAATTTTTTTTTAAAAAGTTAGAAAAATATTATCAAATTTATAATAATATATAATTTAGAAAAACATTAGAAAAAATATTTTTTAAAAATTAGAAAAACATTACAAAATTTATAATAATATAAATTTTAGAAAACAAATTTTAAAAAACATATATATATATATATATATATATATATATATATATATATATATATATATATATGTTAATGTCAAATGTAGAAATGTATGTTTTCGATATTAATGTTTATGTATATATGGCAAATTCACTTCAATGTCTTAATTTTAGAAGTTTAATTAAATGACATATCTTAAGGGTCTAGATCCTATATTGTACATTTAAAAATATAGATTAGAATGTATAATTTTTTATTTTGAACATAGATGTACATGCATATTTGTTCATGGTTAAAAGTAGATGTATGTACATGTTTTTAATAAATTCACATTTTTATATGTATAATTTGTGTAAATGTTTACTATTGATCTTAATTTATCTTATAACTAAGTGTAATTAACTATATTTAATAACACATGTCTTAAGGGGAGATCCTAAATTATACATAAGAATGTAGAATAAAATGTATATTTTATTTCATAAATATACATGTAAATATGTTCATGTGTTAGATATAGACGTGCATACATATGTTTTCAATATTCATGTTTAAATTTACATTTGTTATTATTTTTAATGTCTTAATAATTAGAAGTATATAATTAACTATATAATTCAATGGCATGTCTTAAGGGGAGATCCTAAATTATACATATATAAGAATGTAGATTAATTTGCATATCTAGGTATGAATATAACATACATGTACATCCAAACCCTAACCCTAACCTAACCAAACCCTAACCCTAACCATTATCCAAACCCTAACCCTAGCCTTGATCTTAAAAATTAATTTCTAAACCCAAGATTATAAATGATAATAAATACCTTGGGCATATGCACCGAGTTGTGGTGCCAAAAAGATGAGAAGTTTTTTTTTTGCACTATAGCATGTACGCGCTATGGCTTGGGTCACCCAAGCCATAGTGCATATGTGCTATAGCACGTATGCGCTATTCTGATGTCCAAAAAGTTATATGATGGGTTGCAGACCCGCGGCCCATCATTTTCATTTTGTTTTTTGGCTCTCCAATAGCACGTACGTGGGTTTGACAGCAAAAATTCACCACCATTTGCCAAAATTCCTCCTCACCGACGAAATCCAAGACAATGAGCACACCCACGACGACGAGGTAAGTGCTAGAAACTTAACTTTGCATTGTTTAATATGTTTTCCATATTGTTTTATTGGTTTTTGATATTCTTTTGTAGGGGTTTTACAAATTTCATTTAGATTTGTTTATTTAGTTGGATTTCAATTGATTTTTTATCAGGAAATGTCCATAATCAACCGAAAAATCCACAAAATCCTCAAGAACCTCAAAATCAAAACCCTCCTCAAGAAGAACAACAAATTTCACAACCTGAACCAATTGCAAGACCTCTGCCAAGCACACAAGAAAATATAAGAAATGAAATACAGAGAGGCAAAACTAAATTAGAAAGACTCATTGCTCGGTTGAAAGAATTCAAACAAACCAATCCAATGAGAGCTCAATTGGCATCATCCCTCGAATCCATTAACACACAGATAGCCTCAGTTAGTTGTCAGTTAGATATTTGGTGGGCTAAGAGGGATGAACAGAAAAGATTTTACGCAAATAAATTGTCATATGAAGATGTTAAAAAAAAAGAAGTATCAAAAGGTAGTATATGTGCATTATTTAGAAAACTTGATGAGCCAAATACTGTTAGAGAGGGTACTAAACAATTGCCCATCCATTGGTGCATACACGATGCTATTAGAAATAATTTTTGGGATAGATGGTGGATGGTTTTTGATGCCCCTCCTTGCAATAATCATGAGGTCCCCATGTATTTTTGAAGAAATTATATTGTGAGTTTGTCCTTGGGGAGATCCCCAATTATTTTGATATGTTAGACTCCCAGGGTAGAGGTGGGGGGTCATCATTTGAGAGGCCAGGAGCATGTCGTGACTGTAATGTAGTTAGGGCACCTATGGTCCATCCACAGCATGAGCATGTGATTATTCCTTCAGTTGTGAAGGAACATGTAGAGGCCAGCACTCTAGGGACCATTAATGCTTTGACACAAACCCTCATCCATTCCATGAGCCCATTAGTTGAGGGGGAGCCTTCTATGCGTTGTGGTCACATGTGCACTTCATGTGTATCCCTATGCACATTTTGCACTCATGCCGGAGATGGTGCGGATGATGGGCTTGTCATTGATGAGTTCTTAAAACGAGACATTTGGCATTGACACACAGGTAAATTACTAATTTGATCACATTTCATATGTATAGTGAATGATTAATTAATTAGCATTTATTGACATTGTTCAAAATTTAGGGTCAAAGTGTTGCTGGGCCTAGCAGCGATCCTTCAAGCCCATTTTTTGTCCCTTCGACGAGTCTTGAGGTATGTATCAATTTAATCATTTTAATTAATACATATATTTATTATGTAATCATATTAAGGATTGACGAAAAAAATTATGCATGTGCATTAGTTCTCCATAGGACCCTCAACCTTTACCACAGACACAGAGTAGAGACATCATACGAGCTTCACACAAGTACAATTGTTTCATGTTAATTTAATTCATTTGATTATATTTATTCCATGTTTCATGTTATATATAATGTGTATTGTATGACATGTAGCTCATGATGTCGGACACACCTCCTCATTTGCGACAGTTTGTTGATAGTGGAGTGGCTATAGTTGTGGCTAGCTCACAGCCACTAACGGAGGTATGAAAGAATTTTCTTCATTTTAGTTGTTGTTTATAATAGTTAATCTCACAATTTCTAATGATATTTATAAGTGATTATATTTATTGAATTGTTGTAGGGTCTTCTCATGCCTAATCGTCCACGAGCATCTGAGGTGGACTTACAGAGTGACTATTTGTTGGCGGTAAGAAAATAATTGATTTTGTGTGTACATATATTTGATTTCAATGTATAATAAATATTGATTCATATCTACTTTCTTTGTATTAGTTTGACCTGGAGAAGAGCCTCAACAAAAGGTCAAGTGAGCATGTCAAGAGGGCCCTGTCATCTCCATTGTCTCCCTCCACACGATGGAAGAGGATGTTGAGAGACTTGTTTCTTTCCCCTCGTGGGAAGGAAAAGATGTAGTTGAGATATTCGATACATATATATATATATAGAGAGAGAGACTTGTTTCCTTCCCCATGTATATATATAGGCATCAGAGAGACATATTCAACATACATTTGATGTACATATGACATTCTATATTTGATGTATGGCATTATTGGTTAATATATGATATGTTTGTTCATAGACGACATTATTGGTTATCATAATATATTATGTGTTTGTTAATGTATATGACATTATTGGTTATTGTTTTATATTATATGTTTGTTCATGTATGATGTTAAATTAGATATGTTCATGTATGACATTAAATTAGATATGTGCATGTATGAAATTAAATTCAATTGCTAGAGAGTTTCCATTATGTCTACCAACTAGTAGATGTTATTTTTTTCTTTATTAGTATTTCTCAAAAACTGCAAAGAAGTTGTTTCTGGTGAATAGTTGTAAACAATTGTGATCATCGACTTCATGTACTCATGGCTATGGCTGTGAAAACTCATAACTTTGGCTATAAGCATCCATGGCTTTGGCTATGTGCACTAGTGGCTTTAGCTGTGAGCATTTATGGCTTTGGTTGTAGGCACAATATAGCCTTGGCTGTAGGTTGTCTTTCTTGCTGCATGTCAAAGTTACCTTCAAGAATATCATTAGTCTAAGATCATTACAATTAAAATACTATGACATAATACCTTGGAAATAATATTCTTTAACCCATTACTTTATTTGTTAAAACATCATGTAGTATCTACTATAGTGCTTATACTCAAATATGTTTTCAAAAATACTTAGTATGGCAAAGAAATGTCTATGGAAAGCTTGTCAAATAGGATATTGAAGAACTAAATGTGGACAGTCATTAGTACCCATCAATAAGAACACGGACATCTTTCTCAAGCAAGCCATATGAGATTAGCTTAATTTATAAATTTCCTTTGCAAATAACTAGAAGATGCTATGAATCTTAATACAGAGTTAATCACGAACTCATTATTCCATCCAAGAAGCATATATCACCCTAAGCCAATTAATTCAATTTCAACAAAATTTTGAGTATAACAAGCATCTTAGGGATTCTTACAAGAATTAACACGATGTTCACAAGAGCATTACAAGTTCTCATAATGCTATTTCACATATTGTAATCATATTCAATTTTGAATGGCCATTTGTGTTACAAGCATAAATTTTCTTTAAGGTCTTTTAATTCTAGACATGAATTTTATTCTGAAGCTTTTCTATGACAACCCACTCAATGCATATATTGTTGTTCCACATTATGCTGATTTGACTTTCATTGGTTGATTTGGGTCTAGACATGACGTTATTCACTACCTTTTTTATATATTATTTTTTTGTAGTGAGGTTCTAGCCTGAATGAATGTATTAATCATCAAAGTTGTGAACCTTGGTCGAGATCCTTACAAATATATTTTCAAATTGGACCTCAAATAGTTTTCTCAATCACCCCCTATACACAGATACTGAAATTGTAGTTAATTACAAAATTAATACTGAATTAACACAAGTTTAATTGAGAAGTATTATGTACCTCAATAGGCTAGAATATTATTGACTGGCAAGCTTTATCTTAGAGCAGTTGGTTTCCTAAATCTTTAGCGCAATGACACTCTTATGGAATTTGGAATTAGGTATGCTAGCTAAGGAACGTTCTTTAAAAGGTAGAGGAAACTCAAGACTCGCATGTTTCCAATCAATATAAATGTTTAAATTGCTTCTCTAATTTTTTATATTTATGATCTTCTTAAAACTTAACTTTCTAAATGCATTGATGGGGAAATGAAGATCTTCTAGGAACTAAAGGATAATCATGTTTAATACTTACAATTCTTTTTTTTTATCTAATAATTTAAAAAAGATTGTACAAGTGTTTTCAAAGAGAAACACTTGTCACTAACATCATAAGAAGGAATATCCAAGGAGAATTAGCATTGATCCCCCACCACCAAATTCAAGAGAAAACAAAAATCCACTACTAAAGAGATAGTAACAATGATCATCCCTAGTCTCTCCCTTATCACAAAATGATTACCATAAAAAATTGCATTTCTAATTGTGTCATGTGCGTTGAAGTGATAGTAAAATTTTCACTCTCTTACCTAATGTCTCCCATTTTTGAAACTCCTAGGGAAGGGCAAGGCCATCTTCTTAGTACTTCAAAATACAACGATTTCTATAGGATAATCATTGACTTAAAGTATAGTCAAAGTATTGACAGCCCATAAGAACTCAACCTTTGAACATCCCATCTGTAAATGACCTCATAAAGAAAGTTCAATAAACCCACATGAAATAGTGAAACAAAAGTTGCATACTTGTGAAGATGATCAGACTGCAGGTGATCAATATGTCTCAAATCTATATTCAGTTCTTTTACTATACATATAAATGGTTTGTTATATAAAAGATTTATATCCACCAGATAAATAATCATTTTCTTACTATGCTATCCTTATCCTTGGCTGATCTCTGGTGGACCATTTCTTAACCATCCTCCTTAGATATATAGGTCACTGTATTAATCTGGTTCATCTTGTCTCTACTCGAATTAATAAGAATTAGCAATCTCAGGGATTGCCAAAAGAGGAATGGGTCCAAGTGGAAAATAGGATTTAGAAGTGAGTTTAATTAAAACATAATAAATAATACAAAAAGGAGAATGGTATGTTCTTCGCAATCTACTCCCTTATACATTCTATCAATGTTTTACATTGAACCTGATAGAGAACATCACAACACATAACTAGCAACATAGAACATACCTCCTAGCCACCTCAAGAACATAAAATTTCAAAAACCAAAGTGCACATGTTTAAATTCAAAGCCTCAAAGGTCAAGAGCACAACAAATAAAATAAAATAAATAAATACGAACAAAACCCACATTTGATGGAATCACAGAAAATCTGGTGGCTAGATAGTTACAAGCTGATTCAAGCTAATCCTTCACCACCATTAAGGTTGAAAATAACATACCCAATTGAAAAAAAAATTACATATACAAAGTGACCAACATTACTCACAAAGAGGGAGTAGAAGCTACACACTACCTTGCGTCCAAGGTGCACTAAAGAACATAACCAAACTCTTGGAGATCATATAATCCTAAGTTTAGATAATTTGGTAGTAACACATTTCATTAACTTATGAAACATTTATCAAGTTCCATGATTTGTCTTTCCAAAAATGACATGCTAGATACGCTTTCCAACAATATAATTAAGATACGCATCACCCGAGATGGCATTGTAGAATGAAAATGGAATGGGATCTCCAAAAATTGAGAGAGGTTATTGTAGGTCTCTGCAACACAGTCCTATAGGAACTAGAATCTCATCCATATCTAGCACGAGCTCTGAGATATGCCTCGTCAAAGATTGCAGCCCTGTGGCATTTAGTGACCCTTAGGGACATTCCGGTTGAGCATGCCTAAGAATGTTTGAGCATTGAAGGGGACAAGATGAGGTTGGGGATAGGGTTTACTTGGCCACTTGGAGCTAATGGAGTAGACAGTTTGATCCCACGATGAAAGATGAGAGAGATTTGGCAGTTGGCAACTTTGTACTGGCCAACACTGCAAGTTTCAGCATCACCTGAGATGGCATTGTAGAATGAAAATGGAATGTGATCTCCAAAAAGTGAGAGAGGTTATTGTAGGTCTCTACAACACAGTCTTTTAGGAACTAGAATCTCATCCATATCTCATATGAGCTCCAAGATGTACCCTGTCAAAGATTGCAGCCCTATGGCATTTAGTGACCCTTAGGGACATTCCGATTGAGCATGCCTGAGAATGTTCAAGCACTGAAGGGGACAAGATGAGGTTGGGGATAGGGTTTACCCAGCCACCCAGAGCTAATGGAGCAGACATTTTGATCCCACGACAAAAGATGAGAGAGATTTGGCAGTTGGCAACTTTGTACTGGCCAACACTGCAAGTTTCAGCATCACTCGAGATGGCATTTTAGAATGAAAATGGAATACGATCTCAAAAAAGAGAGACAGGTTATTGTAGGTCTCTACAACAAGGTCCTATAGGAACTAGAATCTCATCCATATCTTGCACAAGCTCCGAGATATCCCCTATCAAAGATTGCAGCCCTGTGGCATTTAGTGACCCTTAGGGACATTCTGGTTCAGCATGCCTGAGAATGTTTGAGCACTGAAGGGGACAAGATGAGGTTTGAGATAGGGTTTACCTAGCCACCCGAAGCTAATGGAGCAGACGGTTTGATCCCACGATGAAAGATGAGAGAGATTTGGCAGTTGATAACTTTGTACTGGCCAACACTGCAAGTTTCAACATCACCCGAGATTGCATTGTAGAAAGAAAACGAAATGCAATCCCTAAAAAGTGAGAGAAGTTATTACAGGTCTCTACAACACAGTCCTGCAGGAACTAGAATCTCATCCATATCTCACACAAGCTCTGAGATATGCCCCATCAAACATTGCAGCCCTGTGGGATTTAGTGACCCTTAGGGACATTCCAGTTCAGCAAGCCTAAGAACGTTCAAGCACTGAAGGGGACAAGACAAGGTTGGGAATAGGGTTTACCCAGCTACCCAGAGCGAATGGAGCAAACAGTTTGATCCCACGACAAAAGATGAGAGAGATTTGGCAGTTGGTAACTTTGTATTGGCCAACACTGTAAGTTTCAACATCACCCAAGATGGCGTTGTAGAATGAAAATGAAATGTGATCTCCAAAAAGTGAGATAAATTATTGTAGGTCTCTGCAACATACTCCTATAGGAATTTGAATCTCATCCATATCTTGCACGAGCTCCAAGATATGCCCCGTCAAAGATTGCAGTCTTGTGGCATTTAGTGACCCTTACGGACATTCTAGTTCAATGTGCCTGAGAATGTTCAAGCACTGAAGGGGACAAGATGAGGTTGGGGATAGGGTTTACCTAACCACTCGAAGCTAATGGAGTAGACAGTTTGATCCCATGACGAAAGATGAGAGAGATTTGGCAGTTGGCAACTTTGTACTGGCCAACACTGCAAGTTTCAACATCACCCGAGATGGCATTGTAGAATGAAAATGAAATGAGATCTCCAAAAAGTGAGAGAGTTTATTATAGGTCTCTACGACATAGTCCTGTAGGAATTGGAATCTCATCCATAACTCACATGAGCTCCGAGATATGCCCCGTCAAAGATTACAGCCCTGTGGCATTTAGTGACCCTTAGGGACATTTCAGTTCAGTGTGCCTGAGAACATTCAAGAACTGAAGGGGACAAGATGAGTTTGGGGATAGGGTTCACCTAGCCACCCGAAGCTAATGGAGCAGATAGTTTTATCCCACGATGAAAGGTGAGAGAGATTTGGCAGTTGGCAACTTTGTACTGGCCAACACTGCAAGTTTCAACATCACCCGAAATGGCGTTGTAGAATGAAAATGAAATGCGATCTCCAAAAAGTGAAAGAGATTATTGTAGGTCTCTGCAACATAGTCCTATAGGAATTGGAATCTCATCCATATCTTGCACGAGCTCTGAGATATGCCCCATCAAAGATTGCAGCCCTGTGGCATTTAGTGACCCTTAGGGACATTCTGGTTCAGTGTGCCTAAGAATGTTTGAGCACTAAAGGGGACAAGACGAGGTTGGGGATAGGGTTTACTCGGCCACCCAAAGCTAATGGAGTAGACAGTTTGATCCCACAATGAAAGATGAGAGAGATTTGGCAGTTGGCAACTTTGTACTGGCCAACACTACAAGTTTCAGTATCACCCGAGATGGTGTTGTAGAATGAAAATGGAATGTGATCTCCAAAAAGTGAGAGAGGTTATTGTAGGTCTCCGTAACATGGTTCTATATGAACTAGAATCTCATCCATATCTTGCACGAGCTTTGAGATATGCCCCGTCAAAGATTGCAGCCCTGTGGCATTTAGTGACCCTTAGGGACATTCCGGTTCAGCGTGCCTGAGAATGTTCAAGCACTGAAGGGGAAAAGACAAGTTTGGGGATAGGGTTTACCCAGCCACCCAAAGCTAATGGAGCAAACAGTTTGATCCCACGATGAAAGATGAGAGAGATTTGGCAGTTGGCAACTTTGTACTGGCTAACACTGCAAGTTTCAGCATCACCCGAGATGGTGTTGTAGAATGAAAATGAAATGCGATCTCCAAAAAGTGAGAGAGGTTATTTGTAGGTCTCTATAACATGGTCCTACAAGAACTATAATCTCATCCATATCTCGTACGAGCTTTGAGATATGCCCCGTCAAAGATTACAGCCCTATGGCATTTAGTGACCCTTAGGGACATTTCGGTTCAGCTTGCCTGATAATGTTCGAGCATTGAAGGGGACAATATGAGATTGGGGATAGGGTTTACCCAACCACTCAGAGCTAATTGAGTAGATATTTTGATCCCACGATGAAAGATGAGAGAGATTTGGCAGTTGGCAGCTTTGTACTGGCCAACACTGCAAGTTTCAACATCACCCGAGATGGCATTGTAGAATGAAAAAAGAATGTAATCTCCAAAAAGTGAGAGAGGTTATTGTAGGTCTCTATAACATAGTCCTGTAGGAACTAGAATATCATCCATATCTTGCACGAGCTCCGAGATATGCCCCATCAAAGATTGCAGCCTTGTGACATTTAGTGACCCTTAGGGACATTCCGGTTCAGCGTGCCTGAAAATGTTCAAGCACTAAACGGGATAAGACAAGGTTGGGGATAGGGTTTACCTGGCCACCCAAAGCTAATGGAGTAGATAGTTTGATCCCATGATGAAAGATGAGAGAGATTTAGCAGTTGGCAACTTTGTACTCACCAACACTGCAAGTTTCAACATCACCCGAGATGGCGTTGTAGAATGAAAATGGAATGTGATCTCCAAAAATTGAGAGAGGTTATTGTAGGTCTCTAAAACATGGTCTTGTAGGAACTAGAAACTCATCCATATCTTGCATGAGCTCTGAGATATGCCCCATCAAAGATACTTGAATTCACGATGTTTAATGAGAATATAGTTGAGGCTTGCTTTACTTTTCTATGTTAAGTTTGGCTTTCAATTTTGGTTTCCCTACTTATCTATGTGAAAGTTCCACTTTCATAAGTAACATGGATGCAATAATACTAAATTAAGTATAGGTCCATGGTTCTAGAAGCTTCACATAGCTTCTCTTCAACTATGGATCTTGTAAGCATTGTATCATGACTATTGGTGTTGTGAGAATATACAAAGCATATATATTGTTTGACCAAATGTCTTCAATGAACATGAACTATATGGAAGAAGAGAAGACATGTCACAAAGTCTTTGAAAATTTTCTTCAAGAAATGTAAGGAGCCATGGGTGATTCATCCAAATTATTTTGGAAAATAAGAGGAGGAATGAATCAACCTTGATGATAGAGGTAAATGTTGAATAATATTTATTTAATCACATTGTTTGAAAAAACTTTAATGACCTTTAAATAAAATTGAAAGAAATGGAATTGATCTCCCTTACTCATGTAGATGAATAAAATTGGAATTTAAAAAAGAGAGGGACATCCACCATAAAACCATGCAATCATGCACTTCTTGATGGGAGTATCATAAGTTCATTGTTAGATGGATATGCCAAATGTGGAAGAATTAAAAGGAAAATATGTTGATTGATTGAATACAACCATCAAATCAATGTGATAACAAAAAATCAAAGTTGATTCCATAAGGTCTAACAATATCATATAATTCATTTATCAATAATTTGAAACATCATAAGCATATGTCTAATAATGTCATACATGAAATATATGTAAAAAATGACATACATAGAAAAAATTATACAAAACATATGCCCAATAATGCCATATAGGTGTAAAATTTACATCATTAGATATATACTCTTTCCAACTAGGGGAATAAAATAAATCCCTAATTGTCTTTAATTTCCAACAAGTGGGAGATGACTAGTGTATATAACGAGGTCTTCCTAACATGCTCACTAGTCCATTAGTCTAGAATCTTTTGTAACTCGAAATGTTACAACCAAAATTATATATGAATAAATAACTATTTTATATAAAAAAATAAAATATATTTACACATAAAACTTAATATTTTCTTATAGCTAGCTGATAATTCCTCTATATATACACCTCAGGGATACACTGATGTTTAGGAATAATAAGACCCTACAAAAACCATCAAAGTTACCACTCGATTGTGCCTATGAATTTTATATTGAATTTTAGTACTAATGAAATTTTAATGTAAACTCTTTCATACCTTAGTCATTGGCTTAGAACTAGTGAGTGCAATAAGGAATCATTGATCAATACAATGATGAAGATGTAAAGGTATCTCTGATGTCAATAGCTGAAAATGATAATACATGAGACTCAAATGCAGTTATGAAGAATACACATTTTCTTTTGTCTCCATATCAAATAAAATATTTTGGTACCTCTGTGAATGTAGTATGACATCCTTCATTTTATAGTGTTGATCCCAAAGCTACAACACTTATTATTTATTACACATGTATGTAAATCTATTAAGCATCAAATTCAACACCTTTGTCTGCAAAATAATGTACTATATGTTAGAGTAATAAATTCATTTCCTTAGTAATTAAATTATATTGATATAATTACTAAGTTACTTATTATATTGATATAGTTTACTTATAATTCCTTTCGATTTACAACTAATTGAAATGATTTCCCCAATTTTCCATCTAGTCACTAGAAAATTGGATTTGTTGTCTCTTTCTCTTAAAGAACCAGATCTACTAGTTCCTTTGGTCTAGAAGCCTTCCATTGAGATTGGGGTTTTGAAAGGTTCAAGGGTTGAGGACCTTTTTATAGAATATCTTGAAGAAGGAGAGGTCATGTATAATGGTTTTGAGGAAGGCTAGAGTTCCATCCAGATGGTGTTGCAAAATGGCCAAGCAGAGGAGGAGGTAGAAGAATAAATAGAATAAATGCATGAGAAGAAGGGTCATGGGGGCAATGGATTCAAACCCACAACCAAGATTTTATACCATTATACAAATTACAAATTATAAGACTATGCCTTTCATGATAGTCGCATTTTCATATTGGCAAATGAAGAATGACTTTTGGAACAAACATAATAAATACTTCCAAATACAAATGAAGCCAATGTATTGTATTATAAGCTCGAATGGTAAAGAAAAAGCTCAAACATTTATTAAGGTGTAGCATTTATAATTGTCAGGTTCATGTGAAGAAGTCATCGTTCATATTCTCATTGTTGTGTAATTTGATGATAAGAAGAATACAATGATATAGAGGTTGATAGTGAATTAAAACTTTACAAAATGAAATCAATGAGAATTTTACATTGAGGGGGGAGTAATAATCAATGTTTCATTCTCATTGTTTGATAAACTCTTATATAAAGAGGGAGTAGACAGATGATATGGTTTAGTCTTCTTCCGAGAATCGTAGTCATATTGGTTTAGAAGGATTCATGATACAACTACTATACTTAGCATGACCAATTGATGCTAAAAACCTTAGTATTGATGCTACAAACCTTAGTATTGACATAATTTAACCTCTGCAATTCCAAGCATAAGATGATTAGCATACAATGGTACTTGAACAAAGAACACTAATAAATATTGAGGATGTGAATTGATAATACCATTTCGCAGATGATTTTGGCATCTCACCCTTTATCACTTGTGCGTCAACTTTATTAGCCCTCTTCTTTGGTGACCTACAAATGAAGAATTAGCACAGTAAAAAATCTAAGATAAGATTAAAAAAATGGGTCCTATTAAAGAATCTAATATAAATTCAAATAATGTATCTATATTCTAAACAAATCAAGACTAAATCTCATCACTTACACATCATAACAATACGGTCCACCTTAGTCATGTGATAGTCTTGGGCAAGAGGTTGTAACATTATATTTGGATCCAATTGATCACTTTTTCTCTCTCTCCCAGTTCAATCTAATGAGCCAATTGGATCTGCTCGACATTTTAATGTCTCAAGTATTGCCTCATGGTCTGACTAGCAAACTTTCCAAAGAATCTTATTATGTGGTTTTCCACCATATTTTATCAAGTGGACATTTGATGCGACAAAAAGGTTTGAATGATGAAGAATCTTCCTCTCTATTTTCCAATCCTTGAATAACCACAAATTAGGATTCTTCATAGGATATCTTGTAAGCCATGTGCCTGTTACAACCATCGCACCGACATGGTACTCTAAACCTTCACCATCTATAACCGAGTGATCCAATTTTTGTTTAGCTTCAACACAATGACACAAATAATAATCTGTCCCTTCTTCATTGTCTTCAGGTGCAATAACAGCAAAAACATGGCCTGTAGTGACAAATGTACAAAATGCGGTCATTAATTTAGAAAATACTTGGGTAAATGTTATAAAGTTACATATTGAAATTATATATATATATATATATATATATATATATATATATATATATATATATATATATATATATATATATATATATATATATATATATATATATATATATATATATATATATATATATATATATATATTACCAGGCTGCACTAAATCTGACAAGAAGTCAAAGTCAATAGATGAATCCATCTCTACCATTTCCAGTGCTTATGAGGGATGATAGGTGTCAATTGGGTCCAAAACTCATATATCTCATTTGTCCACCCATTCAGTTGACTCGCAGTCATCCCAATTTTCCTCTACACATGATGGACAATAGAATGCCATTTTTTGTGTTGGATACTCCATGAACCTGCATCAGAGCTTCTAAAAGAGTGTAACTCACTAGATCCTGTTAGTGTGCAACAATCTTGATATCGTCCAATGCTAGTATTATCTATTAATCAAATAAATCTATTAACTATAGGGTCACCTTCCTTACCTGGACCCATTGTAGCGTTACACCATTGGACGATGGATTTTGCATCTATCAATATTGCTCCATCTTTGTACTTTAGTTCTTCACGAGCCAAGGCTCTTTTAATGCACGGGCCTACAACATTGTGCTCTCCCTTACCATGACCAGCCTCTGTGAAATTCCACATACATTGAATTCTACACAACCTGTGCATCCTGCTCAACCAATAGAACATTTGTGCATTCTTGAATTGAGATGCACAATTGTCTAACCAAATAATGTGTTGATGATATGATATACCCCTATTAGCCAAATCTCCATAAAATATTTGAAAACAACCATGTAAAAACTTCGTAGAATGTAATCGATCATCATTGATGTAAAAATGGTACTCCCTCAAAATCTGCCTATCATCCTCTATACTTGTAGGTGAATGCATGAATGTTATGTGAACAAATATAGAAACCTGTTGAGATGTATAATACTTTTCTTGCACCTCATTTTGTGGTTGTAGTGTGTAGTTCTCTGCAAAATCTACAATCAAAACAATGGTATCCAATGGAAACGTATCCTTGCACAACTTGAATTGCAAATCCAACCATCGAGCTCTATGGGTATGCCTTGCATACTTGTACATAATCTTTTCACGAAAAATCTTCATGAACTCATACAATGGAATCTTTTCAATAACTAGATCACATCTTTTACCATGTTTTCCATATTTTAGAGCATACATCACTGTCTTGAATTTTTCTTAATCTACTATTTCATTTCCAATTGCATGTGTACTATCCATATGTTGACAAGTTGATAAAAGTTGCAAAGAACCACAAAATAAGCACATACCATCCAAGCATGATGTCTTGTAAAATTGTTGGCCATCTCCTATTTCACATAAAATGTTGGATATGAATTCCCTTAAAGATCTTGTTGGCTCTTTTATGTTACAATCCTGCAAAACAAACTGGGAATGCAAAACTACGCATATGTGCCTAAAAACATCAAAATGGTTAGAAAATTCAATATGTATCCTACAACAACAAGTTGTGTGTGTGTGATTTATTTTCACATAAAAAGGTTTACCCATCTCAAAAAAAATTTGACTTATTCAAATTTGAGGTCTGAGTTGAGTCCAAAAAATGTTTCGCATGTGGCTCGCGATTTTGGCTACCAATCCTCCTTCTTACAAAATCTGTTTGATTAGGAGAAACACGTGTGATATTTTTCCAAAAATCTTTGATCAATGATTTCAAAGCTTCACTAATTTATTTATCATTTTATGGTAGTCTATCGCTAGATGTCCATAACTCATTTTTTGTTGGATCTCCTAATCTCTCACACCTTAGCATGGCTCTCCTTAAGGTACTTCTACCAATTTTTAATGTTTTGCTTGTCTTTCTCATGAGTCAAGCTTTCTTCATTTGGCTACTTACTATTGTCAATGTGAGTACTCATCTTGTGATATTACTATCTTTGGTGTGTGATTTAGAACCTACTTTTTCATAAGCACTCATTAGATTCTCTACAATATTTCTTTCATTTGAATCATCCATTGTTCTTAGCCCAAGAATCTTCATGATAGGCCTAAATTTCAAATTCCTCATCATTTCAACAAATAATTGGCATTGACTTGTAATATTTAATTCTTCAAAAAATAATCTTCACATATGATTAACTTTTCTTTGACAAGTATGCTTGCTAATCTTGTCAAGCATTGATTTCAAAATGTTAGTATCAATATCAATCAAATATTTTAGTTTTCTAAAATGAATTCTAGAAGGTGTTCTAATCTCTTCAATTCTCTCAACATTTTAAACATCAATATAAGGTTGAGTTTATTGCGTACCTTGAACTAAAGATGATGTGCCTTCGCAATAAGATGTAAAAGATGGAATGTCACCTACTTGATGTGTCGATGTTGTGCTTTTAACATGACATGATGGAGTGTGTATATCGTCAGATCTATAAATTAGTGTCTCTTCAACATGAGAGGATGATATGACTTCAACATTGGAAGATGGTGTAGTGGATGATATGACTCCAACATTCGAAGATGGTGTAGTGGACGATATGACTCCAACATTGGAGGATGGTGTAGCTTCACAATTCAATTGTCTTCTTGAGCATAACAATCTCATTTTTTCTCTTTGTCTTTCTAATTCTTCCTCCTTGTTTCTTTGTACTGGTGGTTCTTGATCCTCTTTGAAAGTTAATTCTTCATCATTTCTTTGCAATTTTTTTTGTTCATGTAGTAATTTCATTTTATCTCTTTTAACTTTCAAATCTCTCTCCCTATCTGCATTTTTTTGAATCTTTGGTTTCTTCCTTGGCATGATGATGATTTCTACATGTCAAATTATTCAAACATCTGAATTACTTAAAATGTGTAAATTACATATAAAAATTATAATTATTTGAATGAATACACAATATATATCAAACGACTTGTCAAATTTCTAACCATTTCAAAATAAATTTCATTCAAACATACAATTTTTAATGAATTCACTATATATTACATAACATATCAAATTATAATCAAATTTGTATCTATATATCGACAAATAATATTTAAAATGGATTGCACTAACCTTTTCTATTAAAAGAATATTCAAAAATTCTTCAAATCACATATCCAATGATTGAATTTGGTGTTTGCTAGCTTCCAAAAATGTTGAAATAGTGTTTGCTAAATGTTTAAACCCATGTTTTCTATCAGAATAATAGATAGCATAACAAACAAAAAGTTAAAAATGGATGAAATGGGCCCCAAGGTTGGTTTTTGACCATTTTTTGGTGATTTGAGATAGTGCGTATGCACTATAAAGCGCGTACGCACTATCTCAAAACACATCACTCCCCATCCTCCCTACTCTCTATCCTCCCTACTCTCTCTCCCATCCCCTCCCTCTCTCACTTCCTACTCTCTCCCATCCTTTACTCTCTCTCACCCTCCCTCTCCCACCACCTACTCTCTCTACCTCTCTCACCCGCTCTCCTCTCCCATCCCCGGCTCTTTAGATCTCTCACACACACTCTTATCCCCCCTATCTCTCTCCCTCTACTACCACCTAATTTCTCTCCCCCATCCTCTACTCTATCTCTTCTCTTCCATCCCCTAATTTGTCACTCTTACACACATTCCCATTCCCCCTCTCTCTCCCTCTCCCACTGCTTACTTTCTCTCCCCCATTGTCGTACTCTCTCTACCACCCCCTACTCTCTCTCACACTCACACTACTACTACCTACTATCTCTCTCTCTCAAGTTCTCTCTCTCCCTCTCTACTCTCTCTCTCTCTCCCATCTTGTACAAGCTCTCTCTACCTCTCCCACTCTCTCTCCCACCATCTACTTTCTCTCCCCATCCCTTGCTCTCTCTCTCTCGTCTCCCATCCCCCATACTCTCACACTCTCCCCCATCCCCTAATCTCTCTCTCATCTCCCATCCCCTACTCTCTCACACTCTCACTCTCCCATCCCCTACTCTATCTCTCTTACACATACACCCCAATCCCTCCTCTCTCTTTCCCTCTCCCACCACCTACTTTCTCTCCCCCATCATCGTACTCTCTCTCTCATCCACCCCCTACTCTCACACTCTCACACTCTCTCTCATCCCCTAATCTATCTCTCTTACACACACACACTCCCATCCCCCCTCTCTCTTTTCCTCTCTCATTGCCTACTTTCTCTCCCCCATTGTCATACTCTCTCTCTGCCACCCCCTACCTTCACACTTTTACACTCTCTCCCATCCCCTACTCTCTCACTTTCATAGATACACACACTCTTATCCCCCCACTCTTCTTCTTCTCTCCCATCCCCTACTCTCTACATCTGTCACACACACTCCCATCCCTGCTATTTCTCTCCCTCTCCCTCTCCCTCTCCCACTCCCTCTCCTACTGCCTACTGTCTATCTCTCTCAAGTTCTCTTTCTTCCTCTCTACACTCTCTCTCTCTCTCTCTCTCTCTCTCTCTCTCTCTCTCTCTCTCTCTCCCCCATCCCTTACTCTCACTCTCTCTCCCATCCCCTACTACTTTCTCTCAAACTCTCACACTCTCTCCCATCCTTTACTCTATCTCTTTTATAAATAAATACACATTCCCATTCCCCCCCTCTCTCTCTCTCTCACAATCCTTGTCCCACTGCCTTCTCTCTCCCATCCCCTACTCTATCTCTCTTAAATTCTTCCATTCCACCTCTCTCTCCCTCCCACTCCCTCTCCCACCACCTACGCTCTCTCTCTCTCTCTCTCTCTCTCTCTCTCTCTCTCTCTCTCTCTCTCACTCTCTCCCTCTCTCTCCCATCCCTCTACCATTTCCTACTCTCTCTATCTCTCTCTCCCCTCTCTCATTCTTGACTCTCTCTCTTTGACACACACACACATCCCCCCTCTCTCCTCTTCCATCCCCTACTTTTTCTCTCACTTGCTCTCCCTCTCCCACACCCTCTCCTACTACCTACTCTCTCTCTCTCTCTCTCACTCTTACTCTCTCCCTCTCCACTCTCTCTCTCTACTACCCTCTAGTCTCTCTTAAAATTTCACACTCTCTCCTATCCCCTACTCTCTCTCTCTCTCTCTCTCACACACACACACACACACACACACATTTCTATTGCCCCTTGTCTCCCCCTCTCTCACTCCCTCTCCCATTGCCTACTCTCTCTTCCATCCCCTACTCTCTCTTGAGCTACTTTATCTTCCCCCTCTCCCATTCCATACTCTCTCTCTTTCACACACATGCACTCCCATCCTCCTCTCTCTCAAGTTCTTCCTCTCCCACTCTGTCTCCCATCACCTACTCTCTCTCTCCTCCATCCCCTACTCTTAATCTCTCTCTCCCAACCTGTACTTTCTCTCACACTTCCTCTCTCTCCCATCCCCTAATTTAAATCTCTTTCCCTCATCTCACACTCTCTCTTTTCCACCCGTACTCTCTCTCACACTTCCTCTCTTTGCCACCCCTACTCTCTCTCTCTCATCCTATACTCTCTCTACCACCCCTACTCTTTCTCACTTTCTCTCTCCCATCCTGTACTCTCTCCCCTCTCCTATCCCCTACTTTCTCTCTATCTCTTTCATGCACACACATAGCCATTCCCCTATCTCCCCCCCCACCTAGTTCTCTTTTTCAACTTACATCTTAATAGTGCGTGCGCACTATAGTGCTTACACCCTATAGTGTGCACGCACTATTTAGAACTGAGGTTTAAATAGCGCATGCATGCTATAGGGCACACACACTATTTAAACTTTAATCAAACCCAAACCTAAGGCTTGGTTTTTCCTTGGATATCCAACCCAAAGGTTTGGATTTGATGAATAGGCCTAAGACGTGTTTTCCAGCAAACATACAAAAAATGATTGCTTTTTCTTCTGTGCTCCCCTTCAAGATTTCTCGTGGTTGGGTATCGATAAGATGAGGTTACATAGCATTATAGGTCTCTGTGTTAGCTATCCAACCATATAATTTATTTTTAATTTGAACTATTTCAAGCTTTTCATCTATAATTTCTTTTGAATGTATATTCATTTTTTGTCAAAAACCACCACGTACTAATTGAGCTAGAGATTTTAGCTCGTTCATCAAATTTTGTAACAACTTAGTTTTTTAGAAACTAGACTCCATTATACACACTTTGAAAAAAAAAGTTTTGATTTTAGATTAGTTTTCAATTATTTCTAGGGGGAGCACATAGATATTTCACATTTTTGGGATGTGTCTAGTTTAAAAATTCGTTAAAAAAAAATAGACATTATAAAATTACTCAAAAAATTTGGGATAAACTACATAGTGTTAAGTAACTTTTGACCAGAGCGATTAAAAAATTTCAAAAAAAATGTTAAAATTTTAGGGGGGCCACACTTTGTACTGTGCTATGTTTTTTTGGAATAAACAGTACCACTTTTTTGTGGCCCCCTTTTTTGAGGACCTAAAAATAAACCATTTTGAAAAAAAATTAGTAGTTTAGAAACTAGATTCAAAGGACTATGACTTTTCTTTTTGTCATATCTAAAAATTTTGAGCATAACTATCTTCAAATTCTTGTTGAAGTTCAAAATTTGTAGATTTCAGGAAAAAGGTCTCCACTTATACCCCCCTTTTGGCACCACAACTTTGTGCACTTGCCCCCCTAAATCATAATCTTGAACCAAATCATAAACTTCATATGCTAAGTTCCCTTATCCTAAATTCTTAACCATGGACCTTAATATTAACCCCTAAATTTAATGCTAGAATTTATGTAAGTTTGTGTAAACCCTAACAATGTCATAAGGTCTTAAATCTTACCCTAAAATTGAGCCTAATTACACTAAAACCCTATTTGAAAACCTAATTGAAGCCTAACTTACATAAAATAATTAAAACAAGTTGACCCTAATCCTAAATTGTTAAAAATTACTTTTGAGATACATGCACATACATTCAAACACATGTACATACATGAAGTATGACCCTTGTTTTAAATGATATATATGTAACCCAACTTGAAACCTAAACCTCAAAACATTATCATTTAAGAGTAATATAAATAATTTATTACCCTTTAATTTAATTCTCTAATAATACCCCCCAAAGTATAATAAAATCTTAGAACAACAAATTAACTCTAACCATAACCAAACTCTCAACTTTAAAGTTATCTTATACTTATATGCAAATTAATCTAGGTCTAGATGTGTTACAGATTATCTAGGTCCATGATGTGTGATGTATGTTTAATTACATGTGTATAATTTTTAATGTTAAAAATAAAAAATTGTGTACAACAAGCAGTTTAGCTCTTCATACATTTCTACAGATATGGCTTCACAAGATATGCTTGATGCGGCTTCTGGTGTGACACCTAATGTAGTTCCTACTGTGGCTCCTACTATGGTACAAGTTGATGCGGTTCCTATTGCAGTGCTCGATGCAATTCTTGATATGGCTCCTCGTGCAGCTCATGGTGGGGCTTGTACTATAGCTTCTAGTGGGCCTCATTATGTACCTCGATGTAGGGCTCCTTGTATAGCTCATGTTCCATCTCCTGGTGGTCTAGGTCCTGCCGTGGATCCTAGTGCAGCTCATATTCCAGGTGAAGCTACACCTACAGCTCTTGTTGGAGGTCCTGCTGCACCACCTCCATGCATTGATATCGATGCTTTATTTTCATTTTCAGAGTAGGAGGTTACTAGACTGTAGCACTCTATATTGACCTCTGATGATGGTCTTTATAGAGACATATGTACTATGATATGTAGGAGTTTACAGGATTTGATAGCTAGGTTTAGAGGTCACCATTCATTTACTCCTATCATATTAGCTTCCATATCTAGGGAACTTAGGGCTGAGGTTTCAAGAGATGCATCATTCGATGATGTCAAGAGGATAGCCCCCAAAGATGTAATCTAGAGAGAGCTCTTTCCAGCTTATGAGGGGACATAGGGTAGGGTGAGAGGCTACAAAGTCACACGATGCAGAGACCCTATTATTGCTAGCATGATCTATCCACGATTTTTAGCTACATATGGTCATTATCCTAATAATGACCAGATACCCCTTTATTTTGCATAGTAGTTGTACGTTGAGTTCCATATAGTGCTCAACATCAACTACTTGGATATTCTTGATTATTGCAGATAGGGGCATGGTCGGATCATAGATTGTGACCAGTATCATAGTGTAGATCATCTACCACCTACAAATCTTAGACAGCTTGTTGGACTGAGGATGCCTCCTATGATTCCTACACATGTGCCTATTGCAAATAGAGTTGTCATTGCTTCCCAGA
Organism: Cupressus sempervirens; assembly: GCA_028749045.1. Taxonomy (NCBI): domain Eukaryota; kingdom Viridiplantae; phylum Streptophyta; class Pinopsida; order Cupressales; family Cupressaceae; genus Cupressus; species Cupressus sempervirens. Next base: position 305,556,797 of record CM053792.1, on the reverse strand, counting down.
GGGAAGCAATTGACACTATTGGGCACATTGCATTTGCGGCAGCTAGTATCACATCAGATTCCATTGGTCATTATCTTCATAGTCGACGTCCTCTTCCACTTGGTTGACCATCTTCATAGGCATCTAGTAGCACTTCAGGTTCCTCCTCTAATGATGCATATAGAGTTGTTGGGCAACCACTACTAGGCGATATTCATGGTCTTTCAGGATAGCAGACACATATGGATATGACACTGTATTTTTTGGAAGATATGTTGCACTTTATTAGCTATATTTTTGATACACAGAGGATTCTAGTACATGTGGTGATGGATGTTGTTAGACAGCATCAGAGCCCTGACATAGTTCCACAGACACAGGTGACCACACCAGTGATAGATGATACACCTATGCATAGCTCACAGCATTTGGCACTAGACTCATGACACTGTAAAAATGAATTGAGCATATGAGTTGGAGATGTCCATATCATGGCTGAGGGCCTTGATGATTTTGGTGAGCAGTTGTGAGGGATGTCTAAGATTGATACTAGTTCGAGCCTAGGTATTTCGTCATACATGGACCTATTATTTGGACCTGGCAGCACTGATTCTACACCAAATGTACCCAACCAGTTACACAGTCACTTAACTCAAATTTACTAGCAGTTGGACATGGAGTTTCAGGCTTAGGTGCATCAGTAGATGATATGATGGAGTCTACTAAAGATCCTCCACCTCCAAAGACCCAAGTACATATATAATTTATTTTTATTTTTAAATATATATGAAATTAAAAAATATGTTGATTTATTGAAAAATTTAGTTTAGATATATATGTAGATATTTAATTTAATCTTTAACTCATAATAAATCATGTAGGCATAGGTCGCTGAGCACATGGTTACACATACTGTTGGTTCAGGGCATCATATACATGACAGAGATGATTCTATTGAGGCACCTTGTAGTGCTCAAGTACTTGAGTTTTAAATAGTTTGTTTAAAGTTATTTAAATATTTTGAAAACTAGATATATATCTATATATATATAAATTTGTATTTAATTTGAATGTACATGTACATGATGCACGTATGTATATATATGTTTTAAAGATAGAAATCTAACACATGTATGTATATATGTATATATATTTGTAGGGCTTGGTTGATGAGCCTTGGCGATAGGATGAATAGGAGACTCGATCAGAGGGTCATTCTATTCATATGCATCTTGAGGGGTCCTCCTAGTAGTAGATTAGATTTATATATTTTTTGATGCATATATATTGGAGGTCTAGTTTACATGTACACGTGTATTTCAGTTCCTTGATGACATGCATGTACCTTCACTATTTTCACTTATGAAATTCAATCTAGTTTGAAAAAAAGTTGATAAATGAATTTAAATTATTAAATTCATCCATGGTAAAATTAATTTAAATGATTAAATTATATAGTTTTTTAATAAACTAAATTTGATAATTAAGAACTTATGATTGTGCAATTAAAAACACATTTAATTCAAGATGAAATTCAATAGTTTGAAAAAAAGTTGATATTTAAGAATTGTAACATAGATAATGAAATTGTGTAAGTTTGAAATTGTAACATAGATAATGAAAGTGTTGAAGTCTGAAAAATGCATAGAGGGTATGCAAGACAAGCAAGCAATGTTTGAAGTATGTGATGTAGTCCCTAATTTGTGTCCCAAGTAACTAATTGGTTTTGGAGTTCCTGGGAAACCAATTGGACAGCTTTCAAAGGAAATCAATGCATTCATGCAAGGGCCACCTTTCTTCTACTATGAGAATGATGCTTTTTCATCGAAGGATATTTGAAAGACAATATCCGAACAATTTAATAGTGTTGAACCAGAGTTGGTGGACTCAATGTTCTTTTCAGCTTCCAGAAGAGCAAGAGGGTATGTGCATAACCTTCCAATAGAAGAATGATTTCAGGCAGAACCTCTCCCCCCATGTCTATTCAGGAAGCACTTCTGTAAATAAAAAAGTATTGGCTTTCATGGGATTAGATGACAAGACGATGTGGCACTGTCCTTATTGATCAACTGAGAGTTATGATTCAGAATTCACGAGGGCAACTGCAAGATAGTGCACATAAATATATACTTCAAAAGTGTGAAGAGTGGAATTTGGTATGGGTGGGGCCAGGTGACCTTGTCCCTCTAGAGCTCCATGAGATAGAGCTTATGTTAAAATTTGATAGAGATAACACTCGTAGAACTTCTTGTTTGATTGATCGCTTGTGTTGTTTGGGTAATTCATTCCAAATAGATACAGTTGCATATCATTTATAAGTCTTGAAAGCATTATATCCTAATGGAATTAGAGTACTTTCTCTATTTTCTGGTATTGGTGGAGCAGAGGTTGCTCTTCATCGATTTGAAATACATTTAAGTTGTGTTTTATCTATTTTAAATTATGAGCTTCCTCACATTGTGATGGAAGTGAGAGAAATAATGCACTCAAAACTCAGCTAATAATTTTTCCTGATCAATGTGTAGGCTCATTTTTTTTGTAAATAACTCAACGTTAATAGACTACTTGAAAAATGGAAAAGGATTTTAACTAGAACAGAACGTTCTCTACTAATCAAAGGATTACATACCCTAACTAAGATTAGTAATTTTTTTCATTTTCAAATTAATTTTATAAAGGTCTACAATCAAAAAATACTTTTTTTTTCTAACGAGAGTTCAGTTTTCAGTCGTCCAATGAATTTCTTTGAACTGACTCTAAAGTGGTTTGTCATGGAAGCTTATCATAATAATAATGTTTCTGATCTTCTTTAACGGATGGTTTTTAATTATAACTTTGGAGGACCTCTGTGGGCTTAGAAATTATGCATTCTATTTTACAATGATACAAAATCACCATATTTATTGTTTGCAACTACTTGAATTTTCTTGAAACTTTTTAAGGTGGAGAATTATTAAATTCATCCATGGTACAGTTAATTTAAATTATTAAATTATCTATTTTTTTAATTAATTAATGAAAATTAAGAACTTATGATCATACAATTAATCTAAACATATTTAATTCAAGATGAAATTCAATAGTTTGAAAAGAAGTTGATATTTAAGAATTGTAACATAGATAATGAAATTGTGTAAGTTCGAACTAACTTCTAGCCTATTTATATTGAGTTATTAAATTATTAAATTCATCCATAGTACAATTAATATTATAGTTTTAAAATAAACTAATGATAACTGAAACTTAGATATTCAGATTAAAAACAGAATTTCACCAAATTTGATGTTCACAATTTCACCATAGTACAATTGAAAACACATTTCACCAAAGTTGATACTCAGATTATTATTAAATAAATCTCAAAGGTCTAATCAACCATGATGTACACTCATAACATGCAATATTTTTTCATGATCTTCACTGTATAGCCTCCACTTGCGATGTACATGCTTAAGTTTGACTGGATGCGGACAAAGCCCTGTAGCAACAACTAGGTGGCTATATTGTAAAACTTTGTTGTCAGGTTGATAATCAACAAAGTGTATTCCATGTTGGACTATTTTCTCTTGCTTCAAATATGTTCCTCTATCACAACAGAACATGTACCACAAATTTAAGTGTTTTAAAATTTGATAGATATGAAGTTACCTAGATATATATATTTATTTATTTAAATATATATGTGCATGTACATGTATATGTATAATTTACCTATGGGGAACAACATTCCATCACTTTCTTCAGGGTTATATAACTTTTTCCTCTCTGCAATACATCACAATAAATAATAACTGACACCTTCATGATTTTCAAGCTCAGCAATCACTGCAAAGACATCTCCTGCATAACAAGTATACATGAATGCATGTGTACAATATATATAAGACAGTTGAAATTGATAATTAAATAAAAATTTGAGATTAATTTTTATGATACTCACCCACTTTTACCAATCTAGAGATATGATTATAATCATCAGAAATCAATGGAATATCATCAAAATTTTCATCTTCTTTATCAAATGTATAGGTAACATCAAGTGGTACCAAAATCCATCCACCTGTATATCCATGTGTCTAATTGATGCATTCTTCATAGTTTTCATCAATGCAACTATCACAAAAACATGAGTATTCTCTTGTCTTCAATGTCTAATTACAATTATCTGTACTCATGACTGAATGTAAGGAACATGTCTTTTCTATCCTCTTGCAACTACACATGTTTTTTCTATTGACACTTGAAAGTTCATTAAATTGAAAATATAGAAAAATTAAATTTAAACTTCAACAAATTCAAAAATAAAACTTAACAAAAAAACTTTATAATTTAATTGCATAAAAGTTAAACAGACCTACACATCCATACCTGTTATCTCCCAGAAGACTCTATATGGTGTCTGTCGACTCATTGTTGATGATGTCCTGACCTCATCTAATGTAAAATGAGTCTTACACCATTCAACAACATCATGTGCATCATTTACACGAACTCCCTGATAATTCATTTGATACTTTTGCAAAGCACATTTGATGCAAGCTCCAACACCATCATGTTCACCTTTTCCATGGCCACTCTCAAAGAAATTCCATATGTGTTTTATATTCTCATTGCGATGATATCTACACAATGCATAAAATGGTCTAGATGATTTAAATTGTGTAGCACATCCATCAAACAAAACATAATGTTTATCAACATTTATGTTTCTTTCTTTCAAATAAGAAAAGAACGTATTGAAGCAATGTTCTACATAGTGAATGTCATGTTCTTTATCATCACTTATATAAAAATAATATTCCTTTATAATTACTCATGTTTGAACTATACTCTGAACACCATCAAAATCTAACTGTGCATGTCTATAAAAAAACATGTACCATAATAGTGACCTGCTTATTAAAGTAATAATCTGATTGAATTGCTTTCTAATGAACAAATGAATAGTTCTTTGCAAAATCAACAACTGATACAATTGTTCCAGGTCAAAAATTCTCTCAGAGTTTGAAACTGTTGTGCTTGCCACTTTGCAAAAAATGCATGACAAATATAAGGTTGAATCAATTTCTTAAATCTATCCATATATGTTAGAACAGGAAACTCATCTTCAACATATTCCAACCTTTTTATTTCTTTCCCCAAATTTGTTTTCTTCTTAACATACTTGCAAATTTTGTAATTCAATATTTTTGTTACATCAATATTTTAAGTTTTCAAAGGAAATAGAGCTAATTCACCACATGTTTCACATAATCCTTTGATGCAATTTATTTTACCAGTTGGATCATCTATGTTGTCACACAAAATGGATGATATAAACTCACTTCTCCTACTAGGAGGAGCAGGATGAAAACCATATCTGTCTTCTATAAACTTTTGAAATACCTAATAGTGGAGATCAAACTCAATATGATGACGATGACAACAAGTTTCAAACACTTTGTTTGACCTCACAAAGTATGGCTTCAATTTTTCCAACAATGTTTGCCCAACTTTTACATTAGGATGTTCATTACAAAATGACACATATAACTCATGATGTGTTGTGTCTAACCAATGTTTTGTATGATGTTCATATTGAGCAAGTGCAATCTTATGACTAATAACATCTCTAGTATTTGATGAAGGATGAGTGTTATCAATCCAAAATGATATGAATAAATTTTTTAATAACTCTTCAATTCTATCAAAATGAGGTGCTCTACACATGATTGACCAGTTGCCCTCCATAGTACTGTCGTCCACAATTAATCTTCTCTTAACATATTGTCTCATTGTTTTCCTACTAAAACCCATTTCAGACGAAATTGAAGACATTTGTTTATTTTGAGACATATTTTTACTTACAACAGACATCAACATCACTTTTCTTGCCACAAAATTATCTTTAGTTTGAGAGTGTTTTCCTATGTTTCTCAAACCTTGTTTAACATTTTCAACCAAATCAGTTTGCATGCTAGAAAGTCTTCTCTTATTTGATATTGTGTTTACACCTAACAATTTCAATGCCTCTTGCAACTTTTTTTGTGTAAGAAAAAGTGAAAGCAATTGAGCTTGTTCAAGTGTTTTAGTGTTATCAAATTGAGTCATAATTTCTCTTATCTTCTTCTTCATTGACCTTCTCTTAGACAAACTTAATGGTTGAACACTAGCTACAAGTTTTCTCAATTTATCTACATCCATTTTAAGTAAATGATCTAAATTATTATGAGAAATACCATACTTTACAGATTGGACAATATTTAAGAGTTCATCCATACTAATTCCTGCACCTAATCTTGACCCTTCATTAATTGCTCTTACTAGAATTTCTATAGGGACCGATCTTGAGCCTTCTCCAACATCCATTGTTTGAGATTCAACAAGAAAAGATTCTGACCCTTCTCCAACTTCTGTTATTTGAACCTCTATAGGGACTGATCTTGAACCTTCTTCAATATTCATTGTTTGAAATTCTGTAGGGAGTGTTCTTGACCTTTCTCCCATATGCACTACTTCTACTTCTGTTGAGCCTTTTTCAACATTTCCTTCACCTTGTTTAATTTGATGATAATGTGCCACATTCTTCTGAATATTTATTTTTTCTGCTTCATCAGATCTTTTCCTTGCATATTTGTTTTTCCTTCCTTTCTTGTTTCCCATTATAAAATAAAAATAATAATAATTTATCCCTTGCCTCAAGATAAATTTCGTGCAATAACTAGATAAAAAAATCACTGTATAGATTTGTCTGTCATTGTTGGTACTTTTAAATTGTTTGACAGAAATCAATAGAATGCAGTCATCTGCAAAAAAGCATAACTATTCTTCATTATATGACTAAAATCTGTGAGTCCCATTCTTTACAAGTGGCAAAGCACCAAATCCTTCTTAAGCCATCATTGAATCACAAACAAATAACATGGTATGAATATTAGAATGTTTCTCCTAAAAAATAAATTGCTTTTCATTTTATGAAAAAACATTAGTCTATTTTTTCAAGAATAAATTGTTGCATAAAAGACAATGGCATCGGCTATCAAAAGAAGCAAACATAATGTTAGAAATCCCCTCTTTTGTTTATAGCACTCATATCCTTCTTTCTTCTCCAAATGATGTAGCTCCAAATGATGTGAGTCCTAAAATCAAGTCTTAATGTCCTTTTGGGATATTTAAGAATTGGTGGTATCTCGTCAAACAAAGGATTAACATTGATGTGTTCAAATGTACCTTGGAGGATTTTGATGGATGATTCTTGATGAGACCTTATAGGTGTCATTATTGCATTCGACAACTCCAAAGGTTGTGTCCTAATGAGTGCTGGCATGATACCTCAGAATGTAGATACAGTGGAGGGAAACTTAAATGAACTTTAGGCCTCCCAAGTGTCCACCTAGACTACCAACTATGCACTTGACAACCACCAAGATGAGCATCAGGCCATAGTTATTGAGGCTATAGGTATTATACATTGTCGTATGGTTGTAGTTTTATTTGATTTCGAAGCTACTGACTCTTTTATATCCCCATATGTGGTAGAGCATTGCAGGCTAGTGGTAGTTAGATAGGATGTCAGTTGGGAAGTAGAGTTAGCCTTAGGAGCTAGAGTATCAATTAGTTCCATGGTATAGAACTGTCAAATGCAGATTGGAGACATGTCCATGATGTCTAATCTATGCATTACCCCTTTGGGTTCTTATGATGTTGTTCTTGGTATGGATTGGCTTTATGCCCACAATGCCAAGATAGATTGTCGATAGAAGAGGGTGGAATGTGTGGATGATGATGGTATCTCTAGCGAGATCTTTAGAGTGAGGAGACATGTATCCCTTCATATGATTTCTGCTATGCAGCTTAGATGGTGCATGCGAAAGGGTTTTTAGTTGTTCACTATCACCATTAGTGACAGAGAGGAAGATTTAGAGGGGGAGCCATCCCTCAATGATTTTCCAATCTTGTAGGAGTTTGCAAATGTGTTTCCTTCAGAGCTTCCTAGTATGCCTCCACCTAGAGTAGTGGATTTTCACATAGATCTTTTGTTAGGAGCCAAGCCAGTTTCAAGAGCACCATATAGGATGACTACTCATGAGCTTAGTGAACTAAAGGCTTACTTGGAGGAACTCTTAGAGAAGGGGCATATTCGACCTAGTGTGTGACTTTGGGGTGCACCAGTGATCTTCATCAAAAAGAAGGATGGGTCACTTAAGTTGTTTATTGATTATCGACAATTGAATAAAGTGACCATCAAGAACCGATACCCTCTTCCTAGAATCGATGATCTCTTTGACTAGTTGTAGGGTGCCTAGGTATTTTCAAAGATTGATCTAAAGTCGGGTTATCATTAGTTGAGGATTGTGGATAGTGATATCCCTAAGACTACTTTTTGTACTAGTTATGGTCACTACAAGTTCACCGTGGTACCATTTGGCCTCACAAATACTCCAGCTATATTCATGAGCCTCATGAATGGATTATTTTGTACCTTTTGGATAAGTTTGTGGTTTTTTTCCTTGATGACATTCTGATCTATTCACATGACGAGAAAGAGCATGAAGAGCACCTGAGGCATGTATTGCAGAAGCTGAGAGAGAATCAGTTGTTTGGCAACTTTTCAAAGTGTGTTTTCTTCAGACTTGAGATACATTATTTGGGTCATGTCATATCAGGTGATGGAGTCTCAGTAGACCCATTAAATATTAGGGCCATCATGGATTGGCCAGCACCCACTAGTGTCATTGAAGTGAGGAGCTTTATGGGTCTAGCAGGATATTACTAATGTTTCATTTCAAGTTTTTCTAGATTGGCACACCCCATCACATCTCCTCAAAAAAAGGGGAAGAAGTATGAGTAGATAGAGAAATGTGATAGAGCTTTTCAAGAGCTCAAGAGAGCCCTCACAAGTGCACGGATCCTTGTAAAACTAGATCCTTCTGCAAATTTTGTGGTGTGCACCAATGCATCTTTACATGGTATAGGGGCAGTCCTTATGTAGGATGGACAATCTATTTCCTTTGAGTCTAGGAACTTGAAGACTCATGAACTCAATTATCCTACTCATGACCTAGAACTTGCGGCAGTGGTTCATGCCTTGGTGAGATGGAGACACTTCCTTCTGGGTCATAGATTCGAGCTTCATTTCGATGACTAGAGCTTGTAGTACATATTTTCTCAGCCAAACCTTAATGTTAGGCAAAGAAGGTGGATGGAGTATCTTTATGAGTATGATTTTGATGTCCATTACATCAAGGGAAAGGAGAACATGGTTGCAGATGCCTTAAGTAAAAGGCGCCATGAGCTTTCATCTGTGACTACTTGCACACGACTTGAGAGAGTGGATCTTACAACACTTATTAGCTGATGAGCTTTATGTAGAAGTGAGTCAGATAGTGCATTCTTAGAGACCCTTGGAAGGGAAGTATTCGAAGTATTCCTTAGGGTCCAACAGACTTTTGCATCATAGACGACGTATGTATGTACCTTCCATTAGGTCTTTGCACGAGCTCATTGTACTTGAGGCTCACAGAGCACCTGATGCAATTCACCCCAATGTTAAGAAGTTGCATGTAGACTTGAGGCAGTTGTATCACTGGCTAGGCATGAGAGTGCAGATTGCTAGTATAGTTGCAAGATGCCTAGAGTGTCAGAGGGTGAAGGTAGAGCACCGTCATCCTAGTAGGCTTCTTTAGCCGCATGAGATTGCAGAGTGGAAATGGGATACCATATCTATGGATTTCATTTTTCGTCTCCCCATGTCATCTCACTACCATGATGCCATTTTTGTGACAGTTGACATGTTGAACAAGGTTTCCCATTTCTCACTCATGCGTACTACATACACAGCATGAGACATAGCTCAGGTGTTCTTGCAGGACATTGTCAGACTTCAAGGTGTTCCTTGTAAGATCATCTTCGATAGAGACTCATTGTTCACTTCTTCATTTTGGAGAGAGTTGCAGGTAGCTTTGGGCACTAGGCTCAATTTTAGTACAGTGTACCATCGTCAAACTAATGGTTATACTGAGTGAGTGAATTAGGTTTTGGAGGACATGCTATGTATGTATGTGATGGACCATCAGGTCAAATGGGAGGAATACCTACATCTTGTCGAGTTTTTCTATAACAATGGGCACTATTCCTCCATAGGTATGCCGCTTTATGAGTGTTGGTGTAAATAAGTATTTACTTATTACACTTACTTAAGTTTTACTTAGGTTAATGAATTATTTAATTATTTTGCATTATTTTATTATTGTTTTAGGTGAGACACTTAGGAGTTTGTGAACTTTCATTGAGTTACGCAACTCTAATTATGCACATGGTTTCTACAACATAGGAGTATGCATCATTCACTGAGTTCTCATGATGACAACATAATTATCAGCACTCCTAATTTAGCACATGTTGTCTACTCCATTGATTTGTGTGCTACACCATTGTAGGCTTATCCTCACATCATCACACTTAATCTCGTGCTTAATTGAGGATAACCCATATTTGGTGGACATGTGCTTGGTTGTATGACATATCATGATGCTAACTTCTATGCATTCTAGAACCTCTCCTGAGGCCTTTATATTTAGGCACTCCTAGTGTACTCTTAAATCCAAATATTGAATGAATATCGTCATTCTGATCATACTCTATCTATTTTGGTCTACTGTGTGTTTGTGTTGAGTTCTTTAGTTCATGGGTGAATTCTTGCCTAAGCCAAATTCTTACATGGTATCAAAGCCGAGGAGGATTCTCTACACATAGCCATTCGAGACCATTCATGCTTCAGCACCTCGACATGAACCCAGAGGATCCATAGAAATTGGGAGCGTCTAGAGCTAGATCTGACCTCACCGTTGCATCTGGAGTGTCAATTCGATGAAGATTGACTATAAACTCACCTATATTAGGTGAAAGTTGATCATGAGGAAACTTTTTTTGCAAACTGGCACCTAGAGGCACCGATTTGCAATTGGGTATGATTGTTTCATTTGATCTAATTATTATTTTTTGATTTACAATTATTTATTCTCTATAATTATTTTTCTTGGATTTATTATTTTCAAATTTTTTTAAATTCGAGGTCAGAGAAAATTTTTGGCAGAACTGGGCTATCAACCCTCGGCCTGCAAATTTGGTGGAATTATTATATTTTGCAGGGCATTTGTTTATTTATTTGTACTGTACACCTACAAATTTTTGCACTAAATCTGTGTTTGACAATATTGGCAAGCTTTCACACATTGAACTAGTGGCATATTCTGCACCAGCATTCAAAGGCAACACTCCTAGAAATCTGGTGGGAGAAATCACACCTCCGACAAACTCTGAGCAATCTATGATCTGCAGTGAAGACATGCAGACAGGTCATCTTCCCCCAGGTGGAAGAATATTTTAGTGTCGCTATAGCTATCTCCCTCCATGCGGTGATATTACAGTCACCCATGCAGATCACTGTTGTTAGACCACCATCCAATCCAACTGCAATACATGGAACCTTGTCATTGTCCTAGTCATCATTTGACTTGGCTAGTCATGTCATCATACACAGTTAGCATCCATACAATTTTGTACAGTATGAATCTGCACGTCACTACCATGTCACTCAAGGCAAAGATTTTCTACTGACATCATCATTTTATGAGCTTAAAATTGATGCCTATCTAAATGTCAAAATAGGAAAAATTAGAACTATTGCAACAACCATATGACCGTCAAATTTAATCTCATCTTTTGCTGGTGCAACCCCTCACCAAATTGATTTTGGTTTTTGCAGTCCGACTTCAAGAGGTCATAACTTGCACATTCGGACTCCAAATCAAGTGCAATTTTTTGTGAAATTGGGTAAAACTTTCTAAATTTTTTAGTGGTCTAGCTATTTTTTGGTTTTGGTGCACGGATTGTTCAGAATTTGAATTTTTTGGTGATTGTACATGGATAATCTTGCATTTTGCAACTTCAAACACTCTGTGCGGGCACATCTAGAGTCAAAAATAGGTTCCATTTTTTTTAAAGTGCATTATTTTTCATCTAATTTCCAGATCTGGCATCAGATTATAGTGTTGTGTGGACAAAATTGTCACTTTCAGCAATAGGGCCTTTCTTTGCTTTGTAATGCTTCAAAATTGTAGCACATTGTAAAGTTTTAGATATGTACTCTATTAAGAGGTTGTAACAAGCAAAATAAAAAGTCCACAAAGGCCAAAATTGGCAAGTGGCCCATTGTAATCACACTACTAATAAAGTGCCCAAAGCATCTATTTTGGGGGAGGTTTCTTCATTTAGTGAAAAAGGGGGGTGTTCTTGGTGTTGTGTTCTCTTTTTTCTGCAATTTTCTTTCATTTTCTACATTATGGGAAACTTTAAGTTTCCTAAATTAACTCCTTATAACTATGCTTCATGTTCAATCAAAATGTTGTATCACTTAATGCATAATGAAGTTTCACAATATGTAGATGGTACTCTTCCTAAACCAGTAGGTGATAATGTGTTTGCAAGTGATATTTCAAATTGGGTAGCCATGGATAGGAAAGTTCTAGGTGATATATGTTTGGGGGTAGATGATAAAATCATGTATCAAATCAAAAAATGTACTACATCCAAGGAAGCTTGGGATACCCTCGACAACTTTTATGGTAAAGTGCCTGAAGAGGATGTGTTCAAAATTGAAGATGAGCATGTTTCCTTAGATCCTAAGTCATATGACTCAATATAGGACTTCATTATCAAGGTAAATGAATTACGGACAAAGCTTACTAATTGTGGGAGTTCTATCAAAGATGAAAAATTGATCTATCTCATCCATAACAAGCTACCATCAGAATATTTCACATTTGTATCTTCTTTTAACACATCAAAGACTACCTTAGGGTCTGCCTACAAGAAAGTCACTTTTGATGAATATGTAGAACTATTGGATGATGAAGAAAAGAAGTTGAAAACAATGGGGATTCTCAAATCACCTCAGTCCAAAGCATTGGTGGCCAATGAGGGTTCTCAACATTCAGCTAGACAGTCTTGAAATAAAGGAAAGGTTAAGAAGAAATGGAAGAATAAATCTGAGGATACAGAAAAGGCAACACCTCAATCCAATCAACAAGGCAGTCCTCGAATTCCAACAAGAAAGGGGACAATAATAAGGAGAAGAAGAAGTGTTCTTATTGTAAGAAAATTGGTCATGAAGAGCATGAGTGTTATCTCAAATAGATTGATGAATTAACCAACATCATGAAGAAACATAATGTTCCATTGCCTAATGCTTATAAGGAGAAAGGATCATCTTCAGATTCTAAGGGCAAAGAGCAAGAACTCATGGCTAATGCAAAATCTTCAAAGGAATGGATATTTGACTCTAGTGCCTCATATCATATGGGTTCTTCAAAGGAAGATTTTTCTTCATTGAATACCTCAAAGGTATCGCACATCTTCATGGGGAATGATAGAAAAATGGAAGTTGAAGGAAAAGGAAATGTGGAAATGGAAAATGGAGAGTTTCAAGAGGTTCTTTATGTTCCAAACCTAAGTTTGAATCTCATTTCAATCTACCAAGTAACTCACTTTGGAGATGGACATAGAGTTGAGTTCCTTCCAGAATCAATTCAAGTGCATAGTCTTAAAGATAATTCCTTGGTTGCAGTGGGGAAAGTGAATGATCACAAGAGGTTTTCCTCTTTCTCTCATTTTGTGCCCAAGACTCCTTCAAAGGCCTTTTTATCACAATCCAATTCAAACATGCAATTATGGCATGAGCGGTATGGTCATCTTGACTATCGCTATCTTCAACAACTTTGCACATACCACATGGTGAAAGGTCTACCACAAATCAAATTTTCTAAGGGTGAATGTTCAACATATTCAGTGGATATGCATCCAGAGGGGAAGTTACAAAGAGGGAAGTCTTCAAGAGCATCAAGTGTTCTACGGATAGTTCACATGGTATTAGCAGGTCCTTTTGCATTTAGCCAGGGTTGCTACATACTTATCTTATTTGATGACTTTTCAAGGTTCACTTGGGTCTACTTTTTGCATAACAAGAATGAAGTGTTGGACACATTTCTAAACTTCAAGGCTCATGTAGAACGGAAATCTAGAAAGGCCATCAAAGTACTCCGCATGGACAATGGAAACATGGATGTGAATAGAAGAATTAAGGACTTTTGCAAACATGAGGGCATTGATTTTCAAACTCCTTCAACATTCAGTCCACATAAGACAGATGTTGCAGCTTTGAGGATTCACACTCTTAAGTCTATGGCAAGTTGCATGATTCATGCCAAGTCTCTTGATCCATCATTAGAAGTCGAAGCAATCTCCTTTGCCACTCACATTCTTAATCGTTCTCCTCATCTAGCCTTAGATGGAAAAACTCCTTTTGAGGCATGGTGTGGTAGAAAACCTATTGTAACACACTTCAGAGTCTTCGATTGTCCTGCTTGGGCAAACAGATCTTCCAGGGGTCGCAAGGCACAATTATCTCAACCTTGGACTTTCATTGGCTATGAAGATGGCATGAAGGCATATAGATGTCTAGATCCTAAGACACATCAAATATTTGTATAGAGTGATGTACATTTTGAGGAAAGTTCACCAAGCTTGTCCTCTACTCCTCTTCACACATCATACAGTGTGGATTCTGATAGTGACACTAGCGATAGTGCTTCAACAAATTCAGACATGTGGGGTTCTATCGACAGATAAAGTGAGAGGTCACTTCTTTAGTTCAGTCCACATGCATACATCAGCATAGTGATAGGTCCAGAATAGCAGGGTACTTCCAGTCTTTGAAATACAGGTTTAGTGACAGATTTGGGGGACAATATTGATGATTTGCCTCTTCTTCTTGATGCAGAATTACCTTTTTTAGTTGTTATGAGGGTTCCATCTGACTCTCTTTCTCATTCTCTATAGGATCAATTGTCACAGGTTGAAGTGATTGTGGATACTTATGATCAACAGTTGTAGCAGGGTTCTTCATCAGTTGCAGAGACAAACAACTCTTTCGGACAGGTTCTTTAACCAGTTGAGTAGGTTTCAAAGACATCACTTATTCATGGGATTCTTTCCACACACAGTAGAAGCATCTCATTTGTACCCTTGGCATTATTTCTTCCTAAGCGGAGGAACACCATTTTGCAGTCTTGGATCAGCTTCTTCATCGGAGAAATCACTATTTGGCATTCTTCTTTGGGGGGGGTGGGGGGGGGAGCCCATCCTGTCTCTCTACCTCTTCTCATCATTCTCTTCTATATAAACTGGATGTATGTTATATTGGGGGTGTCTTGATTACTCCATCCATCAATGCATCCTTCTTTATCTCTCTTTTTGGGGGAGGGTTTTTCCCACGAGGTTTTCCCTCTTTCCCCGCTTTATGGGAGATAGCATATCATTATGTACATGGGTACCTAATATGGCCTAGTAGCTAGGATCCATCTTGCATATCATCCTAGATTTTGTAAGCTTAAGGGAATTCCCCTAACTTGCACTTAAGGGGGGGTGTTAGTGTAAATAAGTATTTACTTATTATACTTAAGTTTTACTTAAGTTAATGCATTATTTTATTATTATTTTAGGTGAGACACTAAGGAGTTTGTGAACTCTCATTGAGTTACGCAACTCTAATTATGCACATGGTGTCTACAACATAGGAGTATGCATCATTCACTGAGTTGTCATGATGACAACATAGTTATCAGCACTCCTCATTTAGTACATGTTGTCTACTCCATTGATTTGTGTGCTACACCATTGTAGGTTTATCCTCTCGTGCTTAATGGAGGATAACCCATATCTAGTGGACATGTGCCTAGTTGTATGACATATCATGATGCTAACTTCTATGCATTCTAGAAGCTCTCCTGAGGCCTGTATATTTAGGCACTCCTAGTGTACTCTTGAATCTAATTATTGAATGAATGTCATCATTCTGATCATATTCTATCTATTTTGGTCTATTGTATGCTTGTGTTGAGTTCTTTAGATCTTGGGTGAATTCTAGCCTAAGCCAAATTCTTACAATGAGGCCTTGTATGGAAGACCGTGCATGACACCCTTGAGTTGGGATAGGATCGAGGATTGAGTATCTATTGGTCCCGAGTTAGTCAAGGAGATGGAGCAGTAGGTGACCTTGATTAGACAACGCTTGAGAAAGGCACAGGATAGGCAGAAGAAGTATGTTGATGCGAAAAGGAAAAATCAGGAGTATTAGGTTGGTGATAGAGTGTTCTTGAGGGTGTGACCACACAAGAGTCTGATTCAATTTGGAAAGGGCTCTAAGTTGGCACCCCAGTTTGTTGGATCATTCAAGATCCTAGAGAGGATAGGACCTATTGCATACCATTTAGCCTTGCCACCTAGCTCTTCATGCATCCACGATGTGTTTCACATTTTATTACTTAGAGGATACATTTATGATGAGTTTCATATTATAGATTGGGATGATTTGTAGGTGGATTCGAACGAACAACTAGCAATGGAGCCTATGTCGATTCGAACGAACAACTAGCAATGGAGCCTATCTATATTATTGCTTGATAGACCCTAGCACATCGTAGCCGAGAGCTATTCCAGGTTAGGGTCCAGTGGAATTGTTACGATGAGGTCATGGCTTCATGGGAGGATGCAACTTGGATGCAAACTTAGTACCCCTATCTTTTTTATGAACTCCAGGAGGAAGTTCATGCCTAGTGAGGGAGGATGTGAGGCCTCACCCTGACCCATCGTAGCACAGTGATACACTATTATTATTTTGATACTCACGAATCGAGATGTCGAGATGTTATCTGATGCTTTGAACATATTATATTATTTCATGTTGTGTGATGCTTACTTTTAGATATTTGAGTTTGTCATTTAATGTTTTATGAATATGTATGTTGACAAAGTAAGTAAATGCAAGATTAACACTTTGATCAAGATATCTTAATGATTAAGAATATGAGTAGGATGAGAGAAACTCTGATTGATTTTAAGATGTATGTTTTAATTTATGTGATCCCTTAATATGTATATACATATGTGCATGTGATTTTATGGGACTACTGATGTGTGTAGGATATTTTAGCCGAGAAACCCGACGAAGGAATGGAACTGATCCCTTTGTGATTTTTATGGAAACCTTGTTGTTTGCAAATTAATTTTATTTTGTGAGATGTATGAATGTATATTTTTTTTATCAGTAAATGTTAATGTTCATAACTATGTTCTTAGTGTCACTTAACACTCGTGAATTGTTTATGCTTTTCAGCGTGCTAGCTAGGGTTAATTGTGTAACCTTTGGACCTAAGTCAGATTTAGTTAGTGTCATTTTTTTTGCTGATTTATTTCTTAATCAAGTTTAGTTACTCTTAATCTGGATTAGTGCTTAATCTGCATTTTGGAGTTTGTTAGATAGTCCTAAATATTCCTAGCTTTTTCTTGGTTCCTAATCAATTCCTAAGGCCTTAAAGCATGAAATATTTATACCCAAGGGGTATGGTTATGGGTTGGGGGCATTTTTCACCCCCTAATCCCCTTTTTTTGACTTTTGAGGTCACTCAAAAAGTCTATTTTTTCCTTTGTGCGAAAATAAAAAATGGTTACCACGAGTTGCATAACCTCAACTCCACTTAGTGGTTAACTGTAGGATTGGTTGAGTTAGAAACTTCTACATTTGTAGGTGAGTGGGGAAAGTTATTGCCCTTTTTGGTGGTTGAGTTTGGGTCTTATTTAGAGACCCTTCTTGGAGTAGTTTTGGTTGTTACCCAATCTCTGCTTTTAGAGAGGAGTCTTAGAAAATTGAAGGCAAGGAAGGAAAAGCTCTTCTCAATTTGATCATTTAGATAACATCCTTGTGAAGGTAGGAGTTCTTCATCTTCTTGTTTCAATTTTTTCATACTTGTTTCATGCTTATGCTATTGTGTTTTTATTGGTATGCTCGTATGTATGTTGGGTATGTTTTGGGAAGGATTGAAAAACTATGTTTTCTTGAGTGCTTTCTCTCATGTTTTTTTGTTTGAATTTCAAAGTTTTCTTATATGGGTGTTTTGGCATTACACACCCTTAGATAGGGTAGAAGTGGCCAATTTTGGGAAAGGTATTTTGAGTTGGACTCCAACATTGTAGATTCTCTTCTTAGGACAAGAAGAGGGAGAGAGGGTAGGGTGTTATGGGCCCCTACCTATCAGCATAAACCTTGTATGAGTTTTGGCATGTAAAATGGAAGAATAGAAGTTCTTGAATTATAGCCCCGATTGGGCACCTATTTTGGTGTTGTGTCTGACATCTCCTATTGGAAAAATCCACCTTCCCCTAGTTTTGATTCATTGTGAATTCTATTGTGAAAATCTTGTATGAGTATGAATGTTTGATTTTGTCTCTTTGTTAAGCTTGTTGTCACCTGGTCAGATTTTGTTCCCTCCACGATCTCAACAATGTATTACAGAAAATTATATGGACTCCTTGATAAGGGACATGAAAGAAATTTATTTTATTGTTGTAATTTCAGGATTGGAATCCTATGAAAATTGTATTAATCACCTTGTTGTAATGGCAACGATGCTGAGTTTTCTTCCTGGTTCTTTCTTAGTTGAGCCTTTGAATCAGGTTGCCAATAAAATAGTGGTTGAGTAATATTGTTTCTCATGAGTTTTCTTTGTATTTTTTTTTGGTTATATGGTTGCACATAAAAAATAAGATGAAATGATGACATTTAACTAGGCAAAATTTCAAGTTTTCTTATATGTTGAAAACAAAAATTATGTTATGAATGAAGGTTCAGTTTTGTGATTATTGTAAACCAAAAATCAATCTTGCAATGTTGTGTAAGGAAGTTATTCAAATTTTCTTGTTCTTAATTGTGTCTTAGCAAGATTCAATAGAATATATATATATATATATATATATATAGATATATATATATATATATATATATATATATATATATATATATATATATATATATACCCTCCTTTGATAGATGGATAAAATTGGTAGTCATTCTTAGACAATTTTTTTTTTATCTTTATGCTTTTTTGTTTGTTCTTAAAATTTTCAACACTTAGAAAAATATGACACAAAATTTTTTTTTATACATTCCTAGAGCAAAAGCCCTCTGGATTTTGTATGGGCTTGAGATTTAATGTCATATTGCAACAGAGAATATTCTTGAAGATATTATTAAATTTAAAATTAGATATTAAAAAGAAATATATGCATATAATAACATGAAAATGTATAAAATAATAACTTTCCAACTTAATATCCTAAATATTTATCTCCCACCAAATAACCTTTATTGCATTTAATCCCCCTCTTGGCGCCAGTTTCTTATGGACTTGAAAAGATGTTTTTAAAATAAAGTCTATGTGTGTTTTAGGTTGACATCACCCTGTACCTTCCCCATGTTCCTCGCAGTAATTTAACTCCTTGTGGGATGTGCTAGGACTTTCCATGGTTGGAGATTTTCTTTTTTTAATTCATTCTTGCCTTCCATCCCTTGTTGCCACATCACTTGGTAGGTTTGTGTCAGTATTTAATACTCTTGGGCAGCGAGTTGTATCCATGGAATACGCTGGAGTTCCTTTTTTTTGTTATGAAATAGAGTTAAATGTTTAAACACCCTCCCTTGTCCTTAAGTGCCACCATACTTTGGTCAACGCATGTTTTTGGGGCAGGGTGCAATGGGAAGCACTTGGAAAGTGCACAGGGGTTTGGGGTAGGTTAGATTAGTATAGTAAATGTTTAATTAAGTTTGTTTTTCTTTTTTCTTTTCTGTTATGGTTAGTTCATATTAAGTTTACTTAGTATTTTAGTTAGATTTAGTTAAATTTAGTTAGTTATTAATTATGTTAGTTTAGTTGTTATTGTTTAAAGATTGTAAATTATATATATATATATTTTAGTAGTTTTAGTTTAGTTAGTTTATATATAAACTAGTGTTTTTAAAATTTTAGTTGTTCTTTTGTTAAAAATTAGTGGATTAATTTAAATGTGTTAATATTATCATATCTTATTATTAAATAATTAAACTTTAGTTATCAATTTGTTTTATTAAGTGGTGATTAAAAGGGGTCCTTTTGTTGTCTTAGTTTTAACATACTTGTTCAAATACGTTTTAAATTAATTAATTTATGATATGATTATAAAATTTTGTTAATAGTGTTTGGATGTTAAGAACTTAGTATTAAAGTTAGCTTAGTTTAAAAGATAGTGTTGTATAAATTTGAAATGTTAAATTTTAGATTAATCAAGAAATTAATTTTTTTTTAAATTTAAGTAGCAAATTTAAATTAAGTATAATTATGTAAAAAAGTAACTAATGGTCGATATCATTCTAATGATGAAATTTTCAAATTTAACAATTGATTCAATCCTCATGATTACAAACTTAAGAGGAAATGTAGTGAATCTATTCTTGCACTTGTGTATTCAACTCTTCAACCTTAGTGAACTTTAGTATTTAAAAAAAAAATTGTTTATTTTTGCCCTCGTATTTTTGGCATGACATCCTCTTCTAGTGAACCCTATCACTACCATAACTCGCCAAGTTTCTATAGATCCTAGCCTTGGTTTGACCTTAAACAAGGTGGAAAATAAACCCCTAGGTAATAGGAAACGCATAAGTGTTATTGAATCTAATATAGATACTGGGAAAAGAAGAAATAAAACTACAAACAAGTCTAGTAAAAGTCTTAAAATGGAAAACTTTAAGACACCTCCCAATTAGGAGATGAGTTTAGAGTCCATGGAAAGTGAAAGGAGGTCCAATAGAATAAAGAGGAAGATCATGCACCCTAGTCTAGGGGGAAAGGAAGTTCCTATCCAATCTCACATTTCAGATACCCTGGAAGCTAACCCATCCCTGGATAAAAGTTTAGGAGAAGATATCACTTCCTTAAGTAAGGATGTAGCTAAGATGAGGGGGAAGAAGGGGCATCATAGCAAGGGACATGATTAGAGAAAAACCAAATTAGATAGACTAGAGAATTTGATGCATGACCAGGCTGACAACTAGGAAGCTCTATGCCAAAAGGTTGAAACCCTAATGGAGTTCTCCACTAAAGTCATGCACTCAATGGCCACCACTCTTTAATTTGTGTAGGTAAGCAAGGACAAAAAGGATGAGGGAAAAGAGGGTGAGATCACCTGCATCCTCTATAGCTTCCTAACAGATGATTGGATCAAGACTCTACTCAAGAAACCTATCAAGGATGAGGTTGATAAATTAGCCATGGAGGATGCTGATGAAAAGAAGGGCCTAAGGACCTAGAGGAAGAGGGGGGTTAGCCCACGTGCTTTCTTTTTCTTTCTTTTATTTAATGTTCTATTTAACTATGAACTTTGTGCCCCTCATGGTATTTTTAGTTATTATGGATAATCGTATTATTAGTAGCATCTATAATATCAGCTACTCAACTATTTTTTGGTATAGTATTAATGTTAAGGGTTGTAAACTGGATAATAGTATTCTAGAGGTAAATACTAGGGTGTTAAGTGTTAAGATATTTTTTATGTTTTGCATGACTAGAAAATGGATTGGTTAGACAATGGGAGGTAACTTTTGGCTAGTCTCTAGCCTACTATACCATGGGGTCAACTCCCCTTTTTGGATACTATATAAATACTTTAAAAAAATTACTCGGTACTATTATGTAACATGTTATTATAAATCATTATTTTTAATGCTTCAAACATTTTATCATCCCATGTCGTATATGTTTCAAAATTTTCTATCTCATTAAGAGGGAATGATAATTTGGAGATGAATAAACATTTCAGCCTCTATACACAAGATGTATTATTGGTCATGTTGAAATAAGGAGAAATGGTTGTATATCCAATTAGTGTAAGTTTTAATAGGCTATATGTATTTTATAATAGGGTGGTAGGTATGTGTCAGATCATGGTGGGCCAAAAAGTGGTGATATGAAAAAATCACTTTTCTTTTGAATTTGATGAAATGAAAAAGGTTTCTTAAGGACATTATCTACCTTTGATTGATATAATTACTATCAAATTATGATTTTAGAAGGTAATTATTGCTTATTTTCTAATAGAGTTATTTGTAAAGTGTTGATTTATATACTAATTGAAAAAAGTTATAACCTTTTCAAAACTCAAAAGACATGTCACATTCTATGCCTTTCCTACTATGAGTAAAAAATAAATATATTTTTTGTATAATTTTGAATGAGTTAAGCTGGTTAGGCACACAAGTTTTTTTATTCCAGCAAATATTGTACTAGAAAATTCAAAATCAATTATATAATTTGAATAAAATTTTAAAAAATATGTATCACATCTAGGTATGAATCTACTTCTTATATCTAGAATATTATAAAGAAATACTATCATTTGGTTATGATTAAGGTGGTCAAATATACACCTACTTCTTATTTTTTCCTAAATTGGTTTGTACTTTTGTATTGAAATTCTAAATTTTTACCAATTAAAATATTTTTTATTATAAAATGGCTTGTATTTTAGAAATTGTGTTCGATTTCCTATAGATTACATTCTTACATTTTTTTGATAGAAGATTCATAACTAGTTCAAGATTTGACATCAACTTGACTAACATTGATGTCCTAATTTTTCATTGCCACTTAAGGCCATAGTTTGAGCCACCATGATCCTACACATACTCTGGTATTTTGTTAGATTTCATATCTTGAAGGGTTTTTTTCCATGTATATATTATTTGATACACTTAATAAACATATTGTCTGAATCTTTGTTTTTTAATTATAACTTTATATGTAATTAGTAGTAACTTAAGATTGCCATTTCTAAAAGACATCATCACATATCATAAAATTAAGATTTTAAAATAAAATTCTTACCTATTTTTTATATAATTCTTGTAAATAATTAAAAAGGATTTAATTAGGATAATATGACAATGTGTGTTCATGAGATATATATTAATATTAAAAAATATGTGGATCCATACAAGATTTAAATATAGATGTGAGTAGTCAAACCCATTAGTATCATAATGTAGTTTGTTCATCAAAATTTGATGAAATGAAAAAGGTCTCTTAAGGACATTATCTTCCTTCCATCAATATAAGTGCTATCAAATTATGACTTTAGTAAGTAATTATTGCTTATTTTCTAATAGAGTTACTTATAAAGTGTTGATTTATATACTAATTGAAAAAAGTTATAACTTAAAAATGGTATAACCTTTTCAAAATTCAAAAGACATGTCACATTCTATGCCTTTCCTACTATGAGTAAAAAATAAATATATTTTTTGTATAATTTTGAATGAGTTAAGGTGGTCAGACACAGGAGTTTTTTTATTCTAGCAAATATTGTACTAGAAAATTCAAAATCAATTATATAATTTGAATAAAAATTTAAAAAATATGTATCACATCTAGGTATGAATCTACTTCTTATATCTAGAATCTTATAAAGAAATACTATCATTTGGTTATGATTAAGGTGGTCATATATACACTTACTTCTTATTTTTTCCTAAATTGGTTTGTACTTTTGTATTGAAATTCTAAATTTTTACCAATTAATTTTATTTTTTATCAAAAAAGGGCTTGTATTTTAGAAATTGTGTTCAATTTCCTATAGATTACATTCTTAAAAATTTTTGATATAAGGTTCATAACTAGTTCAAGATTTCACATCAAGTTAACTAACATTGATGTCCTAATTTTTCATTGCCACTTAAGGCCATAGTTTGAGCCACCATGATCCTACATATACTCTAGTATTTTGTTAGATTTTATATCTTGAAGGGTTTTTTTCCATGTATATATTATTTGATACACTTAATAAACATATTGTGTGAATATTTGTTTTATAATTATAACTTTATTTGTAATTAGTAGTAACTTAAGATTGCCATTTCTTAAAAACATCATCACATATCATAAAATTAAGATTTTAAAATAAAATTCTTACCTATTTTTTACATAATTCTTGTAAATAATTAAAAAGAATTTAATTAGGATAATATGACAATGTGTGTTCATGAGATATATATTAATATTAAAAACTATATTTATCCATACAAGATTTAAATATGGGAGAGAGTAGTCAAACCCATTAGTATCATAATGTAGTTTGTTAATTGAAATTTCAAGTTATAAATATTTATTGATTAGATAAAGGATGACTATAATAAATAAAGCACTAGAATACCTTTTTAAATAAAAAGATATCTTGTGAGAGGAATAGTTTTTTAATTAAGTACAAGGTCCTAAAACATATCTTATTGTAAATGTTTGATTTAGTTTTCTTTTTTACCTTACCTGTTCTTCCTTCCTCTCCTATGGTTTAAGTTTTTTTTTTTTTTTGGCATCTCTTGATTAATTTTTGAGTCTTGATCATTTTTATTTTTTCCTTATCCTTCCTAGTTATTTTTATGATATCGTGTCTAAGGTTTCTTTTATTTTCTCTTCTCAACATTCTTTATGTTTTCCAATTGTTAGGTTTCCATTTTTTTTATAGATTTTTTGAAATTTGAGTTCTTGGTTGGGTGTGCTTCAATTTTTTTCTTTATTAGTCAAGTTTTTGCTTATTTCTTTTTGGGGGTTTTAATGAGTCATGCCTTGCTAAATTTACATTCATTTCCTTAATTTTTGAATGACTTGGTGGTTTCTCTATTAAGCCTTTTGTATTAATTTGGTTCTAATTTGTGGCTTCTATATATTCTCTCTTACTACCTCTATAGTTGTAGATTTTTAAAATCCCCTTCTTTTGAGTTCTCATGATTTATTATGATGTCATGACAACTTACTTAATATGTTTTTTATATATGAGTATTTTTTTTTAATCGATTATTGATATCTCTATAGAGGACATAACATATCTTGAAGAGAAAAAATCTTTTTAAATTGGGATGCCATAATTTTGATTTGACATAACTTCACAAGTTGGTGTTATTGTGTACTTTTTATCTCAAGATTAAAGCATTCTTGACTACTAGAATATATTGATTGGTACTTTGAGATTGGGTAATAATTACTTAGATCATTTTTAATATTTGGTTTTAGATAATTTGCTACTATACCTGATTGTCTTTTTAATGGTATAGTAATTTTTTTATAATACTCAAACTCATTTTATTACATTATTGTTATTATTAACTATATTTTAAACAATAATTATATGACCATGTTAAGTCGTAACAATCATTTGATTTTAATTTTTATTATATGTTAAGTAGACTTGAATCCAAGACCTCCAAGAAGAGAGGCTCACAACTTACCATTGTGATGTAGGCCCTTGCCTTTGAACCAAATATTTATTATACTGAAATTAAATGAATATTGCAAATTTTTATTATTATTTATATATTATTATGAATATTTTAAATTTATTTTAAAAATATTCAATTTAGTATTTAGAATAGATAAGCACATAGAAACTATATTTCTTATTTTTTATAAATTAATCCAGATATTTAAAGTATTTGTATTGTTTTAATTTAGATTTAATATTAATCTTAAAAAATCAATTATTTTAAATCAACATTATTTTTATAGACACAAAAATAGATTATTTTATTTAAGAAAGATTAGTATGTTTATTATTTTATTTCAAAACTATTTTATTCGTCATATATATATATATATATGATGTGTGTGTGTGTGTGTGTGTGTGTGTGTGTGTGTGTGAGAGAGAGAGAGAGAGAGAGAGAGAGATGTGATGTGTGTGTGTGTGTGTGCGCGCGTGCACACGCACGTGTGTGTATCTATTATAAGATCCCAAAAGTATTACAAAATCAAGAGAAAGTTAATTTAGACATTTATAAAATTACAAAATAGTCATGTTGATTTTACAATGATAAAAAATTTTTGCAATATTAAATATACTTATATATGATTGATTAAACAAAATTTACGTGTATGTGCATACGTGCGTGCATGCATGTGTGTGTGTGTATCTATTATAAGATCCCAAAAGTATTACAAATCAAGAGAAAGTTACTTTAGACATTTATAAAATTAAAAAATAGTCATGTAGATTTTACTATGATAATTTTTTTTGCAATATTGAATATACTTATATATGATTGATTAAACAAAATTTAGATAGAAAATATTTAAATAATTTTGATTACAATCATATCTACTAACACATTAAGAATATTATTTGACTCTGTGTGTGTGTGTGTGTGTGTGTGTGTGTGTGTGTGTGTGTTATAAGATCCCATTACAAATCAAGAGAAAGTTACTTTAGAAATTTATAAAATTAAAAAGTTGTGTGTGTGTGTGTGTGTGTGTGTGTGTGTGTGTGTGTTTTATAAGATCCCATTACAAATCAAGAGAAAGTTACTTTAGAAATTTATAAAATTAAAAAGTAGTCATGTAGATTTTACTATGATAATTTTTTTTTACAGTATTGAATATACTTATATATGATTGATTAAACAAAATTTAGATAAAAAATATTTAAACAATTTTGATTACAACCGTATCTACTAACACATTAAAAATATTATTTGACCATATATTAAGATACGAAAAATAATATATTAAAAAAAAAAAACATTGTACATCAATACTAACGTGATTTATATAACTCCTTAAGCAACTAGAGAATATATTGTAACCTAGAAAGCCATACTAGCATTTTTATAAAAAAAACAAATTGTTTGAAAAGGGTGCCCTTATTATAGAATGACCGTCCTATGCTGCAATTACAATAATACACATTCTTCTTTCTGGCATATTGGAGAAAAGAGACATAAATAGTCTCTTTCTTCTTCCGCAACTATGTTGAACAAGCACAAAAATGGAAACAGTGAAATTTAGAAAACTAAGCACATGTTGCACCACGAATTTGAAGACATAGGTCAAGAGATCAACATGAGGGAATATCTTTGGGTGGAGGAAGAAGAGATTGAGACCTGCTGCCATTTCCATTCAAAATGACACATGCCATCTTCAATCCTCAACTGGTATGTAGCTTGAGATGACAATGCATAAACCATACTCCTGTACTTGAACTCATTTGGTTAAATAGATTTACATGAAGGAACCAAACATATTATCTTTTGAATTAAATAAGCGATTGAAGCTAATGCAATAATAGTAATATCTGTTCTATTCATTTTCATTAAAAATAATAGATTCGTGTAAATTAGATCAATAAATTTAACTCAAACAGTGCATACTTGGATTGTCGGCTAGGAATCTAAGGGCCGCCCAACCTCCACTAGGAACTCCAACTGTTTTTCTCTCAAGAGGATCCACCAGATTAAAGATAGCTAGGTCAGTGCTCGCATTGTAGTTTCCAGTACCCATACCCACGATGAAGAAGTTGAAGCCGTGCAGATGCAAAGGATGGCTCTCGAAGGTCACAATGCTAGTGTCTTGCAGAACAAGCTGTACACTGGTGTTGAAGGAAAGCACTTCGACCTTCGTGTCATTGAGGTTCTATGTGTTGTTGGGCAGTGTGCCTGTGTAGTTGAAAGGAAATGGCAGACTGTCAGGGAAAGTGGTATTGTAAACTCCAATGGACTTGTTCAAGTAGTAGGCTTGAAGAAGAGTAGTGGAGGGAAGAATGAAGGAAATGTTGTTAATGGAGGCTGCAAACATGGTATCGTTGGGACCTTGACATGTTTGTCCTTGTGGGCACGGGTTCAGCCCCAACCCAACTGTGAAGAATTGTTTATCCACCTTCTGAGGAATAGCTACTACTGGAAATTTTGAATTGCCTAAGCTTCTCATCTTTTGGCTGAAGTTGGCAGAAAATGAGGTATCATTTGGGGCTAGAAGCATAGGCTTCATCATGGAAATGTGAAGAAATATATTACCAATCCTAAAAATCAATTTCACAAAATTTAAAATTTTCGCTCAGCACTCACTATTGCCAAGTGCTAGTTTTGCTCGGCACCTTAAGGAACCGGGTGGCAGGAGAATGCCGAGTGAGCTCAGAAAATGAAGAACAACTCGGCACAAATTGATGCCAAGTGAGCTCAGTAGTGTGGATGCCAAGTCAACTTGGTAGCCACAGGAGGGTGGAGCTCAGTAGAAGAAGGCACTAAGTGAACTCAGTAGCCACTATAGAGTGGAGCTCAGTAGAAGAAGTTACCGAGTGAACTTGGCTTGAACTGCAGAAAAATGACTTCTACCAAAAGACAATACCGAGTGATAGAACTGCTACATGAACATTTCCACCATTAAAACTAGAGAACCAAAAACTTGAAACTTCCAAACAAACTTCTCAAATTCAATGAATAGAAGAAGAACAATGTATTCTAGTATGCCTCCTTGTTTTCTATTCAATTTTGATTAAACCATTACAAAATCTAGGAGCATTCAGCTTCAACCAGAAAACCCTTAAACTTTAAACAACTTCAATACTTCAAAACTTTAAACAACTTCAATACTTCAAAATTTTAAACTTGCAGCTCTAATGGCTACATACAATAGTGCTTAGAGCAATCGCTGCTTCAACAGGATGAACTCAAAAAATAATAAACTTATAGAGTGATCAGAGAAGAAATACGTGCATCTACAAGCACGAAATGAATTTCCTTCTGTCTCTACACTCTGACAACTAGATCGGTTGATCACTTCTCTTCTCTCTGCAACTTCTAATCTCTTCAACTTCAACTTCTTCTCTGGTCAAATGGAACTGAACATTCCTTTTTGTCTTTGCCAAAAAAGTTTCTCCCTCTTTTCAGAATTCCAAAAAAGCTCACCTACCACATTCATGTTTTTTGTCTGTTTTGTAATCTGTTAGGGGTGGTAGGTGGGCATTTGGCTCCAGGGGAAAATGTCAACTATAATTAATATTCCAACACTCCCCCTTTGTCCTGAGCCAAACAAGCAAGGATCACTATTGATCCACATCAACTACACCAAGACACTCTCTTAGGTGTACAAATCTTCGAATGCCTAATGGCTTTGTGAAAATGTCTGCTAGCTACTGCTCAGACTTACAAAATTCCATTTTGATATCTCTATTCTCTACCAACTCTCTAATGAAGTGATATCTAATCTCTATATGTTTACTTCTCCCATGGAAGACTGGATTCTTGGACAATGCAATAGATGAGATGTTGTCACAATAAATTGTGGTTCCATGCTCTTGCCTTTCATTCAAATCTGTCAAGATCCTCCTTAACTAAATAGATTGACATGTTGTTGCATTTGCTGCTATGTATTTAGCCTCTACTATAGATTAAAAAAAAATAGGTTGCTTCTTGGATGCCCATGAAATTGCACCTGATCCCATATGAAACATGTATCTAGAAGTTCTCTTCTTATCATCTACACTTCTAGCCCAATCACTATCTGTATAACCTACCAACATGAATTCATTTGCTGTAGTATACAAAATTCCAAATCCCTTGGTACCATTCACATACCTTAGGATCCTCTTTACCGCTTCCCAATGGGAATCCTTTGGTGTTTCCATAAGTTTGGAAATCAAACTTACTGTATGCATTAGGTCTGGCCGAGTTGTAGTCAAATACATCAAACTTCCAGCCATACTCTTGTATAGTGTTGGATCCACTCTCTTGCTAGAGTCTTCCTTGTTCAACTTCAGACCTATTGTTGTTGGTGTGGGGCTAGCTTCTTGTTTTGCATTTTGAATCTCTCCAAGATATGTCCTGCATATTTTTCTTGAGAGATGAAGATGCCATCATGCATTTGTTTTACTTCTATGCCTAGAAAGTACTTCAAGAGACCAAGGTCTGTCATTTCAAATTCATTTTTTATGGCCTCTTTGAACTCACCAATTAGAGCCTTGTCATTACCAGTAAAAATTAAATCATCTACATATAAGAAAACAATCAACACATTTCTATTTGATGCCTTGATGTAGAGAGTAGGCTCACCATTGCTTTTGCTAAAGCCATTTCTCATCAAATATGAGTCAATCCTATTGTACCATGCCCTAGGAGCTTGCTTAAGCCCATAAAGAGCTCTATTCAATCTATATACTTTGTTCTCTTCACTTGCTACTTCATAACCAGGTGGCTACTCCACATATAATTCTTCCTTCAATACACCATTTAGGAAGGCAGACTTCACATCTATTTGGTATACCTTCCATTTGTGTTGAGCTACAATTGCTATGATAGCACGCATGATTTCCATTCTTGCAACTGGGGCATATGTCTCATCATAATCTCTACCATACTACTATTTGTAGCCCTTGACTACCAGCCTTGCCTTATGCCTATCAATCTTGCCTTCAACATTGCATTTGGTCTTGTAGACCTATTTCACTCCAATCACTTACCTTTTGGGAGGCAATTCAATTAGCTCCCATGTCTCATTCATTTCTATAACATCTATCTCCTCATCCATGGCCTTACACCATTTCTTCTCCTTAACAGCTTCTTCAAAATATATTAGATCACTATGAGAAAATAATGCAAAATTAACACTCTCATCATAATCTTCATACCTTTCATCTTGGTATATCTCCCTAAGACTTTTGGTCTTTCTTGGTAACAAGGAGGAGAGTGTGGGATCAGAATCTTCACTACTACTTGGCACTAACACTTGGTCATGCCTAGAGGAGCTCAGCAATGATTGAGGCTACTTGCCTTTTCTTCTATCTGCTCCTTCTTCTTACTGTTCATCAGCATCTTCTTCACTCATAATTGGCACTTTACTTGAGGTGCTTGGTGACTCATCAGTTTGTCCATACCATGAGTAATTTTCAAGATATTCCACATCTCTTGAGAGAATCATCTTATTGTTCAATGGGTCATACAATATGTATACCTTTGATTCTATAAGCTATACCATGTGAAGATGCACTTCACACATTTGTCATCCAATTTTTGCCTTTGCTCTTTAGGCACATGTGCATATGCAACACATCCAAACACCCTTAGGTGTTTAACTATTCATCTTCCTCGTGACCATGCTTCCATTGGAATTCTATCATGGACTACCTTTGTAGGACACCTATTAATTAGGTAAACTACTATTGCCACAACCTCTCCCAACAATTTTGTTGGGAGACCTTTCTGTTTCATCATGCTCCTCGCCATTTCAACAATGGTCCTATTCTTTCTTTCAGCCACTCCATTCTACTGTGGTGTATAGCTGGCTATGAGCTCTTTCTTTATGCCATGTTTCCTACAAAAATTTACAAAAAAAAAAATTGGAGGTATACTCCCCTCCTCTATCTTATCTTAGGACCTTGATATAGTGTCCACATTCTCTTTTAGCCTAGGCTTTAAGCTCAAGAAACTTATCAAATGCTTCAGATTTAGATTTCAAAAAATAAACCCATGTCCTATGATTAAAATCATCAATAAATGTCATAAAATAAGTACTCCCCCCAATGGAATTAACTTGCATAGGACCGACTAGGTCAGTATGCACTAACTCTAATGGATATCTAGCCCTCCTAAAATTTTCAGAATTAAAGGGAAGCCTATGTTGCTTACCCAAAATACAAGCCTCATAATTGTCACATGAATTTTCTATTCATGGCAAACCTTCTACCATTATTTTATTTGACAACAAATTTAAACTAGCATAGCCAATATGACCATACCTAAGGTTCCATAGCCATTAAGGGTCTTCAATCACACTTCTTAGAGCTGATTGTGTGTGAGGTGCAACAAAAACTTGAGATGAGAAACATGTCTCTATCCTCAAGGGAAACATTCGGTTCTTTTTCATTTGAACTCCTACAAGTAAGTTCTTGCTCCCATCCTTTTCATGAATGACACATGTGTCATTCTCCATCAGCACTTTGTATCCATTTTGAATGAGCTGACCAATGCACATCAAATTGTGCTTCATACCAGGGGCAAAATACACATTTTGTATTTCTTTCTTTTCACCTTGCTTGGTGTAGACCATAGTAGATCCTTTGCCCACAACTGGTAGGGTTCTATTGTTACCCATTTTAATCTCAGATTTGAAACTCTTGTCAATGAATGAAAACAAAGTTTCATTACCACTCATGCGGTTGCTACATCCACTATTGGGGTACCAAACTTCAGAGCTTCCTTCTTCAGCAACATTACACATGGTAAAGATAGTGGCATTGTTTCCACTTCCCATGTTCACATCAGCCACATTTGCTTGTCTGGATTGATCATTTTGCTTCTTCCAGCATTCACTTGCATAATGTCCATATTTATGATAGTACTAGCATTCTACATTAATCCTATTTGAGTTGATGTTTTTCTTGCCTCCTCTTGAAGTATTTTGTGAGCTACTTGCTCCATCTTCTCTTCCTGAGCTTTCTGCTGCAACATTTCTTTGTCCTCCATTACCTTGGCCTCTACCTCTAGAGTTTATGCTTGAGCCATTTCTTCCTCTCCCCCTTCCTATTGGATTTTATTGAGCCTTGAATGCTTGATCTTGGGAAGAAGAAGATGTAGATTTATTGATCCTATGCTCATGGGTTTGAAGAATACCCATCAACTCATCCATTGTCAAAACAGTGAGGTCTTTTGCCTCTTCTATGGTCATGACCAAATTGTCATATTTGTGAGGTAAACTCCTCAATATCTTTTCCACTATCATTTTCTCTTGATAGTCTTCTCCATTAGACTTTAGTTGATTAATCACATTGGAGGTACTTGAACTGAAGTCTACAACTGATTCATTTTCCATCATCTGAATGTTCTCAAACTCCCTCCTTATATTCTATAGCTTTACTATACGGACTTTATCACTTCCCTTGAAGTTCACCTCCAGGATATCCCATGCTTCCTTTGCATAATTTGCTGCTGCAATTTTGGGAAAAATTATCTCTGTCATTACTACCTCAATCAAACTTAATGCCTTAGCATCCTTCCTCCTTGACTCCTTCAGCTGAGTCTTTTCTGCATTTGTGAGAGCAACATACTAAGTTAGGTCTATCACATCATTGAACCCATTAATCAAACTCCCATAAATCATTTGCAACCATAATGGTTTTCATCTTCTTCGCCCATGTATCATAATTTTGTCCATTGAAGGGTGGTGGTTGCTGCCATATCTTTCTTGCATCTTCTGCCATGTCAAATATCCCAAGAAAAAAATTTCCTTAACTCACTTTGGATGTGAGGCTTCAAAGCTCTAATACCATGTGAAGAAATATATTACCAAACCTAAAAATCAATTTCACAAACTTTAAAATTTTTGCTTGGTACTCACTATTGCCGAGTGCCAGTTTTGCTTGGCACCTTAAGGAACTGAGTGGTAGGAGAGTTCCGAGTGAGCTTGGAAAATGAAGAACAACTCACCACCAATGGATGTCAAGTGAGATCGATAGTGTGAATGTCGAGTGAACTTAGTAGCCATAGGAGGGTGGAGCTCAATAGAAGAAGGCACTGAGTGAACTGGGTAGCCACTGTAGAGTGGAGCTCAGTAGAAGAAGTTAATGAGTGAACTCAGCTTGAACTACAGAAAAATAACTTCTACCAAAAGACAATACAAAGTGATAGAACTATTACGTGAACATTCCCACCATTAAAACTAGAGAACTAAAAACTTGAAACTTCCAAACAAACTTCTCAAATGCAATGAATAGAAGAAGAACAATGTATTCTAATATGACTCCTTTTTTTCTATTCAAGTTTGATTAAACCATTACAAAATCTGGGAGCATTCAGCTTCAACCAGAAAACCCTAAAATAACCCTAAAACTTTAAACAACTTCAATACTTCAAAACTTTAAACTTACAGCTCTAATTGCTGCATACAATAGTGCCTAGAGAAATCACTACTTTCAACATTCAACAAACAATAAACTTACAGAGTGATCAGAGAAGAAATACGTGCATATGCAAGCATGAAATGAACTTCCTTCTATCTCTGCACTCCGATGACTGGATCTACTAATCACTTCTCTTCTCTCTGCAAATTCTAATCTCTTCAACTTCAACTGCTTCTAGTAGAATGGAACTGAACATTCCTTTCTATCTTTGCCAAAAAAATTTCCCCCTCTTTTTAGAATTTCAAAAAACTCACCTACCACATTCATGTTTTTTGTTTGTTCTGCAATCTGTCAGGGGTGGTAGGTGGGTGTTTGGCTCTAGGGGAAAATGTCAACTACAATTAATATTCCAATAGGGAAGAGAGGAGGAATTAATATTGGAAACATACTCTAAAACTCAAGCACTATTTGAGTTGTCAAAAGTTGTTGTTCCCATAGCAAAAGGGCCAGAAAAAATGAGGAATGTCGCATTGGGTTGCTGAGACATGGCTGTCAAGAGGACATTGGTAGTCTGACCAAGAGTGATCAAACTAATGTTGGTTTTAAATGGCTTGACATACACAGCATTTGCTTGTACTATAGTCAATGTATGATTGGCAATTATGAAAAACAAGTCACTATTAAGTGCAACATTAACTAGACGAAGTAGGTAAGTTTTCTCAAGGATCACTTTGAGCCCGAATGTATTTGCATTGCACATGAGTAAACATTATATTTGTTGTTACACTCACATTTGAACAATTGAACATTTTTCTCTTTATGTTTCATCCATTTTTAACTACCTATACTCACCGTTGGCAAAGTAGTTATACATAAGCCTAGGGAGTCCATTCATGGTATATGCATCTGACACATTCACTTGCACACCACTTTGCATTGCTTGATTGATAATAGTCTTAGTGTCCACATTCCACCACTCCCCTACAATTTTTAACCCAAAGATAAGCTTTTTTGTTAAAGACACCTGATGTAATAGCAAAGTCGACATTAAAGACATTGTCTACAAGTGTTGAAAGGGCATACCAAAAACAATGGGCACTTCCTTGTGTGGGTGAGGGAATGGGTAAGAAGCATTCTTTTTGGGGTAGATGATAATGGGCCCATGTAAGCTTGCTCACAACGATGAGATGTGGGCATGCCACCACAATGTTCCTCTTTGCCTTTTCACTATGTATTTGTACACATAGCTTTTCCTAGTTTGAATTGGACACTGAGTGACATAAGCAAGACCATTCGCCCATCGAGATCTAAGCTGTCAAATTCCATGCCTGAGAAATTCATTGGAATTCATTTGGAGATAAGATAGGAACAATATTATATTATGTTTATGAAGTAAACAAGTGAGCAGCAGAAGGAATAACAATGTATGCTAATGATGTTCTGAACATTATTTGTTACATTCACAACCACGCAATCTCCTTCTCAAGCAACTACTGCAAGCCTCGAGTACTAATAGTTCAAAGTTAAGAGAGCTTTTGTAGTGCAAAGGCGGGTCATATTTTTCATTTGGATCTAGAGGTATTTAGAGAAAAGAACAAAGCATGGCTTTAATATTCTGGCTAGGAATGAAGCAAAAATAACAATAATAAAGAATAAAGAAGTTCAATCATTTCCAATACATTCAACTCATTCCATAGAAATATATTTAACCCACATTGAATTTGTAACATGATGGGTGGGTAGAGGCACACAAAAAATAAAATATGAAATGCAATGAATGTGCTGTAGCACAATATTTGATTACTTTTTTTATTGATTAATAGAATGGATACACAACACTCCCTTTTATAGGAAATTTTACAACCTCTAGAAATCTTTGACATTTGTCAACAAGAAAATTATCTACAGAATTCTAGAAAATACTACAGCCAACAGAACCTTTTAGAAACCTAAACTTCTAAAAACATTTATTGATGGATTAGAGTAGAAATTATTATTTCTAACACTCCCCCCTAATTTCTACTATCAACTATTACAAAACTTCTTTAATATTTACAACTCTCAGAGCCTCTTTCAAAATTTCAAACTATACTTGTGGTAAGGCCTTGGTGAAGATATTTGCAAGTTGCTCCTCTAATCTGCAATGCTGTAAATTATTTTCTCTACTATTAACCAGCTCTCTAATGAAGTGATACCTTGTGTCAATGTGCTTTGTCGTCTTGTGAAACACATGGTTCTTTGAAAGTGCAATAGTAGACTTGTTATCACAATAGATTATAGTAGGTCCATCTTCAGCTTGCATTAAGTCTTTCAAAATCCTTCACATCCATACTGCTTGACATCCTACTATTGTTCCTACTACATACTCTACTTCAGCTGATGAGAGAGTTACTACAGGTTGCTTCTTTGATGCCTAGGCTACAACAGCTATCCCAAGATGAAATGCATATCTAGATGTGCTCCTTCTATCCTTAGTATTCCCTACAAAATCACTATCTATATATCCAACTAACTAAAAATCATCTAAAACAGAATATAAAATGCCATGATTCATAGTTCTTGCCATATATCTCAAAATCCTTTTTCTTGCTTACCAATATGGGTTCTTTGGTGAATCCATGAATCTAGAGATTAAACTCACTCCATACATAATATCTGGTCTATTAGTAGTGAGATACATCAAACTACCAACTAATCTTCTGAATATAGTTGAATCAAAACCTTTCTCAGTATCTTCTATGTTTAATTTGGTGCCTACTACCACAGGTGTAGAAACTAGACTACAA
Organism: Cupressus sempervirens; assembly: GCA_028749045.1. Taxonomy (NCBI): domain Eukaryota; kingdom Viridiplantae; phylum Streptophyta; class Pinopsida; order Cupressales; family Cupressaceae; genus Cupressus; species Cupressus sempervirens. The sequence goes on along the minus strand of CM053792.1, from coordinate 305,520,483 downwards.
TTTATCAATCTAAATCTTTTCAAAATATCTTTTGCATATTTTTTTTTGGCAAATAAAAATTCCTTTATCATTTTGAGTAACTTCAATGCCAAGAAAATATTTCATCAATCCTAGATCTATCATTTCAAATTTCATTTTCATTGCTTATTTAAACATGTCAATAGATAAATTGCCTGTGAAGATCAAATCATCAACATATAAACAAACAATCAAAATATGACCTTGTTCATTGATCTTGGTATATAATACAAACTGGTGCTTCTCTTGAATCCATTCTCCATCATGTAATAAAGCTATTCTACTGTACCAGGCTCTTGGAGCTTACTTTAATCCATAGAGTGCCTTCTTCAACTTATAAACTTTGTCTTCATGTCCTCTTATTTTGTATCTTGGTGGTTGCTGCACATAGACTTCTTCATCCAAATATCCATTCAAAAATGCTGGTTTGATGTCCATTTGGTGAACCATCCATTTATTTTGAGCTACAATAGCTAATACTATTCTAACAGTATCAAGTCTTGCTACAGGTGCAAATATTTCATCATAATCAACCCCATATTCTTATGAAAATCCCTTAGCAACTAACCTTGCCTTATATTTGTCTACATCTCCATTAGCTTTAAACTTAGTCTTATAAACCCATTTTACACCAATGCAATATTTTTTCTTAGGAAAATCAACTAATTCACATGTATCTTTCCTCTCAATTGATTCTATTTCATCATTCATTGTATTAATCCAATGTTCTTCCTTGATTGCAACTTCAAAATATATAGGATCTTGAGTAAATAAAGCAAAATTTGATTGCAAATCTAATTTACTTCCTTGATCATAAATGTCACTCAACCTTCTAATTTTCTTTCTTGATCTCAATTATGCAAATATGGGGTTTGAATCATTACTTACTTGTGAATTCAAAGATCCTCCATGCTCAACTTCATTTTCTATGTGATCTCCTAGTGGAATTCATGGTGAAGTTCCTTCTTGGTCACTTGGTTGATCCTCTTGATCTTTATTATCCTTTTTATCCTTCTCATCCTATGATATTGTTCTAGCACCTGTAACATTTGTATCTATATTTCCATCCTAAGATTCATCCTCTTTAAATACAACATCCCTACTCACAATGACTTTTCTGGTGATAGGATTAAACAACCTATATGCCTTAGATCGCTCATCATAGCCAAAAAAAAATGCATTTCTCACTCTTATCATCTAACTTACTTCTATTTTCTTTAGGAACATGTGCATATGAAATACAACCAAATAATTTGAGATGAGAAACAATATGAATCTTACCACTCTATGCTTGTTGTGGAACCATGTCCCTTACAATCTTTGTTGGGCTCCTATTCAAAATATAACTAGCACAAAAAACTGCCTTAGCCCAATACTCATTAGGAAGATTCTTAACTTTCAACATGCTCCTTGCCATCTCCATTATTGTCCTATTCTTTCTCTCTACAACACCATTTTTTTGTGGTGTGTAACTTGTACTAAATTGCTTGTTGATTCCATGATCTCTACAATAATCCAAAAACTCATTTGACTAATACTCTCCTCCTCTATCAGATCTCGATACCTTGATAAGTAAACCACTTTATTTCTCAACAAAAGTCCTAAATTCTTTAAATTTTCCAAAAGTTTTAGATTTGTATTTAAGAAAGTAAACCCATGTCTTTCTAGTAAAGTCATTAATAAATATTAAGAAATAAATGCTCCCCCCTAATGATGGTGTTTTCATTGGACCACATATATCCAAATGCACAATTTTTAAAGGTACCCTTGCTCTATATGACATCCCTTTTGAAAAAATCTCTCTATGATGTTTGTCCAAAATAAAACTTTCACATGGACTTAATAATGCTTCAATTGGGGGTAAGCCTCTTAGCATTTCCTTTTTTTGCAATAAAGATAATCCTTTGAGATTTAGATGACCATACCTCAAGTGCCATATCCATGTTTGATCTTGACTTGCTGCCTTGAAACTTGCTGCAACTTCATCAGTCATATTGCTCTTCATCCGAAGTGGAAACATTCTGTTATTTGTCATTTCTACCCTTGCAATCACTATGTTACTAGGATGCATATCAAATATAGTGCATAATTTTTTCTCAAAAATAACTGTATAACCTTTTTGACTAACCTGCCCCACACTTATAAGATTATGTTTCAAACAGGCACAAATTATACATCAGAAATAGATTTCTTACCAGGCTTTGTTATAATATTAATTGTGCCCTTTCCACTCACTTCCATTATCTCATTATTTCCTAACTTCACTTCTGATTTAATTGATCTATCCAAACTTTTAAAAAAATTCTTCATTTCCTATCATATGATTGCTACAACCACTTTCTAAAAATTAGAAATCATTTGAACTCTCTTGGGCTACATTGCAAGTAATGAACAACATCTTAGAACTACTCTCAAAAAAAATTTCATTTTTCTTACTCATATCAGCTTGTTTCTTTTTACACTCATTTGCAAAATGTCCAAACTTCTTATAGTATTAACATTGAATATTTGATTTATCACACCTTTGTGATATCTAGTTTTTATAGCTTCCCCTTGAATAGGAGTATTGATTTCTTCTTCCTCTTGAATCTGGACTCCTTTCTT